>CM050166.1:444369071-444651571 GCA_027410445.1 Discoglossus pictus | reverse complement strand
GAGTGGACGGCGCTGAAGCATCACAGGAGGCCCAAGCGTCTACAACGCCCGCAAACTCCTGAATACTCCTGAAAACCCCTTCCTATACCTCCCTAAACCTTTTGGGTCGGGTGGGCGAAAGCTGCGGGAGTGAAAGCGCTCGGAAGCTTCTTAAAACCTGCATTTCAGTCCTGCGCAGGCCCCCTCCTATTGAAGTTCCGGGTTCAGATGAAGGATAAGTGTCGTGTGCAGGAAATGGAGCCAGAGAGGTGCTAAAGAGAGGTCCTGGGAAGAAAGGAACGTCCAGGGCCCAATTTCCCGCGTCCCAACCCTGAACAGACCGTTATTTCGAAAGAGAGGGATGTACAGGAGGCGGCTGCAGCGGGGGAGTCCACGGGGACTCAGAGCGTGTAACGACGGCTGGATGGATGTCAGTCTGAAGGCCTGAAAAAAAAAAAGAGAAAGCCCAGGGATCGGACACCCCAGACCACCCTCTGCCGCCGCTCTAGTTGGGAGCAGACACCACCACCTGAGGTCGGGTAAGGCTCTAGTAGAGCACCCTTCTATGTTTTTAATGTGAAACATTGTTGTGCTGCCCTGGAACAAATCTTGCAAAGCGGAGTATAGGTCCCGCAGAGACTTTACGTTATGCCTATTTGGGCAAGCAATTGGGTAAGCCATGGTCTAAAATCCTATGGGCATAAATGACCCTATAAACCATAACGGGGTCTTGATCCGAGGGGGAAGGGTAAAGATAAAAGGAAGAAAAAGGTGAAAAAGGGAAAGGAAGAAAGAGGGGAGTGCTATAGATATAACTAAGCATCCTCGGAGCTTCAGTTATACAAAGGCTGGACTCTAAAGGGGGGAATTATTATTTTTTTCTCTTTCTTCTCTCCTTTTTTTTGCTCTACATAAGTAGAAATATCTACAAGGACACAAGGAATAAAGGAAAAAAGAGAAGACAAGGGTCCCTTAACTCAGTAATCAAAAACAAATCAAACTTGACTTCTTCTTTAAATACTCACAATTGGAATACAAGATAGGGCATAAACAAAAAAGGGGAATAAAATAACCAATTAAAAGACTCTGGCTAGGCCTATTTATTTAAATATTGGCTCGGTAATTCCCCCAGCCTACATTAGTCCATCTATTCTGAGCTATATAAGCTACTAGAATCTTGAAAAAACGAAAAAAAATGCCTCCAAAAAACAAAAATAAGGACAAAGTAAGATCACCACCTAAATCCAAATTATTTTTTTCGCCCAAAATGGCGTCCAAAACTACGGAGGTGTCCCTATTGGCGTCCCCAATAAGTGATAAATCAACAGAGGCCATTGGAGAAAACATGGGTGACACTCTGCCGGATACAAACACAGTAAATTTGGAAGATGAAATCCTTACTGTGGGCAAACTGGAAAAAATTCTAGAGAAATTTCAAAACAAATTCCTTGATGAATTTAAAAGCCAAATTTTATCAAATTTCAAGATAACACAAGAAAACACTGCGAAAATAGTAGAATTAGAAAGCACCTGCGAATTAATTAAAAAAGAACAACTCATCTCCAAAGAAACCATCAAAACAATGGACGCGAAAATAAGAAGTTTGGAAAACAAGGTGGACTCATTTGAAGATCGATCAAGAATGAACAATCTGAAAATACGAGGCATTGACGAAAAAATTTCCAATGATGAACTCGACCAATACCTTACTAAATTTTTTGCTTACTTAGTACCGGACTCTGTAGATATTAAATTTAAGTTTGATGCGGTTCACAGGCTTCCTAAGCCAAAAAATATTGATGTAGATTCCCCTAGAGATACATTGGTAAAAATCCACCATCTGCCACTAAAAAATCAAATAATTAGAGCTAGTTATGGCAAAACAGGTTTTGACCCCCCACACTCGAATATTAAAATATTCTCGGATATCTGCTCCGCTACGAGAAATAAAAGAAAACTATTTCTCTCGATTACACAGAAATTGAGGGAAAAAGAAATTCCATATAAATGGGTTTTCCCTATAGGTCTCTCAATATTTAGAGACAATAGATGGTACAAAATTACATCACTCAAAGAGGGTTAACAAGGGGTTGAGTAATATTAGATGCCTTCTTTTTCTTTTTTTTTTTTTTTGTTTTCTCCACATAAATCACTTATAAAAATGTTTTCTGCACTGGAAAGAGTCACAATTGAAACGCTTTGTAGCTAGTACATTAAGGTTTTTAAGGGACGAGCCGAGTAAATAGGCAAGTTTTATGGATGGCCCTAATAATAAAGAAATAAAGGAGAGAAGGAGGGGAGAAAGAGAGAGGAAAGAAAGGAGGGGGAAAGAGAAAGGGAGAAAGAAAGGAAAAGGAAGAAAGAAGGGAAAGAAAAAAATGGGAAGAAAAGGGAAAAAAAAGAAAAAAAGGGGTAAAAACAGGAAAGGAAAGGGGGGAAAGAAATAAAGAGGGGTATCTAGACATAAGAAGATTCAAATGCGTGGGAACAATCTCCATGGAGGACTGTACACATCTCAACACTGTGTACGCCCAAGGTTGTTCTGACCGAAGCTCATCCCATTCTAAAGGGGTGACGTTTGAATGAATGTAATAGACCTACAAGGTTTTAGGAGAGAATGCAGTAAGTATAGAAGTATGATTGTAGCCGGGAGGTGTGGGGAGATGGGAAAAAGGGAGGTTTCCGAGATGGGGGGGGGGGGGCACGATGGGGTTGAAAATAGTGAGTTACAACTTAGGGGCTTAAACTCTCCATCCAAAAGAGCCTCCATTACTAGAATGTTGAATAAAACCAACCCAGATATTGTTTTAATTCAAGAATCCCATTGGGACAAGAGTTATACTCCACATTTGGCCAAATATAAATTTCCACATGTATTAAATGCATGCCAAAAAAAAAAACTCAGGAGTGGTAATGATGTTTAACAAAAATTTAAGACTAAAAGAAGAAGTAGTGTTCGTGGACGACAACGGGCGGTATATTATCTGGGTAGGGGAGATAAATAGCCAACAACTATCAATAGTAAATTTATACGCCCCTAATTACAAACAAAACTCTTTTCTCAAGGGTGTACTAAAAAAACTGGATAAGATCGCTTTAGGAGGTCTAATCGTGGGCGGAGACTTTAATATGACTCCGGACCCCCAGATAGATAGAAATTATAAAAAATTACCTAAAAACTACAAGTACATAGAAAAAACATCTCAGGACTTTTCTAAACTTTTGGTGAGACACCACTTATACGATACATGGCGCCTTTTAAATACAACTGAGAGAGACTATACATACTATTCGGGTTCTCATAAGATGTACTTAAGAATCGATAATATCCTAGTGAGCGAGTCTCTGTTAAACACAATTAAATCAGCAAAAATTGGTTTAATAACCATCTCGGACCATGCTCCAATTACCCTCCTAGTACAGGAAACAAGAATTGCTTACTCTGGTAGGACATGGAGAATGGATGATAAAATTATGGAAGACAAGGATAGACTAAATATTCTTAGAGCGGAAATTAAATCATTTTTAGAAATGAATATGGGCTCAGTACCCTCGAACATAACAATTTGGAATGCATTGAAAGCATACATAAGAGGCATCGTTATCAAGCTTAAAAGTATCTGGGTCAAACAGAGAGGATTATCTTTAAGATTATTACACGTAAAATTGTATGGATTAGAACAAGTCAATAAAAAAAAAAAATGACACTCTAACTCAAGAGATAAAATTAATAAGAAAGGAAATTAATAAAATAAACCAAAAACGTTCAGACAATTGCTTGTGGCGTTTACAACAAAGATCCTTTCACTTCGATAATCGAATAGGGAGGGATCTTGCTAATAAGATCAAAAAACAATACCATCAAAAACAAAAAATCCTCTATTTGGAAAATCAGGGTAAAAAAATCTTTAAGCCTAAAGAAATTACAGACTTATTTGCCAAATTTTATCAATCTCTGTATAATTTAAGCTCGGAAGATAACTTTATAACTCCAAATTCAAAAGACATAACGTCATTCTTAGATCTAATCCATTTTCCAGTCATCTCAAAGGTAGACAAGGAGGCACTAAACAGCCCAATAACAGAGGTAGAAATTAGTCGAGTTATCAAGAACCTAAAAAATTATACAGCACCAGGCCCAGACGGTTTTTCTACAGCCTATTATAAAAAACTAATGGAAGGTTTAATGCCAATTATAGCATCATCATTTAACGAAATCAAAAATACAGGAAAGTTTCCCCCAGAGATGCTTAGAGCAAATATAATATATATATATAACCATCCCAAAACAAAATAAGGAAGCACATACTTGTAAAGATTTTAGACCAATCTCGCTTATGAACATAGACACCAAAATATATGCGAAAATTCTGGCTTTAAGACTCACAGAAATTTCCAAAAAATTTATAACGTCTGATCAAACAGGTTTTGTCTCAGAGAGACAGGGTTCCGACAATTCACATAAAATGATTCACCTAATCAACCTAGCGAAGAACAAAGGTACTCCCACTCTATTCTTATCAATGGATGCGGAGAAAGCATTTGATAGGGTAGGGTGGGATTTTATGATGCAGACCCTCCTTAGATATGGGTTTGATGCCTTCGCATCGAAGGCAATAGCGGCCTTATACAATGCCCCTTCCGCATCGGTATTTGGCAAGGGGGTACAGTCAGATTACTTCAGGATAACAAACGGTACCCGTCAAGGGTGTCCGCTGTCTCCCATTCTATTTGCCCTGATTCTAGAACCTTTAGCTATAGCAATACGGACCTCTGTAAACTTTAAAGGGATTAGAATAGGCAAAACTGAATATAAGATCTCCCTCTTTGCGGACGACGTAGTGGTCTATATGGAGCATCCACATACATCTATGAGGGCGCTGATGGAAATTATCGCTAATTATAGCAAAGTGTCGAATTATAAATTAAATATAGAAAAATCGGAAGCCTTGAGCATTAATATTGCAGAAAAAGACGATGAACTCCTCTTGGACAAATACCAGCTAGCCCATACAAAAGGATTCACACACTTAGGCATTAAGTTTAGCCTGGACTTAAGAAGTATCCTAGATTTAAACTTGAATAACTTATATAAAACATTTAAGGACCTTATTGAGAACTGGCCGGGTAATCATATCTCATTCACCGGCAGAATTGCATCTGTCAAAATGTCCTTTGTACCCAAGCTCAACTATGTGTTAAGATCATTCCCTTTCCCAATTTCAAGCCAATGGTTGGCTAAATTCCAGAAGCTGATAGATAGATACATTAACAAAAAGGGTCAGATTAGAGTGAAACGGGAAATAATGTGCAGAAAATTTATAAAAGGAGGTATAGCATACCCAATGGTTTCTCACTACCAGGAAGCAATTAAACTAGCGCAATATATAAAGTGGATCCAACCTCTGGTATTTGGTAACATTGATAGCATCTCAAAATTTTAAACATTTGATATCAAAGTGTAGTGAGATTATCCACATTCAAACACAGCGGGATATAACCAAACCGATGGAAATTTGGGCCAAAGACATGCAAATACGGGCATCTAAAGACTTATGGCAACAAGCCTTAAAATCTTTAAACAGGTTTGTGAAAAATGCAAACCAAAGAGAAATCCAATTTAAAATCCTAAATAGATGGTACTGGGTTCCCGTCAAAATATACTCCATATCATTTAACCCAGAAACCAAACTATGTTGGAGGAATTGCGGGAATCCAGCAGATATGCTCCATATATGGTGGAATTGCCCTACATCTCTCTCACTTTGGGAAGATTGCTTTGAATATGTATCCAATATACTTAAGACAAACATCAAAGCTGATCCGCAGATAGCATTGTTTAACTTGTTTCCTGCTAAAACGTTAACTAAAAATATAGGGTTCATGACCCAAATTTTTATAGTTGTTAAAACTGTAATTGTAAGAAATTGGAAGAAAACATTTCTCCCTAAATTATCTGAAATCTTGACTATGGTGGGGAAAAATCGGGAATTAGAGAGAGACTTTAACACCGCACTGCAGTTAAAACAAGACCCTTTAAAATGGACTATTTGGGATACCACTGTTAACTAAAACCCCTGCGTTGTTACCTCACTCGCCCACCAGATCTCCTCCTTCGGGCACAATCCCTCCTTACCTTTCCCTTACCTCCACTTCCCTACCCGGCTAGAATGAATGAAGTATGACAGTGAGAAGTCGGGTGATAGAACGAGGATTAGAGAGGAATCATAATGGGATGAAGTCCCCACGATAATGAAATTCCCAAACTATGTCCCAAAAAGGTGAGAAAAAACAAATATAACAATCTAGACTCAAACGGCCCAAACACTTGAGAAATTAATTAAGGAACTTCTTGATGATAACCCTATTCGCTAACTAGATTCATTCTAAACTACACTTGGGGTTTACTAAGAAACAAAAAGATGGAATTTGGACATTCTGAGGTCGATAGGGATGTGAAGGGAGTGAAAGCTGAAAAGGGTTCATACATGAGGGACTTTGCTCAATTGTGACTAAATTTAGTAATTCTAGAGTTAAATACGACACAAAGGATATCTCTGTTTAGAGGAAACCCAACTTTCTGTTTCGAGTGTGTTTGAGAAATGTTGTGTTTTCTGTAATCTATGTATATTATGTATATCTGAAAATAAAAAAAAAATAAAAAAAAAGTTTAACTTTTTTAGATCTCCTCTGATCTGCAATATGCAGATTAATTGATCCAGAGGAGCAAACAGAAAAAAAAAACAGTGAAACTTTGCCAATTGTCTCATAAGGGGGAAAAAATATATAAAACTCCTTCGTGACTCTCTAATTATCCAGGATAACCCTGAATGCCCTTTTTAAAAAAAAATGTATTCAATCCCTTTTTAAAGTTATCTATTGAATCCGCTGTCACCACCTCCTTTGTTAGAGAATTCCACAGATTTACCACCCTTACTGTGAAGAACCCTTTTATTTCTTTAAGGTGAAATCTTTTTACTTCTAACCTTAAGGGATGTCCTCTTGTCAGTTGAAAACCTCTTGGCACAAAAAGCTCATTTGACAAATCTTTATACTGACCCTGGATGTCTTTATATAAGGTAATTATATATCCTCTTAGATGCCTTTTTTCTAGAGAAAATAAGTTTAATTGGATTAATCTTTCTTCATAACTTTGCCCCCCTCCCTCCATTCCCCTATTAGTTTTGTTGCCCTTCTCTGTACTTTTTCCAGCTCCTCTTTATGAAGTGGTGCCCAAATTGTACCCCATATTCCAAATGAGGGCGTACTAGGGCTTTGTATAGTGGCAGAAATATATTTGCTTCCCTTGCTTCTATACCCTTCTTAATACATGCTAATATTTTATTTGCCTTTGCAGCTGCTGCTTGGCATTGTGCACTGTTACCTTGGTGGTTGTCCACAAGCACTCCCAAATCCCATTCAACATCTTATACCCCCAAATTTGCTCCATTTAGATTATAAATCCTAGATGCATAACTTTAAATTTTTTCGTATTAAATCTAATCTACCATCTAGTCGCCCATTTCCCTAATTTATGCAAATCCCTTTGGAGGGAAAGTACATCATTATCTGATTTAATTACCTTGCACAACTTTGTGTTATCAGCAAAAATGGAGACAATACTTTCCAGTCCTATGTTTGTCATTAATAAATATGTTAAAAAGTAGAGGACCTAATACTCAACCCTGAGGAACATAATCCCCCCTTCAACACCAAGAAGTTTAAACAAAAGATGGAAGTCTCCTACCTTCAGACCAAACCCCCTAGAGGAAAAGGTCCGCCTGCCATAAAAAACTAATATTGCCGTTTATTATTATGCATCACTGCCCGACCAGCTTGGGGTGTTCTTGTGCAAGGTAATGGAAGAGAAGAAAAATCCATGTGAATCCACCCAGTGATTAATGAAAGCTTTACAACAGGTGATAAGGAGGCAAAGGCAAAGCATAGAGCTGAAAAAATAAGAAGTATAACAGATTTGTTTGTTCAGTTCACCCAACATAGAGAAAAGTCTCTAGAGTATACAAGTATTTGGTTGTGTTTCACTAATATGGTCAAGATCATTTTGGAGAGCTGCTGGATGATAATCATTATAAGTACAAAACTCTTTCCCTACCAGAGCACAGACAGATCAGAAAAAAATTACAGTGGTAGGGGTAGATATCAAAGTTTGTGGAGTGTTTTTATCCTCATGTGTGTGTGTTTATATGTGTTTATATATATATATATATATATATATATATATATATATATATATATATATATATATATATACAGTGGATATAAAAAACCTACACACCCCTGTTAAAATGTCAGGTTTCTGTGCTGTAAAAAAATAAGACAAAGATAAATCATTTCAGAACTTTTGCCACCTTTAATGTGACCTATAAACTGTACAACTCAATTGAAAAACAAACTGAAATCTTTTACGTGGAGGGAAGAAAAATAAAAATTAAAAATAATGTGGTTGCATAAGTCTGCACACCCTCTTATAACTGGGGATGTAGCTGTGTTCAGAATTAAGCAATCACATTCCAAATCGTGTTAAATAGGAGTCAGCATACACTTGCCATCATTTAAAGTGCCTCTGATTAACCCCAAATAAAGTTCAGCTGCTCTAGTTAGTGTTTCCTGAAATTTTCTTAGTCGCATCCCACAGCAAAAGCCACGGTTCACAGAGAGCTTCCGAAGCATCAGAAGGATCTCATTGTTAAAAGGTATCAGTCAGGAGAAGGGTACACAAGAATTTCCAAGGCATTAGATATACCATGGAACACTGTGAAGACAGTCATCATCAAGTGGAGTAAATATGGCACAACAGTGACATTACCCAGAACTGGAGCTCCCTCCAAAATTGATTAAAAGACGAGAAGAAAAATGGTCTGGGGGGTTACCAAGAGGCCTACAGCAACATTAAAGGAGCTGCAGGAATATCTGGCAAGTACTGGCTGTGTGGTACATGTGACAACAATCTCCCGTATTCTTCATATGTCTGGGCTATGGGGTAGAATGGCAAGACAAAGGTTTTTTCTTACGAAGAAAAACATCCAAGCCAGGCTACATTTTGCAAAAACACATCTGAAGTCTCCCAAAAGCGTGTGGGAAAAGGTGTTATAGTCTGATGAAACCATGGTTGAACTTTTTGGCCATAATTCCAAAAGATATGTTTGGCGCAAAAACAACACTACACATCACCAAAAGAACACCATACCCACAGTGAAGCATGGTGGTGGCAGCATCATGCTTTGTTTTGTTTTTTTCTTCAGCTGGAACTGGGGCCTTAGTTAAGATAGAGGGAATTATGAACAGTTCCAAATACCAGTCAATATTGGCACAAAACCTTCAGGCTTCTGCTAGAAAGCTGAACATGAAGAGGAACTTCATCTTTCAGCATGACAAGGACCCAAAGCATACATCCAAATCAACAAAGGAATGGCTTCACAGAAGAAGATTAAAGTTTTGGAATGGCCCAGACCTGAATCGGATTGAAAATCTGTGGGGTGATCTGAATAGGGCTGTGCACAGGAGATGCCCTTGCAATCTGACAAATTTGGAGTGTTTTTGCAAAGAAGAGTTTGCAAAAATGTGCCATGCTGATAGACTCATACCCAAAAAGACTGAGTTCTGTAATAAAATCAAAAGGTGCTTCAACAAAGTATTAATTTAAGGGTGTGCATACTAATGGAACCATATTCTTTTAGTTTTATATTTTTTCTTCCCTCTACCTAAAAGATTTGTTTGTTTTTCAATTGAGTTGTACAGTTTATAGGTCACATTAAAGGTGGAAAAAGTTCTGAAATGATTTATCTTTGTCTCATTTTTTTACAGCACAGAAACCTGACATTTTAACAGGGGTGCGTAGACTTTTTATATCCACTGTATGAGGAAAATAAATTCTTGTAATATATATGTATATATGTATATGTGTATATATATGTATATGTGTATATATATATATGTATATGTATATATGTATATGTGTGTGTATATATATATATATATATATATATATATGTGTGTATATATATATATATATATATATATATATATTTTATGTGTGTGTATGTATATATGTGTGTGTATACACTATTCAGTCTAGCTATACATTTTCAATCTATTAATGGTCCATTATCTCTCTCCTTGCAATAGATGTCTAACTTATTTCTTGCAGTAAGAATGAATTCCTTTTGTAGTTTAGCTGTAGACCCACAATTATTATTAGGAATTCCCTCTCGCTGGTTATAGGGACTGATCAGTCTGTTTGTTTGTTTTAGTCTAAATTTACTGTATTATTTATAACCAATAGAATCCAGCAAATTCATTATAACCTATCTCCATAAAATCCCAAATTTCTATAAACTTAGAATGTGATGCCGTCCATAAAGTCCATTGTTTCCTCAGTTTTATTACTTCTGTTACTTGTACACTTTTCTTATCATATCTCAATCTTACAGCATCTGACTCACTGATGATCAACACGAAGATGTCTGGGAAGATCTTGACTCTCGCCCTGGAGATCATCGTCCTGCTGACTGGAGAGGTGGGAGCTGCTGGAGATGTTATAATGAGGTCCAGAGAGGTGAGAGCTGCTGGAGATGTTATAATGAAGACCATAGAGGTGGTAGCCGCTGGAGATGTTATAATGAAGACCATAGAGGTGGTAGCCGTTGGAGATGTTATAATGAGGACCAGAGAGGTGGGAGCCGCTGGAGATGTTATAATGAGGACCAGAGAGGTGGGAGCTGCTGGAGATGTTATAATGAGGGCTGAGAAGTGCTGGAGATGTTATAATGAGGACCAGAGAGGTGGGAGCCGCTGGAGATGTTCTAATGAGGACCGGAGAGGTGGGAGCTGCTGGAGATGTTATAATGAGGACTGAGAGGTGCTGGAGATGTTATAATGAGGACCAGAGAGGTGCTGGAGATGTTATCAGGACCAGAGAGGTGGGAGCTGCTGGAGATGTTATAATGAGGTCCAGAGAGTTGGGAGCTGCTGGAGATGTTATAATGACCCCACTGCTACCTCCAGCACTAATTTTATATTTATATATATATATATATATATATATATATATATATATTGATCCAAAAACATGTATATGTACAACTGAATATGAAAATTATTTAGAGGACCACTTTAGTGATCTTATAAAGGGCCTCTAAAGCTTAGTTATGAAAAACCTATAATTTTGACTTTTTGTATTTAAACAATGAATTCCTTTTTTACACTCATGCCCAAGGGCATATGGTTCTTTCCTCCCCCTAAGTGAAGTAAAGTCGTTGGAGTGGAGCCATGTGGGGAAGGGTAGCTGTGTAAAATGGTTTACAACCGTTGCATTATAATGGTGGGTGGTGCCTAGATTTGTTTGTACATGGCTAGCAGGTTACCCTCCTCACTGCTACTAAAGGGTGTACAGAGAGTGGTTTTCATTCTGATACTTCCCCTTGGGTGGGTCCACTCGATCCACATTCAGTGGTGTAGAGATTTTCCAGACGAGAAGATCTTTGAAAAATAGTAATTGTATAATGCACAGTAATAGTGTAATAAAGGTATTTTTCTTATCCAGCCTTATCTGACTTTTCTTCAGAATCCATTAGGGATCCATTAATAACCTCGCAGTATAACATTATTAATCACATTACATTTATCAAGTACCTATAATTTTACTGTACAGCATAAGGAGAGTAATCCCACTTCATTTACAGATCATTTATTCATAAAAATAAAATACAATAACTAGCTTTTTCTGGAATAAACTTTTAATTATTATTCTGAAAAAAACTTGTTAATTTTTGATTTTAAGCGGGTACATATTCTTATTTGTTTATAATAATTGTCACACCCGGCAAGTTTGGGAAGGCTACGCTCACCCCAAATCTCTCTCTCTACGGGTCGCAACTTTTTGTTCAGATCTCGACACCAGCAGACACTTCAGATGACAGCATCATTACTGCAGAGACAGGCACCATCAGACCCATTTTCTTAGGATCTAAGAATCACACACCATTTATCTTTTAATTAGTACAAGCAGACTCTGACACAACCTTTCTTTAGTGTGTCCAAAGTCAGATTGGCCACTTCTTTATTGTTACAGAGATATATATAAAAACACAGAAAGATCTCACAAAACATTAAACACCTTCCCCCAGTTCTAGCCCATCCTCCTAGGCAAATAGCTTGC
Source organism: Discoglossus pictus (assembly GCA_027410445.1). Taxonomy (NCBI): domain Eukaryota; kingdom Metazoa; phylum Chordata; class Amphibia; order Anura; family Alytidae; genus Discoglossus; species Discoglossus pictus. Next base: position 444,639,414 of record CM050166.1, on the reverse strand, counting down.
TACCTCCCTCACCCACATGGCTTTCTTCTTATTAAACATTTTCTCTCCTCTTACAGAGCCATAAAACTAGCTCCCCCCTTCATGAATAAAGCCAGAGCCTTCACACGTGGCCGATCGAAGGGCCATAACAATTCTTTAAAATCTTTAACTCTTTGTCACATAAGTGACTGCATTAACTTTATTATTTAAGCATTGCCTACTATCCTATTTCTAACACAGATACAGCATTCCAATGTTAATCAATGACAGCACCACATGCACTTATTACATCCATGATATAAATGTTAAGCAAATTGTTAGTACCTTCTAACCACACATATAATAACTGATGAACCCCAAACAGTCCAGCGGGCCCTTCTGTTCATAACAATTATGTTTTGTTCTTTTAGCATAAACTTGTGCCCTGGCCTCTGTTTGCCAAGGATGTCTAGTAGCTTAATAGGTTCGGAGGCTCCTGGGATCTGGGATGGTGTTCCTTAGTGTTTATATATATATATATATATATATATATATATATATATATATATATATATAAGTATATGTTCTTGTCTTTCATACATTACTATTCCTGCTTCTTCCCATTCTCGTATGTCTCTCTCTTGCAGCATCTCAATAACTCCATAAAGATCATTGAGATGAAGGATAAGAAGATGATGGAGAGGATCTTTAGTCACACCCAGGAGATCATCCATCTACTGACTGGAGAGGTGAGACCTTCAGGAACAGGACACTGCCCTCACCTACCTCACTGCACCAAGTCTGTTGTATACATTGAAAAGCCTTGTCCAGAGATTTATAATATAAGACAATGTTTTACTTCTTTAATGATTTTATTTATTCATTTAGAACTCCATGCATTTACGTCTGTGTGTGTATTTTGTGTGTGTGTTTTTTTTATATAGTCCTTTTAACATAATTAAGCACTTTTACGTTGTTTATTCCAGGTCCCTATTAAGTGTGGTGATGTTGCCATCTATTTCTCTGTGGAGGAGTGGGAGTATATAGAAGGACACAAGGAGCTGTACAAGGACGTGATGATGGAGTATCACCAGACACTCAGGACAGTGGGAATCCCAGTAAAAAGGAGCTCAGGTAACACTGTGTGTTCTCTTATAGATATAAAATACCACAGATAATATTCTTCTTAGGAATAACACCCAATGTTCAAGAGTGTCCAGCAAAGATTGTGCCATTTTGGTCATTGTTTCTAAATGGTTGAGTAACAAGACAGTTGCGATCTTTATATTGTGTTACTTTCTCAGCACTTATTGTTTTACGGCGGCAGGCTTCCAATTTCTTCCCGTGATGTGTCACTATGAGTTTGTCATTAGAGCTAAAATGCACTGGCAGATTTATCTGTCTCCTTATCATTGTGCAGGTACAAACTTCCTGTGCGATCACAGTCTCCTCTCACATCAGAAAGTTTATCTCTGGAAACAATTCTAACAGAAGCCTAATGGCATATAAACATAATAAATTAGAGGCTGTATTTTTTTACATTATTGTTGCTTATTTTCAACTGCAGTTCTTCAAAAGAGGAGTTCAGGTAACTTGTTGTTTCCCTTATAGAAAGCTCATATCAAATATCCAATAGCAAAACACAACTTTCATTTATGACCAGCAGACCCTGAGTCCTGGGGTATTACTAGGTCAGCGCAAAATGCGTAACATTGTTACATTGTAGTCATCAGATATGTATTTCTTAAATGCCTATTTTTTTTTTAGGTGATAAAATCATTTTATACAAATCTCTGCATTTTATCCAAACTTATTATTTTCACACTCCCTCTTTCTGACCACCATCTCCTAACCTACAGACTTACCACATCTTCCACTCCCTGCCCTTCTTCACTCTTAGCCACGAGAACTCAAAGAAATTTGCACTTGACCCACAACATTCGTTGAGCTACAACCTCTTCTTTGTCCGCTCACCCACCCTCACTTGCCCTGACATTGTAACCGCACATTACAATTTGACTCTAACTTCAACCCTTAATTCTCTTGCTCCCATACACATCACATGCAGACACACTCCCTTACAACCATGGCACACTACAGAAACGCGCCACATCCAGAAATGCTCCCGCACTGCTGAATGACTATGGAGGTAATCTCGCATGACAGCAGACATCCTCCACTACAAGTTCATTTTATGATCCTATCACTGTGCCCTAAATCTTGCCAAACAGTGCTACTTCTCATCACGAATATCCAATTTAGCCTCCAATCCCAAACGCTTGTTCTCCACATTCAACACTCTCCTCTGCTCTCCACCACTTCCTGTCTCATGACCGAAGTCTTTGCTAGCCACTTTAATAATAAAGCACTCTACAGAGACAGCTCTCATTAAAGTCACTAATGACTTGCTAACCGCCACATCAAAGGGCCACTTCTCTATTCTTATCCCACTGGATCTCTCTGCTGCCTTTGACACAGTTGATCATCCTCTTCTTATTCAAATTCTCCACTCTCTTAGCATCCGTGACACTGCTCTCTCTTGGCTCACCACATATCTAAAAAAATTAACTTTTAGTAGAGTGTCCTTCTCTGTCTCCTCTTCATCACCTCGCCCTCTGATTGTTGGCGTACCTTAAGGTACTGCCCTAGGTCCCCTCCTTTTCTCCATGTACGCTTCCTCGCTTGGGACCCTAATAAAGTCTTTTGGATTTCAATACCATCTATATGCTGATGACACCCAAATTTACCTCTCTGCACCAGTACTATCCGCCTCTCTTCTAACTCATGTTACCAACTGCCTCTCTAGCATATCCTCGTGGATGTCTGCCCGTCAACTCAAAGTCATTATATCAAAGCCTGAGCTCCTAATATTCCCACCCTATACACAGATTACATTCCTCACATATTCTTACCGTTGACAATACCATCATCACGCCCACCTCTCAGGACCGTTGTCTTGGGGTTCTACTGGATCCTTCCTTCTCTTTTATTCCTCACATACAATCCATCACTAAATCTTGTCATTTTCACCTAAAAAACATTTCCAAAATATGTCACTTATGTCACAAGACATAACCAAAATTCTAATACACCCTCTTGTATCTCTGCTTTTGTCTAAATACTCCCCCAACCGTCCTCTTTTTGTTCTGCTATTGACCTTCTTTCCTTCTCTCTTATCACCTTCTCTCATGACAGCCTTCAGGACTTTTCTTGCGCTGCCCCTATTCCACTAGACTCCTCCTGTCTCAAATCCTAAAAACCTCAGTAAAACTCCTCTATTTAAAGAAACTCATGACCCTTCAGCTGTAATTTACACCTTTCTATACCTCCACAATACCCTTTAGATTGTAAGTTTGAGCGTTTCCAATCTTATTTGGTGCTTTAAAGAAAGTTTTTTGTTTAATTGGTATTAGTAGGAGTATGCTATTAAACCCAAAAATCGCTGAAAGTGAGGAAATACAATTATTGTTTCAGATTGGAAAAGCAGCTAAGCATGGGCAAGTTCTAATAATGGGAGATTTTAATTACCCTGAAATAAACTAGATAAATGAGACCAGCAGTTCAGCTAAGGGGAGCAGGTTCTTGAGTACACTCAGGGATCTTTATCTGGTCCAGGTTATACAAGAGCCTACTAGAAATGAGGCCATCTTGGATTGAGTTATCACAAATATTATTGATATAGTATCAAATGTTGGAATAGGGCAACCTTTGGGAAACCGTGATCACAACACAGTCTCATTTGAAATTGAATTAAAAAAACAATATTTTAAGGGGCCAACAAAAACTCTTAATTTTAAAAGGGCAGATTTTAACGGTCTAAGGGCAGCAATACAAAGTATAGACTGGGACAGAGAACTGATGGGTAAAGATACTGAACATAAATGGACATTTAAATCCTTACTAAATATATATACACAATCGGCATATACCATGTGGGAGTAAAAGTAAAAGGAGTAAATCCCATCCAATGTGGCCTAACAGTGATTTAAAGATCAAGATACGGAGTAAAAAACAGGCATTTATATTATACAAACAAGAGGGGACAGAGACTGCTTTACGGGAATACAAGGAAATCAACAAGGCAGCAAAAGGGCTATTATATAAAATATAAAATGAAAAATTCATTGTGAGAGTAAGACTAACCCTAAAATATTTTTTAAGTATATTAATGGGAAGAAGGGGAGAAAGGAAACTATAGGAACATTACAATGTGACACAGGCCATCTGATAATTAGTGACCAGGAAAAGGCAGATGAGCTAAATAGGTTATTTTCTTCGGTATACACAAGGGAGGTACTAGTGGTTGGGACACTGCAACATAATGGGGCTACACTACCTTTGCCAAATAATTGGTTAAAACAGGAAGTAATCCAGAAGAGGTTGGAAAAAATAAATGTTAATAAAGCTTCGGGTCCTGATGGAATACATCTACGGGTACTGAGGGAATACATCTACGGGTACTGAGGGAACTGGGTTCTGTAATAGCCAAACTATTGGTCCCTCCAGGACCCTCATGACACTAAGTACAAACACTACACTACACTATTCCCCCCCAATAAACCACTAAATCTAAACTAACCCTCCTCTCCCCTAACCTTTTAACCCCTACCTACCTACTACCTACCTAACCCCATATTAACCCCCCACCCTACTAATTAAATAAAATAAAAAAACTTAAGGTACAAAATATTAAAAAAATCTAAGGTACACAAAACTAAAAAGGACATTACAAACCCCCCTCACTAAAAAATAAAATAAAAAAAATCACAATCCCCACCCTTCACTACAAAAAATACAAAAAATCATTACACACATGCAAAGGAAAAGGCATACACATTACATTACAGTCATACATTATAAATATACACCTAACGCCAAAATATTTCCCCTATCTATACCTAACCCCCAATCTAAACATCACCCCCTATCTATACCTAACCCCTTAAATCTAAGCTAAAATAGAATAAATAAAACCACTTACCTTTGCAGATGTCCCTTCTGATTGCACCCCCTAGGAAAAAAAGAAACATCCGATTATTAGAAAAATAAACATTACATTGAATTAATAAACATTACAAATACAGTATTAAACTCACCTTTCCAGCATGTCCCCGTCCATCTTCTTTTGTTATTCGTCTCGGCCCCTGGAAAAAAAGATACATCACATTAGTCACACATACATCAAACACAACAAATAAATTAAATATAAACATTATAAATTGAAAACTTACCTGTACCCGATGTCCCCGGCCTTCTCCTCTTCTGCTCCCGCTGGGCCCTTGCTGAATCCGCGCTCTAAAAAAAATAAAATAAAAAAAACTAACGGAGCTTCGCACTTGCGGAGCTCCCCTGCGCTAATGAGGCCTCCAGAGCCTCTTCCGGTAGGAAATTGGCAATGGCGCCTTCCGATTAGCTGAAATGTGATTGACAGCCTTTTCAGCTAATCAGAAGACGACGAGGGGTGAGCCCATCAGGATGGGATTCACCCCTATATCCCATTCTGATTGGCTGACGGAACTGTCAATCTTTTTTAAACCAACAGCCAATCAGAAGGCGCTATTGCTTTCAACCAATCATAATGGGATACACCCCCACGGGGTGATTGGCTGAAGGCGTCTGCGCCTTCTGATTGTCTGCAGTCTGACAGTGACAACAGTCAATCACCCCATGGGGGTGTATCCCATTGTGATTGGCTGAAAGCAATAGCACCTTCTGATTGGCTGTTGTCACTGTCAATCAGACTGCAGCCAATCACCCAGTGAGTTATGGGGTTAATTAAGGGATTATGGGGTCTGCATTGACCCCCATGAGTTATAGGGTTAATTTTAGTTGCCGGGGGGGGGTACTTATAGTACCCCCCGTGGCAGGGGTTAATTTTGTTTAGCGAGAGTCCTTTCAGGACCCACGAGGCGTGAAATTTGAAATGCAGCAGGGTCACGATCAGTGACGATCGCGGACCCCCGCTTCAAGGGGTTAATGTGGGGTGCTGCGGGGTTCCCAATGGGGACCCCCAGCATAGAGGGGGGTTAATTTTAGGTGCTGGTGGGGGGTAGTTGGAGTACCCCCACGGCAGGGCTTATATCTAGGACTGCCGCAAGAATCCCGTTCAGGACCCCCGTGGCAATTGATGAGGTGGGGGAGACTGCGAGATCATCTCGTAGGCTTTCACTCCTGAAGTAGATTTTCTCCGTGTTGACACAGACAGCTGTGCTGTGTAGCTCATATGTTGCTCGCAGCAGGGCTAATTTAATAGCGTCGTAACTTTTCAAACTTTCCAGCACGTAGGGTTTAAGTGGAAACCTTGTATCTACGAGGCTGGAATTTAATAAGGCTCTAAGTCTGTAATCTAATTAGACCTAATTGTCTTGTGATGGGTAAAACATAGGACAATATCCTTAATGATGTTATTTATATATATATATATATATATATATATATATATATATATATATTTTCAGAAAAATATATATTGATTTATCTTTTTATACTTGGCTTTGTCTTTGGTTTGTGCTGGTTATAAACATTTAGAATACCAATATAATCACATATATAGTTGTGAGCAGGCGAGCTTGCTTAAGCCGTTGCTCACGAGCCCGCGGCCCTCACGAAGCGAGGGTCGCAGTTGCTGGCAAGGAGCGCGCTCCTTGCCAGCATTTGCGGCCTTTGCGAAGAGAGGGAGCTGTGTGTGCACGCCCGTGGAGAGAGGGAGCTGTGCGTGCACGCCCCTGGAGAGAGTGAGCTGTGCGTGCACGCCCCTGGAGAGAGGGAGCTGTGCGTGCACGCCGCTGGAGAGAGGGAGCAGAACTCCATGCCCCATTAGACCCATCAGACTACTTACATTCATTGGAGCATTTCAATTCACCTCCGCCATGTCTCCCCTGCCTGCACATTTTCTGCAGAGGCAGGGAGTTTCAGAATTACGTCACATGCATGCAAAGTCATTCAGGAAGTCCCTGCCTCTGCAGAAAAACGCACAGGCAGGAGATGCATAGTGGTGGATAATTGAACAGCTTCGATGAATGTAAGTAGTCTGATGGGTCTGAGTGATAGTGATAGATCTGACCGATCGGGCCCATGGAGGCCTGGCCTTGGGGGACATGAAGGCTTATACTGGGGGGACATGGCATCATGGGCTGGAGGCCATAAACTAATAAAAAAAATACATATATACAACAAAATGTGCACTGGGACATTATATATATATATATACTGTATATATTATAGATTTTATACACACTTATATTATACAGATTATAAGTATATAATATATTATATGTATTGTGTGTGTGAGGTGTGAGTAATGTGCAGTGTGTGTATATATATATATATATATATATATATATATATATATATAATGATGTATTGTGTGTGTGAGGTGCAGAGTGTATATATATATATATATATATATATATATATATAATGATGTATTGTGTGTGTGAGGTTTGTGTGTAATGTGCAGTGTGTGTATATATATATATAATATATGTATATATATATATATATATATATAATATATATATATAATGATGTATTGTGTGTGTGAGGTGTGTGTGTAATGTGCAGTGTGTATATATATATATATATATATATATATATATAATGATGTATTGTGTGTGTGTGTGTTTGTGAGGTGTGTGTAATGTGCAGAGTGTATATATATATATATATATATATATATATATAAAATTATGTATTGTGTGTAATGTGCAGAGTGTATACATATATATATATAATGATGTATTTTGTGTAATGTGCAGTGTGTACACACACATATATATATATATATATATATATATATATATATATATATAATGATGTATTGTGTGTGTGTAATGTGCAGAGTGTATACATATAACACATATATAGTTGTGAGCGTACGGGCCTTTTAACACGCTTGCGGCCTCGCGTAGCCCTTGTCCGCAGTCCTCGCTGCCCGCAGCCCTCGCTGCCCTTGCCCGCAGTCAGTTGCTGGGATGGAGCGCCGAAGGAGCTGCGCCCCTCGCGGGCCTCAGTTCCCGACACTTGATTTGCATAGACACAACTTTACAGAAGAGCTCCTCGGGCGCTGCTCTATCACATATCCCGGGTCCTCCTGGCTGTATGCTCCCCCCTAATCCTCTTCCCGGGGGTCCCACCAGCACACGGCCTGCACCTCACACGCATCTCCCTGGCAGCCACACAAATGAATGAGAGGGCGGAGCCGCAGCACCAGGCACCTGTTAATAAAACTTCCAGACGGCGACCTACGGATATTCCGCTAAGACGCATACCACACATTACCCGCCATTTTACGCTAATATGGAAGTACCCAACTACGCTAACGGTTTGGTCTCGCGCACGCACACTATTACACTGCACACGTTCATCACGCTCACACAGCAGCTCCACACCACTAATGCTGCAGCAACATCAAAACAGATTCCCAGCTCTTCAACACAATGCTTCAAAATACGTAAAGTCGATTAATTTATTAATGTATTATATATTTCATTATTATACACCAAACAGCATTAGCTCACTTACAATTTCATTGCCGTCATTTTTTGATGGCCAAGTCGCTAGTTATCTTATATATATCTGTACAGGCAGCAAAGGAGTGAGATCAAACCTGGACCAAGAAGTGACGAATGTGAGGTGTCACCAGCAGCTTAAGGAGGAGGATATTCCTGTTGCTATCAGTGAAGGTGAGTGATCCTATCTTACTGTGAGAAATATCAGACGTATAACAAACGATAATTACATGGTGGGGTATACACTGTATTTGAATGAAAGTCACTGGTGACAATATTTTTTTTATTTAATGATTTTGCTGCTAAATTCAATTATTACATCTATTAAAATTACAATTTTTAGAATGTCCTGTTGTAATGTAATCCACATTCTTTAGAGCACAATTAAACACATTAAAGTTATATATTTATTTATTTGTTTAAAAATGCCATTTTTTTTTAAAAGGTAATTTGCACCTAGATACCTGTATCTTTGTAGTAAAGTGAGTTAAAGCTGAAATCTGGGTATACTTAAAGAGTTTATTTGTTGTTTAGATGTTCAGTCGTGTCCGACTCTCCGTGACTCCATGGACCACAGCACGCCAGGTGAATCTCTGTCACTGCCTTCTGAGCTCCATCAAGTTCATGTTCATTGCTTCAGTGACCTCATCTATCCATCTCCGCCTCTGTCTTCCCCTTCCTCTTGTGCCTTCAATCTTTCCCAGCATCCAAGTCTTTTCTAGGGAATCCTGCCGTCTCATGATATGGCCAAAATATTTGAGCTCCATCCTCATTATCATACCTTCTAGTGAACAGTTTGTCTTAATTTCTAGAAGTATTGATTTATTGGATCTTCTTGCAGTCCAAGGGACTCTAAGCAGTCTTCTTCAACGCCATAATTCAAAGGCCTCAATTCTACAGAGCTCAGACTTCATTATGGTCCAGCTCTCCCATCTATATGTTACTACTGGGAATACCATAGTTCGAACTATGCAGACCTTTGTTGATCGTTAAATATTAAATTTGTACTAGCTTGTCCAAGCTTTGCCATAGCTTTCCTCCCAGAAACAAATGTCTTTTAATTTCATGACTACAGTGACCATCTACAGAGATCTTGGATTCAAGGAAAATAAAATCTGTTGCTGCCTCCACTTCTTCTTAGTCTATTTGCCAGGAAGGGAAATTGCTGTTTGCCATGATCTTCGTCTTTTTAACGTTGAGCAGCAGGCCAACTTCTTTTACCCTTATCAACAGGTCCTTTAGTTCCTCCTCACTTTCAGCCATCAGAGTAGTTTCATCAGCGTGTCTGAGGTTGTTGATATTCCTTCCAGCAATAATGTTTCTTGCTTTGGATTCATCCAGTCTGCCCTTACACATGATGTACTCTGCATATAAGTTGAATAAATCTTGAACCATTCTGTTGTCCCATGTTCGGTTCTGACCGTGGCTTCTTGGTTGACATACAGATTCTTTAGGAGAAAGATGAGATGATCTTGTACTCCCATCTCTTTAAGGACTTGCCGCATTTTGCTGTGATTCCACACAGTCAAATACTTTAGAATGGTCTATGAAGTAGAAGTAAATGTTTTTCTGGAACGCTCTTGTTTTCTCTATTATCCAGCGGACATTGGCAATTTGATCTCTTGTGCCTCTTCCTCAGTGGAACCCAGCTTGCACATCTGGTAGTTCCTGGTCCATATATTGTTGGAGTTGAGCTTGTAGAATCCTTAAGCATTACCTTGCTGGCATGTGAAATGAGTGCAATTGTTTGATATTTGGAGCACTCTTTGGCACCGCCTTTTTTGGGGATTGGGATGTAGACTGACCATTTCCAGTCTATTGGCCATTGTGGCCTTAACTCATTGCTCCCAAGATTGATATAACCCCAAAATGAAAAATAAAAAAAATATTTTTTTTAATTGCTGATTTTCAAGCTTCAGACTGTTGTGCAATTAATTCTAATGTCTTTCATCACTTTCCCCGGCATTAACAGTACTGCGGATATGTCTTTAACCCCTCTGCATGTCCTCTCAAGTACTTGTAGGATTTCGTTCTGCATTTGCCGTTTACGGGTTTGCAGGCTTGAGGAATTGTAGCAATTGAATAGCGATTTGCAATTTTAGGTATTGTAACTCTGACGGCCATGAAAGATCAAAGGCTTTTGGAGGGTTCAAACCTGTAACCCGTTTGGAGCCTGGAAAAAGATGCCAATTGAATAGCAAATTAGCTTACAGGCTCAATTACGGGGGCCCGAAACTTACAGTTGCTCAATTGAATTAGTCTTTTGGTCTTGTAATCTATTCTATATCCAGTTATTCCAGTCTGAATCCAGTTTTAGGTGTCTCGGGTCAGGATAGATGGACGTTATTCAGCAAATAAAAAGGAATATATTCTATTGTACAGCAAACCTATCTATTACATTGATAAAAACAAATTGTACTTACACAATTCAAATTTAATATAAAATCAGATTTAGTTAAACAAAAGTCCAGAATTTGGCAGTAATTGGAGATACACAGGATCATTTTAATCTACACTCTTTAGACATTTAATCAAATTGGCTATTTATGAACTTAAAATTGGTCTCAGATCTAGACTAATCATGTCTATTTAGAAGTATACTAAAATCATTTATTCCTTGTGCGATTGTTTTCACAGGTGGATCTGAGATTTGGAACACCCTTGAAGAGGACCACATTTCTCCTAGTTCACTAGACTGTGTAATGGAAGATGGCAATGTATACCATAATTATCTGGAAGCAAAGCTAAAAACTTACACAGGACAAAACAGATTTGAATGTCGTGAATGTGGGAAATGTTTCATTTGGGCCACAAGTCTCAAACAACACATGAGAATTCACACAGGAGAACAACCATTTGCATGTTCTGAATGTGGCAAATGTTTCAGTCAGGCTGCATATCTAGCGGTACATATGAGAACTCACACAGGAGAAAGGCCCTTTACATGTTCTGAATGTGGGAATAGTTTCAATCATAAAGCATGTCTAACGGTACATATGAGAACTCACACAGGAGAACAACCATTTGCATGTTCTGAATGTGGCAAATGTTTCAGTCAGGCTGCATGTCTAGCGGTACATATGAGAACTCACACAGGAGAAAGGCCCTTTACATGTTCTGAATGTAGGAAATGTTTCAATCATAAAGCATGTCTAACGGTACATATGAGAACTCACACAGGAGAAAAACCATTTAAATGTTCTGAATGTGGCAAATGTTTCAGACACAACTCATGTCTAACGGTACACATGAGAACTCACACGGGAGAAAGGCCATTTGCATGTTCTGAGTGTGGGAAATGTTTCAATCAGGTTGCAAATCTCAATCGACATATGAGCAATCATACAGGAGAAAAACCATTTGTATGTTCTGAATGTGGGAAATGTTTCAGTTGGGCCCCACAGCTCAATCAACATTTGAAAACTCACACAGGAGAAAAGCCATTTACATGTTCTGAATGTGGGAAGTGTTTCAGGCTGACCACAGATCTCAATCGACATATGAGCACTCACACCGGAGAAAAACCATTTGCATGTTCTGAATGTGGGAAATGTTTCAGTCTGATCTCAAATTTCAATCGACATATAAGAACTCACAGAGGGGAAAAGCCATTTGCATGTTCTGAATGTGGGAAATGTTTCAGTCTGACCACAGATCGCAATCGACATATGAGCACTCACACCGGAGAAAAACCATTTGCATGTTCTGAATGTGGGAAATGTTTCAGTCTGACCTCAAGTCTCAATCTACATATGAGAACTCACACAGGGGAAAAGCCATTTGCATGTTCTGAATGTGGGAAGTGTTTCAGTCTGATCACAGATCGCAATCGACATATGAGCACTCACACCGGAGAAAAACCATTTGCATGTTCTGAATGTGGGAAATGTTTCCGTCTGACCTCAAATTTCAATCGACATATGAGAACTCACAGAGGGGAAAAGCCATTTGCATGTTCTGAATGTGGGAAATGTTTCAGTCTGACCTCAAGTCTCAAACGACATATGAGAACTCACAGAGGAGAAAAGCCATTTGCATGTTCTGAATGTGGGAAATGTTTCAGTTTGACCTCAAGTCTCAATCAACATATGATAACTCACTCGGCGGAAAAGCCATTTGCATGTTCTGATTGTGGGAGATGTTTCAGTCTGGCCAAAAATCTTAAGAAACATAAGAAAGCTCACACAGGAGAAAGATAATTTACATAGTCTGGATGTGGGAATTGTTACAGTTACATAGTGATTGAGGTTGATAAAAGACTCTTAGTCCAACAAGTTCAACCTTTTTTAGTTCTTCTGTGATCTGCAATATGTGGATTAATTGATTCAGAGGAAGACAAATAGAAAAGAAAAACCACAATGAAAATTTGACTATTGTCTGATAAGGAAAAAAATAAATAAATTCATTTTTGACCCCAAATACTGGCAATCAGATTCCTCCCTTGATCAGTACCCCCTCTCTAATTATCCATGATAACACTGAATGCACTTTTTACTAAAAAATATATCCAATCCCTTTTTAAAGTTATCTATCAAATCTGCTGTCACCACCTTCTTTTGGTAGAGAATCCCACAGTTACTGCGAAGAACCATTTGCTTTCTTAAAAGTGGAATATTTGTACTTGTAACATCAAAGGATGTTCTCTTGTCAGTTGAAAACCTTGGCACAAAAATATCACTTGACAGCTTTATATTGACCTTGGATATATTTAAATAAGGTAATTATATACCCTCTTAGGGCCTTTTTTCGAGAGAAAATGTGTAATTATTTTAGTCTTTCTTCATAACTTAGCCCCTCCATTCCCCTTATTAGTTTAGTTGCCCTTCTGTGTAGTTTTTCCACCTCTAAAATGTCCTTTTTATGAAGTGGTGACCAAAATTGTACTCCACATTCCAAATGAGGGCGTGAAATCTCAAAACACAATGTACATAGGAAAGCTTACCTCGGACAAATACCATTTGTGAGTTCTGAATGTGGGAAGTGTGGCAATCAAATCTCAAATTACTTAATACAGCTCATACAGGATAGAGGCCAAATGCATGTTTCGGATGTGGGGAATGCTTAATCTTGATCAGCTATTACATATCTACATGACACATGCAATTCTACCAAGATCATATAAAAGTAATTCATCAAAAACATTTGTCAAGCTCATAAAAGCTATTCAGCCTTACATATGTGATGCCACACAGTGGATATCCAAGTTGTAAAGCATGTTAATAAAACTTTTCAGCAGTGCTGCTCATTTAGTCAGTTCTATTAGTGTATCAGCTTGTATTATGAGGAGACATACTAGGAGGCTGCACTGGGTCTGTGCATTGCTGCTATCTGTTTGGTCACCAGTGGGATTTTGATTAAAGGGACCCTGAAATTATACACCATCCATGAGCACTCATAATCAATTTGTGAACCTATAAACTAGTTTATATATAATATTTGCCTTATCTGCTCGCCTTGCTTTGTGAGGCTCGCAGATGCCGTCCTCAACTTCTGGCTTTGCAAGGCTAGCAGTCAACATTGCGTGACCTGCGGCCTTCGTCCACAACTATTATAGTGATAATTGAAATAAAATGTAATTTGTCTGTAAAGCGCCAACATTTCAGCGAATGTTTTCTTGATAAATGACTCAAAAGTTAATTTTTAATTAAGAAATGGCTTAGCTGTTGCCATTTTTGGATATTACTTGATTTAATTATGCATTGCTTAAAAAAGTCAAGCCTGTTATTTAACCCTTTCAGGCCAGACACTTTTGCAAAGTTTTGCTATGGATCTATTTTCAGTAGAAGTTCAGCTAACTATTGGTATAGTTGTTATTTTGATTGTGTGCAAAATTCAGAAAAAAATCAAATAAAATCATGTTATTTCACTTGATGCTTTCTACTTTTACAAAAGCCAATTATATTAGTAAAAAGTTTATTGAATAAAAAAAACACTGGTTCTTGTGAGTACACAGAGAATACAGTCTAACCAAGATTCATCATATAGTCTGTCCCTGACCTTAAATTGTCTTATAGTTTAGACCTTAAATAATTCAAAAATACCTGCCATTTTTTCTCTCTAAAAATGATCACACAATCACTAGTCTTTGCTAAGAGTCAATATTATTTTATAAACCACATATATATTAGAATTTCAAATTTGTCAGTGCAAAATTTCAAATAAATTCAAGGGTTGGTGCATATAAAATATTAATTATGTCTCTATTCTCCCTCTCTTTCATTCTCTTGTTTTCCTAATCCTCTCTCTCCCTCTAAGCTCCTTTTTCCAACCCATTTACCTCCATTGTCTCTCCCCTTTCTCTTCTACTCACCTTCCAACACTTCCTTATACCTCCTATTTCCCCCTCACTCTCCCCATACCATGTGTTTTCCCCTCAATCCATCTCTACTTCTTTTTTCTCTCTTTCTCTTTCATTCTATTTATCTCTCTCCCTCCTAATATATCCCCTCATCTCTAGCACTTTCTCTCCCTCCCAACATGCCGCCTCTCTTTATCTTCCCACTTACCCCTTTCTGTCGTATCCACTTTCATATCTCCTACTTTCCCCATCATCTCTCCCATTCACCACATCTCTTCCCCTCCCCTTCTCCCTTCTATATCTCCCCCAACATCTCCTTCTCCCTCCCTCTTTCTAACGTATCACCACTCATTTTTCAACTCCCTCCTACTTCATCCTCCCACTCCATATTTATCCCCCACTTTCTGAACTATTGTCTCCTTTTTTCACTCAATCTTCACCCCCATTTCCCCCCTCATCCCTGCTGCTTTCCCTGCTCATCTCTCCTTCATCTCCTTAATTCTCCTCTCTTTTCCCATTTTAACCCTCATCACACCTTTCATTCATATGTGTGTGTGGTCCCTCTCCCACTTTCCGGTCTTTTTAGAGGGCCAGGGAGAGAGAAAAAGAGCACTGATTGGTGGGTGAGGAGTGTTTGGGAAATTAGAGCGGTGTGCAAACCATAGTGGGAGCCTCTCTGTCATGTATGAGAGGGCCCCTCCCTCAATTCCAGGTACAGTAAGAAATATATATAAAAAAAATATATATATATATATATCTCAAAGATGAGCCAACAGAACATAGGAGTTGATAAATATTGCCTTGATCAGTGAGGTGTCTTTTATTCTTATTGATATAACACATGCTCCTGCTCAGGGCTCCTTTCTCGACACCTCACCAGCTGGAGCAAATGGTAGAATTTTGGTAGTCTTTCATCAGATCAGACAGCCACAGATCATGGTAATCCCAGCATCGGACATAAGCACACCACCTATGTACCTCCTATGACTCAACCAGAAGAGCTTGTTACTGAACAAAGTACAGCAAATGCATAGGATAAATACAATTGTTAAATAATCAAGCACATTAACAAAAAATAATTAAAAGGTGGTGCTATTAAACAATATTACGTGGTAACATAATTAAGGTCACTAGATCAGAAGTCCAAATTACTTGGAGCTGTTGTAAAATTTGCAACTATTTAGTAAGCTAGTTGTTTGCATTTCAGGATTAACTTTTCCATTTGAAATAGTGTCTGCTCCACAAAGGATCTCTTGTCTTTTCAAACAATAATTTCATTACACTTCCATATACCAGGTCACACAATTTACCTTGAATTACCACATACAAACATAATTGCTACAGCAAGCCGTTACCCACAAATGTAATGCACCCAGTATTACTTATACATATATTTACACAGATATACATAAGGGGAGAGAGAGTTTGCCACAAGAGGAGAGCTGCAGCAAGGCAGGGAGAGCTGACCGCCCCCTCCCCCCCCCCCCCCCCCCCCCCAATGTAACCCAAAAGAGAGGAGTGTTTGGTGAAGACTGGGTGTCATGCCCAGATTTTGGGTAGCAAGCCACTCTAAAGAGGATTACAGTAAAAAGCAACTGTTTAAACCAAACAGGGACTGGTACAATTAAGGTCTATGGGAAGGATTTTCCAATGTTATTTCCCATAGACTTGAGGCCTGTCTGTGATTGACCAGTTGGTATTTGCGTGGCTTGTAGGCATTCCTATTATTGGCTCACTTGAGAGCCAGGGGAGACCTCAAGCTGGAGCTTCAGTTTCCTTGACCAGATTGACTTTCAGCCAACCAGCAGGCTGCTTATGTTTGAACGAGCCAATGATGCAAGATACTTTTGTTATCCCTGCTTGCAACGTCTATAGCATGCCTGCTTTGCTTTAACAAGCCTCTTAGTGTACCCTTATGTGTCCCCTCGTGGAGGGATGGGTGAAACTTGTAGTTTGATTCACCTAGAACTGATCCCATGCAGAGAGCCAAAGCTCCTAGGAATAAACTAACCTAGGACCAAGACAATGTCTGCTCAATGACTGTTCTTACAGCCAAGTGCTAAAGGAATTATAAATATCTGTGAATGTTGCCCACTCATGACCATACTAGTACACTGTCATTTCCCACTGTGTATTATGTCTATAATAATAGGTTTCTAAGTTATGCTCATGTAATTATGTGATTTGGGAATTTAGAATTTCTGTACAAACCTGATGTTTTAATATATGTCTACACCAAAGAACATGCTTTACTGAGCACCGTGTGGTGACTCAAAATGGTGACTGTTACTGTACACCTGCTTGAGCCACCCAAGTAGCAAATGACTCATATTGTACTCAAGAGGAGGTGGGCTCTGTCCCAGGGGGCAGATTCCCTCTGAGTGGTTCAGAGATAACCTAATTAGTGTATCTAGTGTTACTGATTGGTTCCCATATACCAAGGTGGGTAATTCAAACATGGTCACTCCTCTGTTTATTGTATTGTGGGCTGTCTTACACTGGTTTATTCTGTATAAATATTCATGCCTCTGCCCTCAATAAATCAGTCCAGTATTGCTGTATATAACTACGTTGTCCTGTCATTCTTTGGTAAGGGCTTCCTGAGCTAAAATAATTTGAGGGTATCCTGATACCTCTCTCTCTGGCCCTACCTTAAATAGACCTAAATCTGTTTACTTGTTTTCACTTGTTCTTGAGTGTTCCTGCCCTGGAGAAGCACACATGGCGCTGAGATCACTATAACCTCATCAACCTAGGGGTCCCTGAAGCTGTAGCTGGAAGGTTTTGGGGTACACTGAGCTCCTGGTTCATCATACCAGGGGAGATGATGATGATCTGGGTGGGCATTGACAGTTGATCAAGGAAATTTAAAGAGAGGTGTGGGGGGGGGGGGGGGGGTAGAGTCCCCCCAAAAATTATAAATTCAAAAACAATAATCACGTATGCATATGCCCCAGCACAGCATGGGGAAATTATCAGCGTGCAGAGCCAAACACGTGCCTAGCCCTAAAAAGACCAAGAAGCAGAGTATGTTTATTTAATATGCTTGGCACTCTGGGGTTTACAAGTAAAGTGTAATATCCATTACTAGTATTACAAACTCAATGTTAATGTATATATCATCTGAAGAGCTTTCCTAGTATACCCACGTAAGCTTTGAACTTGGAATAGCAATGACCACTGCAATACATTCCATTAAAATAGTTACACATTAATATCTGAATACTATTGGGCAAAATTCTATTAAAATTAACTACTTTATGGATTACCAGCAGTCTGTTGGAGCCACTTACAAGAAGAATCTGGGTGCTCTTATTTCACACATTAGACTAGCTAGACCACTGGGCCCCTAAAGCCTGACCATCAAATAGTTTCTCTTGTTTCTCCTCTTTACACTGGACTTACTTATATTTAGCTATGCCATGGTCTTTAACACATCTGCCTCCTTTAGATTTTCTATCCAACTTCATAGCTTTTACTATTCATGATACCTGACCCCATTATGTCATATCTGCATTTTGATCACCCACGTAGTGATCCTCAGCAGGGTCAGTAAAAGGATCACCATTACTATCATACTGACTTCTAAAATAAAAAAGATGCCTAAAATTGATTAAAGAAATGTGGACATTGAAGGGGGTACCCCACATTGACCTTTTTCACAACGGTCACTCCTACCTACTTATTTTTCTAATCTTGGTGCCGATCAGCCTCTTCATACCTGCTACATGACATACCATATACATATTTCCCCAGTGTAATCCACTGAGACTGATCTAGAATGGGGGAAAATAGACAGGGCCTGTAATCCAAGCAAATGACAGTTAATTTCAACCCGCCGAGAGGCTGTATCAGATCAATCTGACAAATCTGAGGAAGAGAGGAATTCCTCACCCTTGCAGCACAATATGGACCCATCAGACAAATCCCTGGCAAAGATCAAGGAAATATTCCAAGCCTATGTGACAAAAACACTTGACGCTCTAAAGAAGGACATTAACGATCTGGGTCAAAGAACCCAGCTTTTGGAGGAGACTTCAGATCAACTTGTTGAGGCTCAGGAGAGGGACAGATCTGAGGTTGCCCAGAAATTCTACCGCATTGCTTCCCTGGAAGATAAAATGGAAGATATAGAAAACCGGTCGAGGAGGCATATACTGAGAATAAAAGGCATCCCAAGATCGCTGCTGGACCTCATGCAGTACCTGAAAGCCATGATTAGCAGCCTCATACCTGTCACTCCGGAATCGGTCTGAGAAATGGAGAGGGCACACAGACTTCTGGAAACCAGGACATCCCCAGGGATGTGATTATTAGATTCCTCAGACAGAACGCCAGAGATCTTACATTGGCGGCTTCCAGGAAAAAGCAATCAATAAAGGGCCCGGAAAACTCCATGCTTCAAGTTTACACAGACTTGTCTCCTATTATGCTGGCTAAGCATAGAGAGATGAAGCCGGCTGTAATGATATAGAAATCACAAAGTTGTGGAGACCAGTAGCCAAGGTCAGCAATAATCCAGTTCCGCAAACTTGTAGGTGAAAACAGGAACAAGGTTTATTGAAGTGATCAGAAACCACACAATAATCTGGCAAGGATCAATAGACAGGAAGTGCCTTATATAGGCCAAGGACCAGACACCTGACCAGACACAGCTGAAGAGACTTAGGTACTGATACAATTGCTAGCAGAGTCAAGCTTATAAGGTCTCAATGGAATTCACAACAGGCAGGCTGGCGCAGTGGTAGGGAAGAGGTATAGCAGCCTGGGGACCAGGGTTCAAAACCCAGCAGAGTCAATTCCTCACACCGGCCTTGGAAATTTTAATTAAAAATAAGATTCCGTACAGATGGAGCTTCTCCTTCGGCCTTCTGCTCCAAATTAACAACAAGCCCTCTGAGGACGACTCTCTGGAGGAGTGCCAATCTATCCTCATAAGTCTTAACCTAACTCCTGAGGCTGATTTGGAAGGAGAGAGGGAATGGAACATCACCCCAACCAGAAAATGGACAAGAAGAGCATCTATTCTTACAGGGACAAAGATCTCCTGACCACCAAGTCAAGGACACCTCAGCACCAAGGTCCCGAGACTCCTAGAGGCCCTAGCAGAGACTGGTCTGGCACCACCAGGTGGATACTGGCAGAAAGCAGACCAACCAATATTTTAATAGTTCATAATTAGTTTGTTTGCTTTGCAAGATCAATTTAACATTTTTTATATGTTACTCAGTTTTACTGTATATTCTACACTTTCACTGAATTGTTGACGACAGTTGATTTTCATGAATAGCTACACTTTGGGTCAAGGGGTACCACCTCTTCTCTGACCTCATGGTTTCACTATTAGGACTAGGTCCTTGATACTCCCCCCACCCAGGTTAATTTCTAACCCCTCCTAATTGGGAACTCTTTGATGAATGGCCTTTTCATTCATCCTCCCCAAGAATACTCTTAGGGTACTAAGGTTTAAGAGGTTTTGTGTATTGAACTATTTATATGTGATGACTGTTGAATCACTGTGTTTTTTTCAGTTTTTTTTGTTTGTTTATTTTTCCCCTCTTCTCCCGCCTGGCGATTAATGCCTAGGATTAAAGGTAAGACAAAACAATTTGACCAGCATGAAACACTCCTACTTCACGTTTCTGACCTATAATGTTAAGGGCTTTAATTCACAAGTTAAATGAAGGAAAGCCTTCTTATATTACAAAGATGTTAAACCCTCTGTTCTCTTCATTCAGGAAACGCACTTCTCCCACAACAAAGTTTTGGCATACATGCATAAGGAGTATCTTACATTCTACGTGGCAAGAGGCCTACCAAAAAAGCAAGAACTTCAATTCTTATTCACCAAAACTTCCCCATCAAACTAGAATTCAAATATGATTGATAAAGAAGGCCATTATTTAATCTTAAATGGAACAGTCTTGAACACCAAGATAACGTTGGCCTCTATATACAGTGCCTTGCAAAAGTATTCACCCCCCCTTGACTTTAAACCTATTTTGTTACATTACAGCCTTAAGTCCAATTTTGTTAATCTGATTTTTTTGTGATGGATCAGAACACAATAGTCTAAGTTGGTGAAGTGAAATGAAAAAATATATACATAAAACTATTTTTTTAGAAATAGAAAACAGAAATTTGGCATGTGCGTATGTATTCACCCCCTTTGTTATGAAGCCCATAAAAAGCTCTAGTGTAACCAATTACCTTTAGAAGTCACACAATTAGTGAAATGATGCCCACCTGTGTGCAATCTAAGTGTCACATGATCTGTCATTACATATACACACCTTTTTTTAAAGGCCCAGAGGCTGCAACACCTAAGCAAGAGGTACCACTTACCAAACACTGCAATGAAGACCAAGGAACTCTCCAAACAAGTAAGGGACAATGTTGTTGAGAAGTACAAGTCAGGGTTAGGTTATAAAAAAAAGTATCCAATTCTTTTTTATGATCCCCAGGAGCACCAATTCTTTGATGATCCCCAGGAGCACCATCAAATTTATCATAACCAAATGGAAAGAACATGGCACAACAGCATACCTGTCAAGACACGGCCACCCACCAAAACTCACGGACCGGGCAAGGAAGGCATTAATCAGAGAGACAGCACAGAAACCTAAGGTACCCTGGAGGAGCTGCAGAGTTCCACAGCAGAGACTGGAGTATCTGTACGTAGGACAACAATAAGCCGTACGCTCCATAGAGTGGCCAGAAGAAAGCCATTACTTTCAGCAGAAAACAAAATGTCACGTTTTGAGTTTGCGAAAAGGCATGTGAGAGACTCCCAAAATGTATGGAGGAAGGTGCTCTGGAGTCTGATGAGACTAAAATTGAACTTTTCGGCAATCAAAGAAAAAGCTATGTCTGGCACAAACCCATCACATCACCCAAAGATCACCATCCCCACAGTGAAACATGGTGGTGGCAGAATCATGCTGTGGGGATGTTTTTCAGCAGCCGGGACTGGGAAACTGGTCAGAGATGAGGAAAAGATGGATGGTGCTAAATACAGGGATATTCTTGAGATACATCTGTACCACTCTGTGCGTGATTTGAGGCTAGGACGGAGGTTCACCTTCCAACAGGACAATGACCCCAAACACACTGCTAAAGCAACACATGAGTGGTTTAAGGGGAAACATGTAAATGTGTTGGAATGGCCTAGTCAAAGTCCAGACCTCAATCCAATGGAAAATCTGTGGTCAGACTTAAAGATTGCTGTTCACAAGCACAAACCATCCAACTTGAAGGAGCTGGAGCAGTTTTGCAAGGAGGAATGGGCAAAAATCCCAGTGGTAAGATGTGGCAAACTCATAGAGACTGTTGGCTCTACAAAGTATTGACTTTAGGGGGGTGAATAGTTATGCATATTGACCTTTTCATATTTTGTCCTATTTGTTGTTTGCTTCACAATAAAAAAAAAAAACTTCTTCAAAGTTGTGGGCATGTTCTGTAAATTAAATGATGCAAATCCTCAAACAATCCATGTTAATTCCAGGTTGTGAGACAACAAAGCACGAAATATGACAAAGGGGGAAGAATACTTTTGCATGGCACTATATGCACCTACCACTTCCCCGCATAAAACCTTACTCAAGTTCTTAAAGACTCTTGTAACACAAACTCAGGGTAAAATAAAAAATAGGGGGATATTTTAATTTAGCCTTTGATTTAAAGCTTGACCGGTCAAACATTCTCCCTAATGGCTGATACTCAAACAAATTTTCTCAGATCTCCAAAATGCTTAATAACTTAAATTGGGTAGATGCCTGGAGGGGACATAACCCCAGCATAAAATAATTCACTTACTATTCCCACACCCACGGGTTATACACCTGGATTGACACCATACTGATTAGCTCTACTTCATTCAACAATTCCAGTGGTGCTAAAATACTCGAATGCTCCTGGTCAGATCATACAGCAGTTGCATTAAACTTGGATCTTGGCCGAATCTTAATAATCCATATTCTTGGAAACTTAAGGACCTCCTCATGTGAAAATCCTATTTTTTAGACCAGATCTCTCAAGATTTAGAACTGTACTTTGACTCCAACATACCCACAGACTGGGGTTTCCGCTGGATCTGGGTGGCCAATAAGACCTTTATAAGGGGCACGTGTATAAAGTTAGCAACGGCCCACTAGAAACAGTGTAAATTAAAAGAGAAGGACCTTATGGGAAGCATTAAGGAGACTAGAACTTAAAAATTAATAAAATCCCACTCCCCAGATTTGCCATAGATTAGAACTAGATAATATTCTATCAGAAAAAATGGAGAAAGAAATGCAACGTACTAAACAATTATTTTATACCAAGGCCAACAAGAATGACTCGCTGCTAGCAAGACAACTAAATGCTTTCCCAGACTAGAATCCTTAAAATAAAAACCTCCAACGGCCCGATTACTATGAGTCAAAATGAGTCAGAATGAAATCCAAAAAACATTCTCTGATTTTTATCAGAATTTTTACTCCTCAAAAACTCAAATTAACCCAGGTATCATCCAATCGTACCTCGACCCATATGACCTCCCTAAAGTCAATGAAGAAAATTTAACTAGTCTTAACATTACAGTAGAGGAAGTTCAGGAAGCTATCAAAAAAACTCAAATTGGGCAAAAGCCCAGGCTCGGATGTTTTCACTAATATTTATTATTAAAAAAATTTCAGATTGTCTCTCCCCCCACCTGTGTAGTCTTTTCCACTCTATTCTAAAAGGGGATAGGATGCCGCCAGAGCTTAACCAGGCCGATTTAGTGCTTTTCCACAATGAAAGTAGGGACCCCCTGGAAGCCAAATGTTACACCCTATATCCCTCATGAACGGTGATATTAAAATCCTTGCCAAAATTATGGCAGACAGAATATCCAGGTTCCTCCCTGACCTGATTCATAAGGATTAGGCCGGTTTTACCCTGTATAGACAAGCGGCTGATAATATAAGGAGAACTATGAATGTTATATATTTAGCGCAATGCTCTAAAGCTCTGCTATGTTTTTAGCACTGGATACTAAAAAAAAACCTTCTATACAGTCGAATGGCACTACCTGCACATGACGCTGGCCAAATTTGGCTTCAAGGGGAGATTTATTAATTTAATCCGGTCCTATTATCATTTACCACGAGCTAAACTTAAATTGCCGGGGAAGAATAATACCACTATTAATATCCACAGAGGAACTAGGCAGGGTTGCCCTTTATCCCCATTATTATTTGCACTGGCCATAGAGCCCCTAGCCCAAGCCATTCGGTCCAACTCGGACATAACAGGCCTTAAAGTGGGACATCACCATATGAAATTTGCCCTATTTGTGCATGATATTCTTTGCACTTTAACAAATTCTGAAACATCAAGTGCCGCCTCATTGTCGTGTGTAGATGCCTTTAGCTCAATTTCTGGCCGGCAGATAAACTTAGATAAATCGGAAGCTTTAAATGTGGGTATTCCTCAAACTGAATTAGATACACTGAAAAACATGCACAAGTTTATTTGGCCAACAAGCTTTATGAAATACCTAGGGGTTAAGATAACAAGGAAAATTTCGGTCCAGACTGCACATTTCTTGAACAGGCCAAATCACGACAGTAAAGATGAGAATTCTACCTAAGGTTCTATACCTGATTAGAACTCTGGCTATTCCAGTAGATGCTAAAGAGTTAGAGAAATTGCAAATAAAAATATTTAATTTAATTTGGAAAAATAAACCCCTGCAAATTGCTAAGAAAATAATGTTTAGGCATAGGCCTCGAGGGGGACTCTTTTGCCCTAATCTTGAGATGTATTTTAAAGCAGTCCAATTGGCATTTCTACCCATTTACCACTCAACCAAAAGCCAACCCACCTGGGTTTTCTTAGAAAACTGTCAATTAAAACACTACTCCTGGGATTTACGATAATCTGGAAACCAGGGCTACCTCATTTTAAAGAAAAGCATTCCAACCCAATGATTAATCTTGCGCTCTCAACTTGGGATTGAACCAAAACCAAATACCAATTAGCCGCACCACTCACGCCTCTAACGTCAATAAGGTCTTTTCCTAATTTTGATTCAGACTTCCACACAGAATCAAAGAATTGGTGGCTATCCAGCAAATTAGCTAGAGTGGGCTCACACATCAACATAATGTAGCCACAAAGTGAAAGGTGAAACTATATGAAACGGAGATACTGGTTGTCCTCACTCACCCGATCCACAGGCTCACCGATGCCAACTTGCCTCTCGGTGATAAGTAAAAATCTCCCCTCCTCAAAAGGCATCTTAGGCTCATTATAATCTATTTTCAACAAACCTAGAAAAATCTGAAACCTAACTTTATGAGTCTATGGGAAAGGGATTTAGGCAAAGATCTTAATGAGGACATGTGGAAAGAGGGCTGCTCTAGTCTATCTAAGAGCTCAATCACCTATAACCCCTTTCCCTCCATAGAGACATGCTTATTGGGCATTCATGTGAATGACCTAAATTCTCACCAAAATAAGCTTTGGGAAGTAATTGCCAAAATAAATTTTGTAATGATTAACGAGAAATTAACCTGCATACTGCAGGATTCATACCCCCTGTTTGTCACGATATGGACTCCCTGGCTGAACTCCCCACATACTATTCCGATTAGGTAACAAATTCCACAGAGTATACCATCTTTAATATCTTAACTCCTAGTGGAGTGCGGAGGTGGGTGTGGGGGGAGGGGGGGGAGACCTGGACCTTTGGAAAAAGCTGATGGATTTAAGACATCAAAGTTGAAGGTAAGCTAGCCATACTCAATCCTTTTCCCCTGCCCTCCTTCCCTTTTTTATTTCTCCTCTTATTTTTAGTTTTTTCTATTTTTATTGTTTAGTTTGAGTACACAAGATTATATTACTGTAGGTTGTTTAATAAAAAGAAAAAGGAAAAAAAGGAAGACAAATTCATTACAACAGAAATGGAAGTTTTTATTAGTAAATGTGTAAATTCATCAGTAAACCATTCATATAACCATTACCTACTGTATGTATTTTGTTTCTAAACAAGTACATTATACAATCACATATTTACATATTCATACTTTATTCTTATGCAACGTCATGCCATTGGTCTCTTTGATATGTCTTCCATAAAAAAAAAAAAGATTGAAACAAAATGAATTACTTTATTTCTGTTATGGACTATGATGATCAAATAATAAAAATCACAAAAAAACAATAAAACAGGGCATTTCCAAGGCAGCAAACTGAGCTGACGTGTTCCTGAAGAGCTCTGTTCCTATAATTGAATTTTGGGGCATATTGGGGTAAATTTTTACCCAAAAAGCACATAAAGGCTTCTAATTAGTGTAACATGAAAAGCTGCTTATACAGATATAACTTTTAAAGTGATATTATCAAATTTCACAACCACGAGGAAACGGGCCTAACAGACTGTGTGGACGCACTGGCTGTCGCCTATTATCCCCCGTGTAGGAGTAAATTGGAGAAGAGCAAGAGTGAGTACTGCGGCCATACGTCTTCGATCAAACCCCCCACCTACCGGATCTGACAGCCGGACCAACATCTGAGAGCGGCAGAGGTAGTTGGTCCCCGACAGGCGAAGAGAGGAGGTACAGAGCTGAAGAGGATAGGAGATCGGACACCAGAGGCGAGGAGAGGTAGACAGTGTTGGAAGGTAGGGCTCGTGGCATTCTGGCCTCCCCTGAAGTGGAGAAGCAGAGAGAAGGATCCTAACACACTACAGGTCGAGGGGCACTAATCCCACAAAGAGAGGTGTAGTGGCTAGGGAAAACGACTACAGAAGTAGGTGCACAGGCACAGGGAGAGAGTCAGCAGAAGACGAGCGGCCATTATTCTACACGTGCCATGAGCCCTTGAATAACATCAGACCTCCAACGCCACTTGCAGCTCCCTACCACAGACAGGAGAGTGAGAAGGGGGACCCGTATTCAGGGTCTGCCCAGAAAGGATCATGGAGATCAGCAAGGGAACATAACTTAATTTAGAACCCTTATACACACGAACAACAGACATTGATACAATTGGCGCCAAAACAAGGACTAGGCCCCTTCTTGAACCACCAAAGTGCTGTGTAATGATCACTGATTCCAACTTAAGGAGATAAATAGTGTCTAATGGTACACACACTTCCTAAAAGCAGCATCTAACAGACATTGATCAAAGGTAATCCAGCCTGAGTCTCTTAAATGAAGAATTGCATAAAAGTCAACATCCAAATATTAGAGATAAACAAAGTAAATAGAAATATAATCTGGGTATATTTACAATTTGGCCAACAAGTTTTATTAAATTTTATTCCATAATTGAATACTAGTAACAACGACGAAAATAAAAAAGGAAGATTAAAAACACTCAAAAATCAATGGAAAGAAGAAAGTCTCCTCTGAGAAATAGTGATATGATTCACTTGTGAGAAATAAATAGAGACTTGAACTTTCTCTTAAATAATCAAGGAGAATTATAATGTTCCACTAAAGGTAACTCTGTTCCAAATTGTCACAAAGTCTATTATATATTATCCTCCCAATTGGAGATATAGGACAGACTTTCTTTAGTGAAAATTATTGGAAATAGTATGGTGAATAGGAGAAGGCACTACCTTTGATGTAAATAAGAAGTCAGATGGTTATGATATCTCTATTTAAGAGCTATAGGAGACTTGTTCTTTGGAATATCTCCTATATGTGATCTATGGGATTGTGACATGCCAATCCCAATTTACTAGGACTTCTTACACCCACATAATGGTCTGTGACTGGTATTGGCAATACTATAGTTTTCATTGGTGGGATAAACCCTATAGTGGGCTGATGTGTCCTTACTTGTTCCCTATTTTGGGGTAAAAGTATCCAATGGTGTATACAATTATTGATACTTGCTTCTTATAACATCTAGTGGCCTATATATTGATCCTAGAAAATTCTGAGGAAACCATACTAAATTGTGAAAGAGTTACCTAACTAGTGCCATCCTTCTTAATAGGAACGCTAATGCTGCATGGCTTCACTTCCTAGTATAGCGTGGACAGCGTCGTGCGTGATGACGCATGTGTGCGTGTAAACGCCTATGCCTGACGCGTTTCAACGTGCTGTGACGTCTTTCTCAAAGGGGGAGGCAGTGGTGCCGTCGCTGATCTTATATAGTAGCTTGGTTGCCTTGGAAACCAGTACTGGAATCATGGTTGGATAGAGGCCATGTTTGATAGAAATACAGGCCTCCTGTAAATTTATGTGTACTATACATCGAATTATGTAAACCAAATGATATAAACGGTTCAATCTAAAGCAATCATTGGCTGGCACAAGGATCTGGGAACAAAATAAATTTATGATATATTGGATAGAGACATAATAATAACTCTGGTCATATATATCGATACAGTATAAGAGATATACCCTATATTATGATTTATTTGAAATAGATGATCTGAGTGCTAGAAGGAATAGCAACTCTCTCTGTGAAATATATCAGTGTTCCATAAATATCTAGACTAGATAAAATATATTTAATGAGGACACAGAAGATCTAAAATCCTATGTACCAAAGCTATATATTATAAGGCTGTATATAATCTGTAAGGTATAACATTGAGTATATGGAATAACCTCTCAGTATTTGAAGGTGACAATAAATAGAGTTTTTGAGTGCTATCCAAAAGTAGTGGAGTTCACTCACAACATTAATATACATGTTAGAACAGTAATGTCTTAGCTGTATATAAGGATAATCTGAATTCAGCATATATTGAGACAGAATGTTTGGTTGTACAGTATACAATGGAGTAAAGCTCTCCACTTTGAGGCTGTATATGATCAAATAAATTAATCCATCTTGATGTCATATATACCAAGGCAATCATGCCATAAATTCCAAAATGGAACTAAAATATATGAATATGAGATATAGATTTATATTCCCTTATCACATAAAAATCTTAACCAAGATAGGTACTCATATGAAATGAGAATATTACTGTGAATCTATGCATAGTAAAGGAGTTCTACCATTGGAATAATCATGTATAATGAAGCGAAAATGCCATAGGATCCAAGGAGAACTACTCTATGGATTAGAAGTATAGTGACTAGTAAAAACCCATATCATAAGTGAATAGGTCACATAGGATCTCCTAAGGACGTGCTAACTACTAAATAACTAGTAGCAGAGAAAACAAAAAATGGTGAGGTAATGATGGGGTGTATTCTGTGTACCAAAAAGTGATGTATCTAAAATATAAGTGTGAGAATTGATATAAAATGGAGTAACTGAAATATAATAAACTGGTGATTGTTGTTATTGGTGTCCAGTGCATGAGTGTACAATATTTTGTATGTACACAAAAAGTGAATATGGCCTAAAGCCATATGCACTCAAGTGGTATATGTCTCCAAGGGCATTATGCCACTGGGATTATGAGAAAATCCTAACAAATAAATCCATGACTCTTGTCTAAATATATAGGACTACCATCTATGTGGATATAATAGGAAAACTTGTTGGCCAAATTGTAAATATACCCAGATTATATTTCTATTCAAATTAGTGGAAAACACTACAAGGGAATTAACTCCCTAGGTCCATAAATATCTAATAAAGAAGTGGTTTAGTCCACTAGAGGGAGATATTAATATATTTCTAATTTACCTAAGTACTGGAATTGTGAGTTGAAACATCAAGATGACTAATTTAGTCTTTGGGAATATGGATATAGCCCAACTACAACAGGAAGCAGAAGCAAGCTTCCAGCCAAACATACAACAAACTCAAATTGAAAAAAAAGACATTAAGGTGGCGGTTAAAAATCTACTAAAAACCACCAAAAAACAAGTTAAAAGTATATGGGAAGTGAGTAGCTTGCAAAATTAATTGAAGAACAAAATCATCCCTAGAGGCCTGAGAATTAATACAATCCCTGCCACCAATCTGATGAATGAAACATTCATAACTAAATGGAAAGAAATCCTTTTTAAGTGTTCCTGTGACTTGATGTCTCTGATTGTAGAGACAGAACAACAAAATCTAGAAATTGTTAAGCACAAAGTAGTCACCAACCAAAAAGAATTTGAGAAATTCAAAGAATCACCAGAATATGAAAACCTTTGTACAAAGCTGAATAGTAATATTGATAAATTTAAGAAAGAGTTAAAGGAACGAAAACAACGTAAGTTTTGGAGGGACCAAAATGATTTTAAACTGGGGAACATATATAGGAGATTTCCCTCTGG
Organism: Discoglossus pictus; assembly: GCA_027410445.1. Taxonomy (NCBI): domain Eukaryota; kingdom Metazoa; phylum Chordata; class Amphibia; order Anura; family Alytidae; genus Discoglossus; species Discoglossus pictus. The sequence goes on along the minus strand of CM050166.1, from coordinate 444,609,427 downwards.
CAAAATATTTTAACATCAGACATTAGTTCATCAGAGTGTGACAATTCAGACATTTAGGATAGTGCTCCTAGAAGCTGGAATAGACAAAATACATCCTATAATAGGGATAGATATGATACCAGATCAAGATCTTATGCTAGGACACCTATAAGGCCCTATATATCTAGGAGGTGTTTAATATCTTCATAGAAATGGACAACATCAGCCTCTTCAGTATCCATGGTTGGAGCATAGTATTGGATCAATGTGGTGTTAAATGGTTTGGTAGGGGTAGTCTGGTTCCTCTGCCCTTAAAATCAAAACGTTGACAAATATCACGTGTCACACAAACTCTTGGCATCTTGTAGAACAAAACTAGCTCATTTACTACCTGTATGCCCCACTCTTTTACTACCTGTTATGCCCCACTAGTTGGTGATCATGGATTAATTCTTGCAGGGCAGTTTTGAACTTCCAGCAGCTGTTTTTTTTTCATTTTGATTTGTTCAGATCTCCTGTACTTATTTTGTATAATAAGCCTGATTCAAAACTGTAGTGAGCCCCTGTTTTATCAGTCTCTTGTCCATATTGTTTTTGTTATACCCACGAAGGTAGAATCAATCCACCGCTATTGCGTCAATTCTTTTACACTGGCCCAAGTAATACTGTTGCCCGAACAAGTAATGGACTTGCCCCAGGTCCTTTGGATCGATGTATCGGGGGTTACAGAAGCCTGAGATACGGTTACAATATTCAGACAACTCCATTCCATAACTAACAGGTTGTTGCCCAACAGTACATCTGCTGGAATATCCTACATGACCCCACCTCCTATATACACTGGCCAGTGCCCCAGTCAATATGCATCCGGGCCACAGGATCAAAATATTTTCCCCAAGCCATGATCATTTAATTTTTTTTTATTTAGACCACTTAAGGTCTAACAAAGGCCCCTATTTAATTGAGAAAATCGCAGTTACAGAAGCCTGTAAAGCAGCCCATAAATGTTACTGATATTTAAGTGGCGTCTTTTAGCTACTCGTATTACAATTGCAAGTTACAGGCTCAACAGCACAGAGGTTGTCAAAATCGTAACTCCGACCTATCTCCTTCTTTGTTTCAAGGCCACAAGGCTAAAAACGCAAATCGATATTTTAATCCAACATTTCTACAAGCCCTCAATTGCCCTAGTGGCAAATGTATCAAAAAAACTACGTGTACTAGAGAGGACCCGCAAGTGGGGAAGCAATAAAAGGCGTTCGAATTAATTGTACAAGAGTCTTAAGCTTGCTTTTTTTTTACATTTTTTTCTGTGTTATATCGATCCTGGCAATCATGGAACCTGCATGGACTAGAGCAGTAGAATTAATGATTGTTATAGATGTCAACAGTTTGGATTGCGAGTCCGATCGCAAACCGGACTTCTAAACACTAATTGATTGTCGTTTAAAATCTGTGTTTTACTGACATCGTGATAACGGGCTCATTTACTATTGGGTCTGTCTAAATTGTAACTTACGGCTGACAGGCCCTGAAATGCTACATATGGGTTCATGGTTTTAAATACATCTGTTATTGCACAAAATTTCTAACCCCCAGACATACGGGCAGTGTGAAGGTAATTACAGGCTTGGAATTAAAAGGAGCCCAATATCAGTATGTGTAGCTATACATACAGTCAGATCCATAAATATTGGGACATCGACACAATTCTAATCTTTTTGGCTCTATACACCACCACAATGGATTTGAAATGAAACAAACAAGATGTGCTGTAACTGCAGACTTTCAGCTTTAATTTGAGGGTATTTACATCCATATCAGGTGAACGGTGTAGGAATTACAACAGTTTGTATATGTTAGAATCACATTCTCATTTATAGTCATATTTATTTTTAAATTCCTACAGCTGCTTGTTTCTTTGAACTTTTTCAATCGGCAAAGTTTACCTTATAGGCTTTTATGATTATTTGCAGCAAGAAAATCCTGGATTCACTTTTTCACAGTTAAGTGTTCATCACCTTAGTCCCTCCCAAGACAATATGTGCTATGAAGTCCAGCTATAAATTGTTAATAGTACAGTTAAAGTCACAAACATTTGCAGACTATAATATTTCGAAGTATGTTAAAACTTTCATATTTTAAAATAATTTACTCCCCATATTCTTGTTTCCGCTAGATCGATCTGTGATTTGGAATTCCTTTGAAGTGGATCATATTACCCCTAGTTCACGATCTTGTGTATTGGAAGATTTCAGTATTTCACATAGTTATCTAGAAGGAACGCTGATGCCTCACACAGGAGCACAACCATTTGTATGTTCTGAATGCAGGAAATTTTTCAGATTTTCCTCAAATCTCAATATACATATGAGAACTCACACAGGGGAAAAACCATTCGCATGCTCTGAATGTGGGAAGTCCTTCAGTTTGACCACAAGTCGCAACGACCATATGAGAACTCACACAGGGGAAAAACCATTTGCATGTTCTGAATGTGGGAAATGTTTCAGCCAGACCTCATGTCTAAATCTACATATGAAAATTCACACAGGGGAAAAACCATTTACATGTTCAGAATGCAGGAAATGTATCAGTATTGTCGCAAGTCTCAATCTACATATGAGAACGCACACAGGGGAAAAACCATTTGTATGTTCTGAATTTGGGAAATGTTTCAGTATTGTCACAAGTCTCAATCTACATATGCAAACTCACACAGGGGAAAAAACATTTGTATGTTCTGAATGTGGGAAATGTTTCGGTCAGGCCGCAGGTGTTAATCAACATTTGAAAACCCATACAGGATAAAGACCAGTTGCATGTTTGTAATGTGGGGAATATTTAATCTTGGTTATTACATATCTGCATTACACATCATACAATTCTACCAAGATGATATTAATGTAATTAGTCAAAAACATTTGACAAGCTCCTAAAAAAATCCATTTAAACTTACATGTGTTGTCCTGGACAATGTATATTTGTTTTCTAAAGCACGTTAATAGAATTTTTCACAGTTCTGCTGATTTAGTCAATTCTGTTAGTTTATAAGCTTTTATTATTAGAAGACATACTAGAAGACAGAACTGGTTCTTTGCATTGCTGTTATCTGCATGGTTTCCAATTTTATTTTGATTTAAGAGGCTGAAATGATGAACTTTTCTCTACACCATCATGCTTAGCACTCATAATCAATTTGTGAACCTGTAAACTAGTTTATATTGTTGTTTTTTAATAATTTGTATACATGCTTATTTCAACTTTTATAACCCCTCCCATTATTGTACTGTGCTCTCTGTGGAAAGCATTAAAGCATGTGAAAAAGTTTAAAATTATTGTTTAATTACTTAAAAATTTACTTGGATATTGCCATTTTTAGTGATGGCTTGACTTAATTATTCATAACTAAAAAAGTCAAATCTGTGTTATTCTGCTCCTTAACCCTTTCAGTTTCAGGGTTCAGGCCCAGGAGGCCAGACACATTTGTAACATTTTGTTATGCATCTGTTTAGACACAGTCCCTATCAAATATATATATATATATATATATATATATATATATATATATATTTATATATTGTAAATAAAAAGTACATCTGCTTTCCCACCTGAATGTCTAAAGCAAGTTAAAAAAAACTGCTTCCAGCTCAGAGTTCTGAGAAAAACAGTTATTACACTGCATTCTGGGTAGTTGAGCTGGGACAGACAAATATGTCCACAAATATATGTATATATATATAAACTCTGTGTAATCCGGCACCCGTGCGGATCGCCTATTGTCGGATAGGTGTAGTTTTTGGTTGCTTGAGAGTCACCATTAAAATAGCCCTAATTGGCCCTATACCCCACACAGGACCATACACAGTGTATTTAATTGATTTTAAAAAAATTATATACACTAACTAAAAGCAGATTAAAGCAAATAAAGACAGACTTCACATCATTACAGTTTTATTGCACTGTAAAAAATACTGTAGCTTTTTGGAATGCAGTGTACTGTACATACTGTATTAAATAGCAGCGATTAAACTATTGAACATAACAACAGTAACATACATTTTTTTCACTTCAGTTAACTTCAATGAACTAAAAAATAAAGTTTACTGCTTAGACATAACATCAGGATCTCCAGCAGTTCATCTCCTACTAGGTCCCCTTCAGGAGCAGAAAATCAGTCTGGAACACGATCAGCAGTAGTGGACATGATTAGTGTTAGATCTTCATCTGTAGAAGATGTTGTACTGGTAGACTTGGGTGCAGTTTTCTCTACAAATGAACGAATATCACCTTCCTTTAAGGCCTTACGCCTCTCCTGCAAAGTCAGGTTTTGCATGATGTGCAGCTGCATAAGATGCTGGGAAGTGAAGAAGGCTTGCTGTTCTGCAAAAGCTATTACAGTTTCAAATGCTGAAGTAGCTGTCTGCAAGGATACTTTTTCCACCTCACACCCGGCGTCATGATCACTCTTTCTCCTTCACAACACCTTCTATGATGTCTTCTGTGTTTAGTGTATGAATGACTGGAATAGCTTCATCCACAGCAAACCAGTCGTCCAGTTCATCTCAAGACAAATGTTGTCATTAGCAGAGTCAACTTACTATTAACCTGTATTCCTTTCTTTCATCAATGTTTTTTAACACTGGGAACAAAGAACAATGAAACCACTTGTTAAAAATGTCTGCATTCATCCAACTGTTACTCTGTGCATGGTAATCTACAGGGAGGTTAGTTATGCCTTTTAAGCACCTAGGTTTAGCAAATTTGCCAATCACACACAATTTAAGCTTATGATTTCCTGATGCATTTGCACAAACCAGCACAGTTATACACTCTTTATTTTGCGTGAAGCTGTGAGCTACCGTCTCATTACCACTAGCCAAAGTAGAATTGGGCAGACACTTCCACATTAATCCAGTCTCATGGGCATTATAAATCTGCTTGGGGGTCAAGTGATTTTCTGCTACCAATTGACTAAACACGAAATTGAGATGCAGCTTCCAAATCAGCTGATTTCTGTTCACCTGACAAGTCCAGCTTTCGGATGCCATGACGGACCTTTAATCGGGTGAGCCAGCCACTTGACAATAAACACTGACCTTCAATATTCATTCTCTCATGAAATTCTCTCGCTTTTTCCTGCAACATAGGTCCAGATATAAACCCCCCTCAGAGCTTATTAGCAAAAAAAATGCCAGGGCCTGGTTAAGCAATTCCATTTTCGGTGCTCTTGTCACTCTCTGCCTTTACATAAAACTCCTTTATCTTTTCAGACTGAGCCTTAATGTCATAGATTGTTGATGAACCAACATTAAATTCCTTCATGAGCACGGTACGAGTTTCACCTTTTTCAAGCCTCTGGCATATTTCCATCTTCTGCTTGAGGCTCAGCAGAAAACAGTTTCACTTATTTGGTAACGGTTTTGCCATTTTTGTGGTCGCAAGACAGTTTTGGGTCGATTTAGAAAGGACACTGATTTAGGTTTTTTTATTTTATGTAATGTAGATTTTTTATTTTTGGTGACTTTAGTTTTTTTTTTTAATGTAATTAGAGTGGTGGGGGGTTATTAGGGGGATGTTAATGTTGGGTTGTAACATGCCCATATTGGTCTTAATATACCCTTATGGGACTGATGGGGTTAAATAGAGGCTTATGAGGGTCTGTATTGACCCCCATGAGTGACAGTATTAATAAGGGGTTTATGGGGGTCTGTATTGACCCCCAATGAGTGAGGGGGTTAATTAAGTGCTTAAAGGGGTCTGTATTGACCCCCATGAGTGACAGGGTTAATGAAGGGCTCATGGGGGTCTGTATTGACCCCCATGAGTGACAGGGTTAATTAAGGGCTTATGGGGGTCTATATTGACCCTCATGAGTGAAAGGGTTAATTAAGTGCTCATGAGGGGCTGTATTGACCCTCATAAGTGACGGGGTTAATTAAGGGTTTATGGGTGTCTGTATTGACCCCCATGTGCCAGGGTTATTTATGGGCTTATGTGGGTCTTTATTGACCCCCATGAGTGACAGGGTTAATTATATGTATTATGGGGGTCTGTATTGACCCTCATGAGTGAGGGTGTTAATTAAGTGCTAATGGGGGTCTGTATTGACCCCGATGAGTGACAGGGTTAATGAAGGGCTTATGGGGGGTCTGTATTGACCCCCATGAGTGACAGTATTAATTAGGGGTTTATGGGGGTCTGTATTGACCCCCAATGAGTGAGGGGGTTAATTAAGTGCTTAAAGGGGTCTATATTGACCCTCATGAGTGAAAGGGTTAATTAAGTGCTCATGAGGGGCTGTATTGACCCTCATTAGTGACGGGGTTAATTAAGGGTTTATGGGTGTCTGTATTGACCCCCATGTGCCAGGGTTATTTATGGGCTTATGTGGGTCTTTATTGACCCCCATGAGTGACAGGGTTAATTATATGTATTATGGGGGTCTGTATTGACCCTCATGAGTGAGGGTGTTAATTAAGTGCTAATGGGGGTCTGTATTGACCCCGATGAGTGACAGGGTTAATGAAGGGCTTATGGGGGGTCTGTATTGACCCCCATGAGTGACAGTATTAATTAGGGGTTTATGGGGGTCTGTATTGACCCCCAATGAGTGAGGGGGTTAATTAAGTGCTTAAAGGGGTCTGTATTGACCCCCATGAGTGACAGGGTTAATGAAGGGCTCATGGGGGTCTGTATTGACCCCCATGAGTGACAGGGTTAATTAAGGGCTTATGGGGGTCTATATTGACCCTCATGAGTGAAAGGGTTAATTAAGTGCTTATGAGGGGCTGTATTGACCCTCATTCGTGACGGTGTTAATTAAGGGTTTATGGGGGTCTGTATTGACCCCCATGTGCCAGGGTTATTTATGGGCTTATGTGGGTCTTTATTGACCCCCATGAGTGACAGGGTTAATTATATGTATTATGGGGGTCTGTATTGACCCTCATGAGTGGGGGTGGTAATTAAGTGCTAATGGGGGTCTGTATTGACCCCGATGAGTGACAGGGTTAATGAAAGGCTTATGGGGGGTCTGTATTGACCCCCATGGGTTAGGGGGTTAATTAAGTGCTTATGTGGGTCTGTATTGACCCCCATTAGTGACTGGGTTAATGAAGGGCTTATGTGGGTCTGTATTGACCCCCATGAGTGACAGGGTTAATGAAGGGCTTATGGGGGTCTGTATTGACCCCTATGAGTGACATGGTTAATTAAAGGCTTATGGGGTTCTATATTGACCCTCATGAGTGACGGGGGTTAATAAAGGGCCTATGGGGGTCTTTATTGACCACCATGAGTGACAGAGTTAATTAAAGGCTTATGAGGGTCTATATTGACCCCCATGAGTGAGGGGTTTAATTAAGTGCTTATGGGGGTCTGTATTGACCCCCATGAGTGACAGGGTTAATGAAGGGCTTTTGGGGGTATATATTGACCCCCATGAGTGACAGGGTTAATTAGGTGTTTATGGGGGTCTGTATTGACCCTCATGAGTGAGGGGGTAAATTAAGTGCTTATGGGGGTCTGTATTGACCCCCATTAGTGACAGGGTTAATGAAGGGCTTATGGAGGTCTATATTGACCCTCATAAGTGACATGGTTAATTAGGGATTTATGGGGGTCTGTATTGGATACTTTTTCCACCTCACACCCGGCGTCATCATCACTCTTTCTCCTTCACAACACCTTCTATGATGTCTTCTGTGTTTAGTGTATGAATGACTGGAATAGCTTCTTCCACAGCAAACCAGTCGTCCAGTTCATCTCAAGACAAATGTTATCAGCAGAGTCAACTAACTCACATATTTCATCATAATCTCTGCTATTGACAGCTGAACAATTGATTTCAACCTCCTCTAAGTCAACGGAGACGGAGGAGGTGGATTCCTCAGGCATGACAGCTGGCTACAACTTTCTCCAATATTTCTGTAATGTTTTACTTGCCACAAAATCCCATGCACACCTGACTGTGTATATAGCATCTTTAAGATTATATTTCTTCTGAAACTCTACAATTGTCCTGTCAAAATTAATAAGTTTCCACATGAAGTCATGCCTGTAGAACATTTTTACATTCTGTATCACTCCTTGATCCATTGGTTTGATCAGACTTGTAACGTTAGGTGGAATATAACGTACAAAAATGTTGCCCTTAACGAGTTGGAGGATGTGCCCAACAGTTATCCAGGAGCAACAAAACTTTACTATTATCCTGTATTCCTTTCTTTCGTAAATGTTTTTTAACACTGGGAACAAAGAACAATGAAACCACTTACTCTGTGCATGGTAATCTACAGGGAGGTTAGTTATGCCTTTTAAGCACCTTGGTTTAGCAAATTTGCCAATCACACACAATTTACGCTTATGATTTCCTGATGCATTTGCACAAACCAGCACAGTTATACGCTCTTTATTTTGCGTGAAGCCGTGAGCTACCGTCTCATTACCACTAGCCAAAGTAGAATTGGGCAGACACTTCCACATTAATCCAGTCTCATGGGCATTATAAATCTGCTTGGGGGTCAAGTGATTTTCTGCTACCAATTGACTAAATACGAAATTAAGATGCAGCTTCCAAATCAGCTGATTTCTGTTCACCTGACAAGTCCAGCTTTCGGATGCCATGACGGACCTTTAATCGGGTGAGCAAGCCACTTGACAATAAACACTGACCTTCAATATTCATTCTCTCATGAAATTCTCTCGCTTTTTCCTGCAACATGGGTCGCAAGACAGTTTTGGGTCGATTTAGAAAGGACACTGTAAAAAAAATAAGAGGAGTCTCCAATTTGGCCTTATCAAATCAAAAAGTTACAGATCAGCAGATAGATAGATAGATAGATAGATAGATATAGTAGATAGATAAATAAATATGTAGATAGATACACCTAGATACAGTAAATACATACTGTAGATAGATATCTAGATGAATAAATACTGTACATTCCCCTTCGAAATAAAATGGGACAATCATTGAGTCTGTGGGCTAAAATTAATAATAATATTCATACAGTATTTTGTTATGTACCACAGTTTTTTTTATAGAACCTCTAGCAACGGTATACAGTACAATATTTATTATTTTGTACTAGCGACTTGCCCGTCAAAAAATGACGGTCAATAAAAGAAAGTGTTGAAATGCTGTTTGCCACACAATGTGAGTGTACTGTGTGCCTCAACTATATAGACCCCTCTAACACACTAATGAACGCATGTAATAACACTATAAGTGCCATGAGAGTCATCCAGGACCCTCATGACCCAAAGTATAAGCACTACACCATTTTAACCCGGTCTCTTATGGGGGTCTATCCAGACGCTCATAAGCCTCTATTTAACCCCATCAGTCCCATAATGGTATATTATGACCATTATAGGCCTGTTACAACCCAACATTAACCACATAAGTGCCATGACGGTCCTCAAGGACCATCATGACACTAAGTATAAACACTACACTGCACTATACCCCCCCAATAAAACATAAAATATCAACTAAACACCCGCTACACTAACCTATTAACACCTACACTACCTACCTACCTACCTACCCCCTAATAACCCCCTCCCCACCACTGTAATTACAGAAATCAAAAAAACTAAAGTCATCAAAAATCTACATTACATTAAATAAAAAATAAAAAAATCACCAAAAATCAAAAATGTACATAACAAAAAAAAAACCTAAGTCACAAAAAAAGAAAGATTACAACCCCCCCCCCCACCCCACTACAGAAAAAAAAATAATCACACCTGAAAAGGAAATACATATAATACATACAATACAATACATACAATAGAAATACATACAATACAATTAAATACAATACAATACAAATAAATACAATACAATACACCCCATCTAATATAGATTCCCCTATCTAATATACAATACTATCTATCTAATATACATCCCCCTATCTAATATACATCCCCCATATCTATTAATACAACACGTTTACATAAAAATAACTAAACATTCTAAATATTCTATTTATTCTGCTCCCCTTTCCAGCATGTCCCGTCCTCCTCCATCTTTGCTTCTGCGGCGCGGCCCCTGTTAAAAAAAAACATTACATTAGCACACATACATAAACATGAAACCAAGTAAAATAAACAATATCTACATTGTACTTACCTCCCCGCGATGTCTCCGGCCTCCTCGTGTTCTGCTCCGGAAGCATCCGCGCTCTTTAAAAAAAACAAAAAAAAAACACACATCCGCCCTGGCGGATGTCTCCGACGCTAATGAGCTTCCTACGGAATGTTCCAGAATAACATTGGCAATGGCGGCTTCTGATTGGCTGAAGACGCTGTCTATCAAATTCATCCAATGAGAAGACGCCAAATTTAAACCAATGAGAAAGGGATACACCCCAAAATACGACGCTGATTGGATAACGCACCTGTCAATCTTTATTTGAACCAATCCGAAGGCTTTATTGCCATCAGCCAATCACAATGGAATATACCCCCACGTACTGATTGGTGAAGACATCTGTGCCTTCCCAAGGCTGTAATACTGATTGACCATGACAATAGCCAATGAGAAGGCGCAAATGCCTTCGCCAATCAGTACGTGGGGGTGTATTCCATTGTGATTGGCTATTGTCAGTGCAACCAATCAGAATGCGCAGATGCCTCCAGCCAATCACCCTGTGGGGGTGTATTCAATTGTGATTGGCTGAAGGCATCTGTGCCTTGTGATTGGTTTAAATAAAGATTGACAGGTGCATTATCCAATCAGAGTGGGATTTTAGGGTGTATCCCTTTCTGATTGGCTCACACATTGGCGCCTCCTGATTGGGTGAATTTGATAGACAGCGATTTCAACCAATCAGAAGGCGCCATTGCCTATTTTCTTCCAGAAAAGTCTCCGGGAGCCTCATTAGCGTCGGGGATGTCTGTGAGTGCGCATGTGAGAATTTTTTTTTTTACAGGGCGTGACAGAAGAGGAGGAGGAGGATGGAGACATCGCGGGGAGGTAAGTACAATGTAGATTATGTTTATTTTATTTTGTTTTTATGTTTATGTATGTGTATTAATGTTGTTTTTTTTAACAGGTGCCGCAACAGAGAATAAGGACGGGAAGTGCCGGAAAGGTGAGTATAATATTTAGAATGTTATGTATTTACTGTAAACGTGTTGCACTAATTTTTTTTCTCCCTAGGTGGCTGATCTGAATGGACATCTGCAAAGGTAAGTGGTCTTAATTATTTTATTTTAGCTTAGAATTTGATTATTTTATATATAGATAGCATTTATTGTATGTTAGCTAGGGGTATGTGTTTTATATAGATAGCATAGCATGTATTGTATATTAGATTGTGTTATTTATTTAGATAGATTGCGGGATGTATATTAGATAGATAGGATGTATATTAGATTATGGTATTTATTTAGATAGATTGGGGGATTTATATTAGATAGATAGGATGTATTTTATATTAGATATGGGTGTATTGTATTGTATTATATTGTATGTATTTGTATTGTATTGTATTGTATTATATTGTATGCATTATATTGTATGTATTGTATTGTATATATTATATGTATTTCCTTTTCAGGTGTGTAATTTTTTTTTTCTGTAGTGGGGGGGGGGGGGGTTGTAATGTGTTTTTTTATTTTCTGTAATGTTCCTTTTTTATTTTTTGTGACTTAGGTTTTTTATTTTTTGTAATGTAGATATTTTATTTTTTGTGATTTAGGTTTTTTTATTTTATGTAATGTAGATTTTTTATTTTTGGTGACTTTAGTTTTTTTTTATTTTATGTAATTAGAGTGGTGGGGGGTTATTAGGGGGTGGTTAATGTTGGGTTGTAACAGGCCCATAATGGTCTTAATATACCCTTAGCGACTGATGGGGTTAAATAGAGGCTTATGAGGGTCTGTATTGACCCCCATGAGTGACAGTATTAATTAGGGGTTTATGGGGGTCTGTATTGACCCCCATGAGTGAGGGGGTTAATTAAGTGCTTATAGGGGTCTGTATTGAACCCCATGAGTGACAGGGTTAATGAAGGGCTTATGGGGGTCTGTATTGACCCCCATGAGTGACAGGGTTAATTAAGGGCTTATGGGGGTCTATATTGACCCCCATGAGTGAAAGGGTTAATTAAGTGCTTATGAGGGGCTGTATTGACCCTCATTAGTGATGGGGTTAATTAAGGGTTTATAGGGGTCTGTATTGACCCCCATGTGCCAGGGTTATTTATGGGCTTATGTGGGTCTTTATTGACCCCCATGAGAGACAGGGTTAATTATATGTATTATGGGGGTCTGTATTGACCCTCATGAGTGAGGGTGTTAATTAAGTGCTAATGGGGGTCTGTATTGACCCCGATGAGTGAGGGGGTTAATTAAGTGCTTATGGGGGTCTGTATTGACCCCCATGAGTGACAGGGTTAATGAAGGGCTTATGCGGGTATATATTGACCCCCATGAGTGACAGGGTTAATTAGGGGTTTATGGGGGTCTGTATTGACCCCCATGAGTGAGGAGGTTAATTAAGGGTTAAGTGCTTATGGGGGTCTGTATTGACCCCCGTGAGTGACAGGGTTAAGGAAGGGTTTATGGTGGTATATATTGACCCCCATGAGTGAGGGGGTTAATGAAGTGCTTATGGGGGTCTGTATTGACCCCCATGAGTGACAGGGTTAATGAATGGCTTATGGGGGTCTGTATTGACCCCCATGAGTGACAGGGTTAATGAAGGGCTTATGGGGGTCTATATTGACCCCCATGAGTGACAGGGTTAATTAATGGTTGATGGGGCTCTATATAGAGCCCCATGCGTGATAGTGTATTTTTTTTTTCATAACGGGTCCTTTAAGGACTTTTACGGGCCCTTTAAGGACCCGTAACGCATTAATTTAGAATTTTCATTGCATGGGAAGTCCCCGATCGCGTGCGATCGGGCCCCCCACTGCAATGGTTAATGTGGGGTTAATGCGGGTCTCCAATCCCTTCTTGGGTCAGTTGTACGTGGCTGGGCGGTCCTGGGTCTTTGAGCCTCGTTTTCGTTTTTTTCGGCGGCCATTTTGTCTCTCGCTTAGGGGATTTTCGTGTGTCTGAACTCGTGAATTTGGACTTAAATGGAGGAGTAACTTCACTTGCAGTGGTCCCGGGTGCCCCCCCTTGCTGTGGGTAAGCTTTTTATGTATTTTTAGTGGGTATTTATTGTGTTTTTACTGTTTTTAGGTGCACGCGGTTCGGTTGTTAAGGTCGTATTTTTGCGAGGTCGTAATGTTGCTGCTTGTGTGGGTGTTTGTAACCGTGTGCGAGGCGCCTTTGAGCCTACACCTCCGCAAATGCGGCCCCTCGCTTTGGTTCCGCATTCGCGGCCTGCAATGAGACTTTGGCTCATTGCAGCTGACGTTGGAGCCTCCACCTTCCGCAAATGAAGCCCCTTGCTGCGCGAGGGTCTGCATTTGCGGACCAAACTGCATCCCTTGCTTTGCGAGGGACACCGTTCTTGCGAGCTCGCAAAGCGTGACAACGATTTGTAGTTTGACAACTATTATATGTGAGAAATAGTAGAGATATAATTTAACTACGAATATAGATATAGAAAAAACGTTCTCGCTACTTAAACATCACTAAACAGCAGTGGATTATTTATCATTTAACCCCCTGATGCCTATTTAACAGTTTCCCATTCAGGGTTCTTTACCAACAGGGTCTAGTTGTATTAATATTCTGCTCGTCAACATCAATATTCCAGAATAGTACCATCCTTCACGTTTTTAATTCCGACCTATGAATGATCTTTGTAGACAGAAATCCCATTAGAAAAAGACCATTCGTATCTAAATTCCCTCTGTCTTAATTTCTGGGTTATGATAGAAAATGATTTTCTTTTTGCTAACATATGAACAGAGATGTCTGAGAAAATGTTGATTTCATCAAAAGGCGGCATTAGTTTTAGCCCTGTGTAACTAGCCTTTACTATGGCGTCCTTAAATGGTAGGTAGGGAAATCGTATAATTACAGCTCTAGGAAAAGATTTATCCATATTTCTAGACAGAGGAAGCCTATGTATTGCTTCTAGTTTGCGGTCATTTTCTGGGAAATCTGGAACCAGTTTAATTAACAGTTCATCAACAAAGTCCCATAAGTCCTTATCTTTTTTCAGATATCCCGCTCAGCCGCAAGTTTTTCCTTCTAGCTCGATCTTTATAGCTATTTAACCTTTTGTTTATGACCTCAATTTTGCTTTCTAGAGAGGATGTTCCAATTGATGAAGCCTTTGATTGATATCAATAATAGATCGAGTATTATCTGAGATTTGTTTTGTAAAATCTGCAGTGATCTTTGATTGAAATTCCAGCAAAAGTTCTTTCATTTTTTAACAAGTTAAGATTTCATCCTCCTGTGGAGATATATTTCTCTCGTGTATAGAAGTGTCAGGGGATCGGGCTGTTTTTGACTCCAAATTCAAATCCCCATGTGATGTATCACTTCCTGTTTTTGTATTCTTTGGAGGGGTGGTGGGGGGAGCTTAGGGTTTTGGGACCTCTTCCTTTTTATCTATTATTTTCAATTTAGTAAGCATGTTTGATTTTTTTGTAATCATAAAATACTCAGGAAAAGTCCAGATGGTAAGTGGATTTACCTTATAATAACCAAGGGAGGAAATCGGACATCTTTGATCCAAAAATATCAAAAGATATTACAAGTAGGGGAGTTTACAGTAATCATCTCAAAGAGAGCTCAATAGCGCCCACACTTTATTGTTCTGAATTGTTGATATTTACCATTATTCTGGATAACTCTTGCCAGAAAGTGTTGGGTAGCTGGATATCTATGTAGAAAGTTGGAATTTGCTTGCTTAAGATATTAAACAGGAACCTCTGTCAAACGGATTAAGGGACTTGGCAGACCATCCTTGTGAAAGATCCATCTGCATAGTATAAGTATTAAACGTGTATGTACCCCTAGCCATGGATAAATCCCTTACAATGTCCCCCCATGCATGATGTTTATACTCATTTTAATGAGAATCAGGTGATAGACTCAATGTGATGGGTGAGTGGTATGTGAGTGGCATGACCGGTGAGTTATGGGGACAAATATGAAAATGTGTTACAGATTAGTACCAGCCCCATCTATGGGCGGGGAGTGACTGTTGCCAGATGTTTGGAGGGCAAAGGTTATCTAACATGCACTGCAGAAGGGCAGACATACAGGCACCAACTATATGGCCTGTCTACAGGGTTTCTCTGCCCCAGAACCAGGGGCAGAGAGAGAGAGAGAGACATGTTCTTCCTTCTCCTACCTGGGCAAGAATAAATTAGGTTGAAGCCCCTAAAGGCGGCCCCGGGGGCGGAGACTAAAAGTTCCCACAGATTAGCCCCGTCTGATTAGACAGATGTAATTAACGGATTGTAAGAGTTACTCCATTGGCCCAGGGGGGATGGGGGTTTGGCTAAAGGTAGCCACTCCCTATAATGTGTTGTGCAAGGTTTTAAATAAGCTGAACCGATTCAATAAAGTGTTCTTAATTTTCATCACAACTTGCGTAAAGATGTATTATTGACCAAAGGACATGCTGGTAGTAAAGATCGTCAGACTTACTATACAGGCTGCGCAACGCACACTACCCAAATGCTGGAACATATAGGTCTTTGTACCTTAACACTGGTGGCTAGTGACGGGATGACCCTCATCGCCCAGAGAGACAACTATATCCAAGATTAATGGAAATACAATACCAAGGGCTGAAAAGGGCTACACTTAAAGACCTACTGGAACAAAGAGGCAGACAAGCCAGTAATCTCAAAAAAGGGGAGATTATTGTGATGCTAAACGAAATGGATGAAGGAACCAATGGGCCCAGCACAGCCGACAGAACCCCCGAAGAGGCAAGCTTTGACCGTGTGGTAAGAATCAGACTGGCTCATTATGGTCCCAACCCGTCTCCAGAGATCATCAGCCGGGTCATGGACGCTGTGGATGCCAACCTGCGACGCCAAAGCGGTGCTGCAGCAGCTCCAGTTCTAGCATCCCCGGTGGAGAAAAGGAAGGTACAGTTTGCAGCTTTTAAATCCTTCATTGAAACAGAAGGGGAGATTGATGGGTACCTTGCTGATTTTGAGCGGCAATGTGCGCTACACAAGGTACCCGTAGAAGACTGGGTTACTATATTGTCTGGAAAGCTATCCGGCCGGGCCATTGACGCTTTTCGGGCCATTCCTGATGAGGAGATCGGGGATTATGTGGCTGTAAAGGAAGCTTTGCTCTCTCGGTATGCTGTTACACCGGAGGCATGAGGGAAGAGGTGCTGCAGATGTTCCTGCTGGAACATTGTTTTGAGAAATTATCCCCAGGCGTCAGAGAGTGGGTAAGGGACCGTAAACCCTCCACCCTGCATGAAGCAGCCCGCCTGGCAGATGAGTACACGGATGCCCGTAAACTGGACAGTGCTATTGTTAAGACTCCTGCCAGAGTGGAGTACCGACCAGCAGCACCCCCTCCAGCTAATAACTACCCTCAGCCGCCCCGGTCTAATTCACGGGACTACTCAACGCCCATCCGGTGTTTTGGGTGCAAGCAGCTGGGGCACAAACGACCGGAGTGCCCGCTGAATACCACTAACCAGGCCCAGTCTTGGAGGAGACCCACCAGCGGAAACCAGCGCAACTCTCCGCCTGCTGCCCACTGCGTAGAGGAGGAGGAATGTTGGGGCATCCTGCACGAGGCAGACCCCGTCCAAGCTGCCCACCGGGATAACCGACAACAACACCGGCAACTCGTCAAAGTGAACGGGAAGGAGGTCAGTGGTCTGCGGGATACCGGTGCAACCATGACATTGCTCCAAAAGCACTTGGTGTCTGAGAACCAACACACTTTGAGATATTGTGGCTGTGAGAGTAGCCGGAGGCGCTGTGTTTCGCCTACCCGTTGCCCGGATACATTTGGATTGGGGAGTGGGCGCTAGACATGTGAATGTGGGGATCATGAGGGATTTACCAGCTGATGTCCTCCTTGGAAATGACCTGGCCCCTCTTATCTCCGCATACGCTCCCATGGGTCCCGCCGAAGTTAATGCTGTGACGACCCGGGCCCAGACCCGTGCCGCTGAGACCGACCCACCTGCTGCTGAGACCCGGGTAAGATGCTCTACCCCGACTTGCACCTTAGATCAGACCCCCTTAGGCTGGGATACCCCAGAGACGTACGGGAGGGAAACCCGGGAGGACCCGACCCTGGAAAAGTATAGGGCTAGGGCAAAGGCTGGGGAGGAGGGAGTAGATGGGGAGCGTTACGTGTGGGTGGGGGACAGGCTGTATAGGATCCCTAAACCTTCCCAGAAAAAGAATACCCCTCCGCAGAAACGGCAGCTGGTGGTGCCTGCGAAATACCGACAGGAGATTCTGCGGATTGGGCATGATGTGCCATTAGCTGGACATCTAGGCACCCGCCGCACAGCTCATAGGATCACTAAAAAAAATTTTTGGCCCAATTTTAACCGAGATGTGCGAGTATACTGTAGCACTTGTGACACATGTCAACGGGTGGGTAAACGGAGGGATCACCCAAAAGCTAGGCTTATGTCTATGCCTATCATTGGGGAATACTTTTCCCGCATAGCCGTTGACATTGTGGGTCCCCTGGCCAGGGCTAGCCCATCAGGTAAGAAGTATATTCTCACCGTGGTGGACTATGCCACTCGTTACCCAGAGGCAGTAGCGCTGTCTAATATTGAGGCAGAGACAGTAGCTGATGCCCTGGTTAAGATTTTTACTAGGGTAGGGTTCCCTCAGGAGATTCTCTCCGACCAGGGAACTCAGTTTACCGATGGGCTCACCCAGCAGCTGTGGAAGGTGTGTGGCATTAAACCGCTGCTTAGCTCACCATATCACCCCCAGACTAACGGTCTCTGCGAGCGATTTAATGGCACCCTCAAGCAGATGTTGAGGACCTTTACTGACACTTGCAGAGACTGGGAGCGATTCCTGCCTCATCTGCTATTTGCATACAGAGAAGTGCCTCAGGAATCTACTGGGTTCTCCCCCTTTGAGCTACTCTATGGGAGAAGGTTCAGCGGACCCCTAGATCTCATTAGAGGACACTGGGAGGGAGAGACAGAACAGGAAGGAACTCCCATCGTGCCATATGTTCTGGAACTCCGGGACCACATGGAGAAACTGTCCCTAATAGTAAGGGGGAATCTCCAGGCGGCCCAGGGGAGACAGAAGAGATGGTACGATCGGGGTGCCAGACAGCGGGTCTTCCAGGTGGGGCAAAAGGTTTTAGTGCTCAAGCCTGTGAAGACTAACAAGATGCAAGCATCTTGGCAGGGCCCGTATAAGATAGTAGCTCAGGTATGTGATACTACCTACCTTATAGCCAGTTGTGCAGATGAAAGGATTCAGCGATCCTTCCATGTGAATATGCTGAAGGAGTATCAGGAGAGACCAGAAGATGTTGCTGCAGTGTGTGCACAGGCTGCAGGCGACCCAGAGAATTTACCCCTGCCTGACTTATTAGAGAAGGACCCCCATACTGACCTCCCCAGCCTTGTACAGCTAGGGGATCGGTTAAGCCCCACGGAGAAGGTACAGGCAAAACAGCTTCTGTGGGAGAAGCAGGCGACGTTCTCCCAAGAGCCAGGCTACACTACCCTAGCTGTACATAAGGTAGAGACCTCTGGACAGAGTCCCTTACGACAGCCACCCTACCGTATCCCTGAAGCAGTCCGGGAAGGAATGCGGAAGGAGATACAGGAGATGACTCGGCTTGGAGTCATCGAACACTCGGACAGCCCTTGGGCCTCGCCTGTAGTCCTAGTGCCTAAGAAAGATGGGACCACCTGGTTCTGTGTTGACTACAGGCGGCTCAATGAGCGGACCACCACTGACGCCTACCCAATGCCCCGGGTAGACAAGTTATTAGACCGTATTGCCAGGGGACGCTATCTGACCACCATAGACCTGTGTAAGGGCTACTGGCAGATTCCCCTGGCCGGGGATGCTATCCCTAAGTCGGCCTTCGTCACCCCCTTTGGCCTGTACCAGTTTAAGGTCATGCCATTTGGGATGAAGAATGCTCCGGCTACCTTCCAGCGTATGGTGGATAGACTTCTCGATGGCTTCCAGGAATTTGCTTGTGCATACCTGGATGACATTGCGGTCTACAGTGAGTCCTGGGAAGAACACCTAGTACATGTAGGGGTGGTTCTGGACAAGATTCGGGCCGCTGGCCTGACCTTGAAACCAGACAAGTGCCATCTAGGCATGGGTGAGGTACAGTACCTGGGTCACAGAGTGGGGTGTGGGAGCCAGAGACCTGAGCCAGCCAAGGCAGAGGCAGAGGCTAACTGGCCCACACCTATCACGAAGACCCAGGTGCTAGCCTTCTTGGGGACAGCAGGGTACTACCGACGTTTTGTCCCAGACTACAGTACTATTGCCAAGCCCCTGACTGACCTGACGAAAAAGAATTTACCTAAGCAGGTCCTGTGGTCTCCAGCTTGTGAAGCCGCGTTTCAGGCACTGAAGCAGGCTCTTGTGAATGCCCCTGTCCTGGCTGCTCCAGTCCCTAACAAACGTTTTCTTGTTCATACAGATGCTTCCATGTATGGACTGGGGGCAGTGCTGAGCCAGGTCGGGGAAGATGGAGGAGAGCACCCTGTCGCATATCTCAGCAGAAAGTTATTACCTCGGGAAGTGAGCTATGCGGCAGTGGAAAAGGAGTGTTTAGCCCTGATCTGGGCATTAAAGAAGTTGAGCCCCTATTTATACGGACAGGAATTTTCCCTTATAACGGACCACAATCCCCTTGTCTGGCTTAACCGGGTCTCAGGAGACAATGGTAGGCTGCTGCGGTGGAGTTTAGCCCTACAACCTTATAACTTCACCATCAGCTACCGACCCGGTAAGCAGAACGGGAATGCGTATGGATTGTACCGGCAAACGGACATCCCTACCACCTCCTAGTCCGGTCATCCCCAAGTTGACCCGCCAAAGGGTCAAGCCGGGTCTGCCGGAGTGTCCCACATGGAGGGAGCCGTGTGAAAGATCAATCTGCATAGTATAAGTATTAAACGTGTATGTACCCCTAGCCATGGATAAATCCCTTACAATGTCCCCCAATGCATGATGTTTATACTCATTTTAATGAGAATCAGGTGATAGACTCAATGTGATGGGTGAGTGGTATGTGAGTGGCATGACTGGTGAGTTATGGGGACAAATATGAAAATGTGTTACAGATTAGTACCAGCCCCATCTATGAGCGGGGAGTGACTGTTGCCAGATGTTTGGAGGGCAAAGGTTATGTAACATGCACTGCAGAAGGGCAGATATACAGGCACCAACTATATGGCCTGTCTACAGGGTTTCTCTGCCCCAGAACCAGGGGCAAAGAGAGAGAGAGAGACATGTTCTTCCTTCTCCTACCTGGGCAAGAATGAATTAGGTTGACGCCCCTAAAGGCGGCCCCGGGGGCGGAGACTAAAAGTTCCCACAGATTAGCCCCGTCTGATTAGACAGAGGTAATTAACTGATTGTAAGAGTTACTCCATTGGCCCAGGGGGGATGGGGGTTGGCTAAAGGTAGCCACTCCCTATAATGTGTTGTGCAAGGTTTTAAATAAGCTGAACCGATTCAATAAAGTGTTCTTAATTTTCATCACAACTTGCGTAAAGATGTATTATTGACCAAAGGACATGCTGGTAGTAAAGATCGTCCATCCAGGCTGCGCAACGCACACTACCCAAATGCTGGAACATATAGGTCTTTGTACCTTAACAATCCTTCTGCACTTAATAAGCTCTGAAGAATAAGGCTGTATATATTGTTATAGTTTAAAAATATATTTATACTAACGACTTGCCCATCAAAGAATGACGGCAATAGAATCGTAAGTCAGGGAATGCGGTTTGGCACACAACGTAAGTGTTTTGGTTGTATGAGTACCTTCGACGCTCATTGTGAGCCTCTGGGTTGGTGTATTTTTGGTTGTCAGAGCCCCTTTGGTGCTGATTGCAAGGTCCATGCTTATAGCCTTTTGGCGCTCATTGTGAGGCTCGGCCCTGGTGTAGTTTTGCTCCTCTGAGCACCCTTGGCATTCCTTGTGAGGCGTGCGGTGAATTAATTACTGAACTGATAAATTAATATACTTTACCTATTTGTAAGTAATATATGCAGCAAGCATTGTGCTGAAGAGCTGACAATCTGTTTTGATGTTCCTGCAGCATACAATGTTGGTTTGCACTGTTGCGGAGCTGAGGTGTAAGTGTCAGCAATGTGTTAAGTGTGTAGTGTAAATAGGCTGCGTGCGCTAGGGGAAGCCGTTTGTGTAGCTGTGTATTTCCGCATTTTGTACATTAGTGTTGTAAAATGGTGGCGAATGTGTATGAGGTACTCGGGTGTGGATGATCTTGCATCTTCCCTAATAGTGAATTTTGTAGCTCGTACGGGGCTGTGTAAAAGTTGTATGTGCCTGGCGGTGTTTTACAGGTTTAGTTTCGTGTAGTGTCATTTTCTGGGTTTTTTTCTGCCATTTTTTCTCTCGCTTAGGGGATTGTCGAGTGCCTAAACTCTTGAAATATATTGACGTGTAACCTCACTTCCAGACGTCCTGGGTGTCCCCCCTTGCTGTGTGTAATGTTTTAATTTTATTTTTGTTTGTATTTTCTGTGTTTTTCGTGTTTTTCGGTGTGCGCAGTTCGGCCGTTAAGTTTGTATTTTGTTGCGGCTCGTATTTTCTTTTCTCTAAGTCGCAGTTTCCTTTTGTAAGGAGTGTTACTGAGCGTATTTTTTTGTAATGCAATTTTTCCAAAGTGCTACGGGTGTCGCACCAGCGCAGTGAACGCCTTCGGGGTCTTAGGGAAGAGCTCCTACGGCGCTCATCTCCACCAGCGCAGTGAGCACCTTTGGCGCCCCCTGCCTAAGTCGTACGCTGTAGTAGGGATGAGCGCCTACGGTGCTCATCTCCACCAGCACAAGGAGCGACTTCAGTGCTCCTTGCCTGGCCCCAATCGCGGCCTTTGCTTCGCGAGCCCGCAGTTTCCCCATTGCGTTAGCAACAGATTTTGGCAAGCCCGCGCTGCTGAGAACTAATATGTGATCAGAGCCCACTGCTTATAGTCTGATATTGAGGTAATATGGAAATGTAGTTGTTATACCTGCTTGGCCCCCTTTCAGTCCACCAGATTATATTTTACAAAGAACAAAGAAGATTTTTTACAGCTTATTTATACAGGATACCATAGCTAATTGCATTGTGTACAATGCCTTCTTTTCTTGGTGCTGGGTTAATGGTATATCAAACAATGTCAATAAAAGTACCTCTATGTAGAGGTTTCACCCGACACCGTACCCTGGGAAATACAGCAACAATCTGGGGTTACCTTTAAACCTGTGGGGAGGCCTATTCTCTTTGTTGCGAGAGTCTTGCTCTGGGTTTCTGCTTCAATGGGAATGGCCGGGCTAAAGGTCAAAGGAGCCTCTGGTCCCAACACGAGTTTTATAGCAGCTTCTATGTTTAGCCTGCCCTGCTGTTTTTCCCCTGAATCACAATTTTAAATCATGTTAAGCCCCATTGGATGTGATTTACTCCTTTTACTTTTATTGCCACACAGTATATGGTAATAAGTATGCATATTTAGTAAGGATTTGAACGTTGTCCTTTTATGGTCAGTGTTTTTACCCATCAGTTCTTTGTCCCGGTTTATACTTCGTATTGCTGCCCTTAGAGCCCCATTAAATTGTTTTTGATTTTAGCGATCGTAGCCCGTAAAGGAGCCCACAAAAGTTACTGCTATTAAATTGGCCTCTATAGAGTTACGGTGTAGCTTACATCATTTATTAAATTTACAGAGCACCTTCCACCAATTGACTGTAATCACTGTCACTTACCTAGCGTAGCGAGGGCCGCGGCACTGGGCCAGGGTCTCAGTTGCTGGCATGGAGCGCCGCAGGCGCTCCATGCCAGCACCTGAGGACCTCGCAAAGCGAGGGCCTCAGTTGCAGCAACTGTGACCCTAGCAAAATTCACAACCCAAATTCGCAACCCAAACAGCACGACACACACATTACGACACTCGCAAAATTCACGTCGCAACCGAAAGAGCACGACACACACATTACGACACTCGCAAACAACATACGACACACGTTCACACACATTACGGCCTCGCAACACTCGGACGCAACTCGCGAACATTACAAAATTACAAACACAATACATACACACAGCACATACATAAAAACCTTACCTACAGAAACAGGAAGCATCCAGGACCTCAAAAATGCAACTTACAACTTAATTGCACTCAAAATAAAAGAGTTTCGACACTAAATAATTTGCTAAGCGACACAAAAAATGGCCGACAAATAAAACGAAAACGAGGCTACACACGCAAACACCATACGAGACACATTACCACACATTACGACCTCCCAAACATCGGACGCAACACGCCGACATACAAACATTTAAAACTTAATAAATACACAGAACAAACACATAAAAAGCTTACCTACAGTAAGAGGAACCTTCCAGCACCTCAAAAAAACAAGTTACACCTACATTTAAATCAAAATAAAACACTTTAGACACTAATACCATCGCTAAGCGAGAGAAAAAATGGCCGACGAACAAAACGAAAACGAGGCTTCAGACGTAACTATACTACACTTAATCGCAATAATGAAACACATACTATGCGGAACGTATCACAATCATATTAAACACCATTTTGAACAGTACTACGCACAAAATGGCGGATGGAACGCAAATTGGAAGCTGGAACGCAAATAGCGCATGCGTATTGCGTTCTAACGGTCTCACTTTCCAGAACTTTCTACAAGTTTATAAATACTGCCTATTTTACAGACAAAAATACATTTCTCCTCAGGTGATGAACGGAGAGACTTCATAGATAACTGCTGCTAAAACTTGAGAAGACAATTCTTTACTAATTTACTACTTTACATTGTGCAAATTACAACTGAGAGGTAAGCTATAATATATTACATTTTATTATCAGGACAGGACAAAAAAGTAAAATAAACTAGGAAAATGTGATTTATGTAGTGACATGTCACACACACATTTATGTGTATAGGGCCACAAAAAAAATACGGTTCATTTAACAAAACAACAAAAAAACATAATTCAATATCAAAAAGAGGTTTATGTATAGTGACATGTGACACGCACATATATGTCTATAATGTATAGTGACATGTGACACGCACATATATGTCTATAATGTATAGTGACATGTGACACGCACATATATGTCTATAATGTATAGTGACATGTGACACGCACATTTATGTGTATTGTCCCTGCAACAAAATGATCTTAAAACAAAATCATTAAACAACTACATTTAAATGACATTATATGTCATGTATACTGATATATGATACGCACATATATGTATCATCTATAGTTACATCTCACACACACACATTTATGTGTGTTGGAAAAAAAAATAATAAGGTTAATTTAACAATTTAAATATGATTCATGTATAGTGATATGTGACACGCACACAAAATAATTACATTAAACTATGGAAATGTGCTTCATGTATGTGACATATGTGTGTAGCCCCCACCAAATAATAAGGTCAATTGAAAATAATTACAGAAGTATATTTAAATGACATTAATTTACTGCAATTCAATAGTTCACATAAAGCTGAATCTTTCTATTTCTTTTAATATTCAAACAGATTCTGCATCAACAGCGTCACTCAACAATTTGCACCATGCATTGTGAAGCACAATCCCTTTTAAAGAACACCAACAAAGAACAACAGGTAAGATAGAACAAGACATTACATGCTGAAAAGGACATGCTTTGCTACATGAAAAATTAAAAATATACAAATAACTATTTCACTTTCTTTTTCAAACAGACACTACAATTAAGATTGGCAGGAGGGGACCCTCTGTCATTCGACACTTCAATCAAGGTAAAGTATTAAGTATAAAAAAGAAACGAACCATGAGCCTCATTCAATTGCGAGTTGCCCAATTGAATAGGCCTCTATATAAGCACATAACATATTTTTTAGACATAACTTTTTAGTTAATGAACTTCTATCCAAAATCAAGGTCTTCAATAACTAAAAACTTCGCTCAATAAATATGTTATGTGCTTATATAGAGCCCTTTTCAATTGGCAAAATTGCAATTCAATGAGGACCTATATATGTTTAATGGCCAAGGGCCTCACTCAAATGTGATTTGCCCATTTCAATAGGGCTCTATATAAGCACAGAGCATATTTTTTATAGGAACTTTTTATTTAGTGAACACGTTGCTTTTGGATACAAGTTCACTAAATACAAAATTCGGTAAAAAAATATGCTCTGTGGTGATATTGAGCTCTATTCCATTGGCCAAAACACAATTGAATGAGGCCCCGACAATATAACAAATGCAGCAACCAAAGGCCCTCATTCAATTGCTATTTTGGACAATTGAATATGGCTCTAAATAAGCACATTTAGGCCCTTATTCAATTGCCATTTTGCTAATTCAATAGGGATCCAAATAATCACATAACATATATTTTTTAAAGAACTTTTTCGTTATTGAAAACATTGCTTTTGGATAGATGCTTAATAACTAAAAACTTCTTTACAAAATATATGTGATGTGCTTATTTAGACCTCTATTCAATTTTCAAAATTGCAATTCAATGAGAGCCTTAGAGTACAATTACATTGGAAAAAATGCAATTCAATGAGGGGCAAACTATGCAACATATGGTACACACAAAGGCCCTCATTCAATTGCAATTTGGCCAATTGAATAGGGCTCTAAATAAGCACATAACATTTTTTTTTAAAGAAGTTTTTAGTTAGTAAATATCTATCCAAAAGCAAGTTTTTCACTGACTAAAAACTTCTTTAAAAAAATATGCTATGTGCTTATTTAGGGCACGATTCAATTAGCCAAATCGCAATTGAATGAGGCCCAAAGTGCTACACACAAAAGAGAATTGGAACAAACTCACACAAACACATAGCAAAATAAATTAACTTTCTTATTCAATGTTTAACAACCTATAAGCCTTACAAAGAAGCCTAAATAAGAATAACAAAAGTGCTGCGCACCTAATAGGATTGTACAAAAAATCACACAAACACATAGGAAACTACATTAACATTCTTCTTTAATGTTTAACAACCTATAACCAGTACAATCAAGAATAAATAACTTTACCACAAGTGGTGCGCACAAAACAGGATTGTAACACAAAGCAAACTACATTAATAATATTATTTCATGTTTCACAAACTATAACCATCCCAATAAAGGCTAACTAATTATACCACAAGTGGTGTGCACAAAACAGGATTGTACAAAAAATAAAATAAACACATAGCAAACTAAATTCATATTCTTACTTAATGTTTAACAACCTAGAAGCCTTACAAAGAACCATAAATAAGTATAACAGAAGTGGTACGCACAAAACAGGATTGTACTAAAACTCACACAAACACATACGAAACTACATTAAGATTCTTCTTTAATGTTTAACAACCTATAACCATTACAATGAAGCTTAAATAACTATAAAACAAGTGGTGTGCAGAAAACAGGATTGTACAAAAATAAAGACACAAACACATAGCAAAATAAATTCATATTCTTCTTTAATATATCACAACCCACAAGCCTTACTAAGAACCTTAAATAAGAATAACAAAAGTTGTGGGATTGTACATAAAGTAAAAAAAAAAAAATAGAAAAAAATAACCATAACTGATACAATACAGCCAAATTCATACATTTTTTCCTTATTTAAAAGACATTTCACTCAAACAACATTTTCTATTTTATATTACAACAGATACTACGTCAAGACAATCGGACGAGGACTTTCAGCACAGGACAAGACCATCGGACGAGGACTTTCACCAAAGGACCACAACATCGGACGAGGCTAGGACCAGACTAGTGGACGAGGACTTTCAACACAGGACCAGACCATCGGACGAGGACTTTCACCAAAGGACCACAACATCGGACGAGGGCTATCGCCAGAGGACCACAACATCGGACGAGGGCTATCGCCACAGGAACACACCATCGGACTACGACTTTCAACAGAGAACCAGACCATAGGACCAGGATTTTACACAGAGGACCACACCATCGGACGAGGACTTACAACAGAGGACCACACCATTGGACAGTGATTTTCAACCCAGGACCAACAAACATTTGGATTTAAATCACACTTCAACCAAGGTACAGTATAATAAGTACAAAAGGAGAAAAATAAAGAAACATCTTTCATTTGCATCCGTCTCAACAGAAAAAAATATAAAAATAAATTTAGTATCTACCTTATTCTATTTAAATTGCCACTATGCAATACATAGCTCAATAACCACCTCAATGTTTTTTTAACAAAGAAGTTTTGCAGTGGTAAATATCTATCCACAAACAACGTTTTTAATAAATAAAAAATTATTTCAAAAAAATATGTTACATGCTTATTTACAGCAGTATTCCATTGGCCAAATTCTAAGGCCCTCATTCAATTGCGATTTGGCCAATTGAATAGGGCAAATAAACACATAGCATATTTTTTTTAAAAGTTTTTTAGTTAGTGAAAACCTTGCTTTTGGATAGATGCTTACTGACTAAAACTTCTTTAAAAAAAAAAGTTTATGTGCTTATTTAGGGCCTTATTCAATTGGCCAAATTGCAATTCAATGAGGGCCTTAGTCAGTGAGGACAGGAATTATAATTGTAACTAAATATAACTGATACATTAATGATTTGCCTTTTATTTCAACAATTGTGCACAAGAATCTTTAACAGGAATTACAAATTTAAATATACACAATTACATTTCTTTTTTTTCCTTTACAGATTAATATGGCTGATAACGAGACCAAAGAAGAGAAGAAAAGACGTCAAACTAGAGAAAGACAAGAGAGATGGGCCGCCGAGCAGACACCTGAGGAGAAAGAAATTCGACAAGAAAAAGAACGCAAAAGACTTGCAAATAAAAGAATATCAGCTGCAAAAATGAAAGATACGACAAAACAAAATAAAAAGATAATAAAGCATTTACAAACTGTTCCTCAAACATCAGATGACATTTTACAAGATACCATTCAAGACAGACCAAAAATAAAAAATAAAAAAACAAAGCATTTACAAACTCTTACTGAAAACTTACAGGACATTTCAACAAAACAAGGACAACATATACCACGAAAAGCCACGAAAAAAACTAAACATTTAGAACCTGTTGTTGAAACATTTCATGACTTTTCACCTGATGAATATGAAAGTCAAAATCCGATATGCTTTGCAAATTGTCCTTTACTCAAGTCTTTAGCAGTAGAGGTTCATAGTTGTGGGGACATGAGTACTCAATGTCAATTTTGTGAGGCTTATTATTTTAAACAGGAGAGACCCAGAGATGGACAATTTATTAGTTGTTGTCAAAAAGGCAAGTTCAAACTTCCAGAAAGGAAACAATTTCCAAGCTATTTACAAAATATTATGACTGAACCTAATTTTGCAAACTACAAAAATTTTAAGACAAACATAAGATCCTACAATAGTGCCATATCATTTGCATCTATGGGGGCAACATTGGCTGCTAATGTACCAGGACATGGTCCTTACTGTTTTAAAGTCCAAGGACAAATTTATCATCGGACTTCACATTTACATCCAGAGCAAGGAGAGCAAAGAAAATTCGCTCAACTATATGTCCTAGATACAATGGAAGCTGTTGACCAACGTATGCAGATGGAAGAAAATAAAAAATGCTTACCCAGTGTTTTCATAGAGCTAAATAACATTATGGACAACAATCCCTACAGTAAAGCTTACAAAAAATTGGCAGAAGTAGAAAATGAACAACAACTTCATGCACAAAGACATCAATTACCCATGCCAAAAGTTAATATGGTGCTTAAAAGAGACAGACATACTGATAAACGTCGTTATAACTTGCCAACATCAAATGAAGTTGCAATGGTCTTTCAGAATGATGAAGGAGAACCACCATTTCAAAGAGACATTAGAGTATATCCCAGAAATGAGGAGCAACCATTTATTAATATTAATATCTTAAGTCCAAATTTAGATCCAATGACATATCCCATCTTTTTCCCACATGGAGAAGCAGGTTGGCAACCAAAATTAACCCTTCCCAGTTACCCAAATGCTAAAGCCAGAATCCAAAATAATGTTTCTATGCTTGAATTTAAAGTAGCTCAAATTGCCATTCGAGATGAATTTAATCCAATTTTATGTGGTGGAAAACTAACACAACAATAGATTATTGATTCATATTTGCAAGTTGAGGCAAATAATTTAAACTTTATAAAATATCAACAAGATAAACTACGTGTAGAACAATATTGTGGAATCATGGACTATGTTGCTGACGTGGCTACAAGCAGAGACATGACAGCTGGCAAAGCCATCATTTTACCATCTTCCTTTCAAGGATCTCCTCGAAATATGAGAGAAAGATACAATGATGCTATGGCTATTGTGACAAAATTTGGAAAACCAGATTTATTTCTGACATTTACATGTAATCCACAATGGCCAGAAATTAATCAAAATCTACTTCTTGGACAAAGTGCTTCAGATCGACCAGATTTAGTGGCCAGAGTTTTTAAGATCAAATTAAATGAATTAATACGTGACTTCACTATAAATCAGTTATTTGGCAAATGTCTTTCAAAAAAGAGGCCTTCCACATGCACATCTTCTGATAATACTTCAATAGAAAGATAAATTAGATACTTCGGACAAAGTGGATGCAGTCATAGTTGCTGAACTACCAGATCCAGTACTATATGGTAGACTATATGAGA
Organism: Discoglossus pictus; assembly: GCA_027410445.1. Lineage (NCBI taxonomy): Eukaryota > Metazoa > Chordata > Amphibia > Anura > Alytidae > Discoglossus > Discoglossus pictus. The sequence goes on along the minus strand of CM050166.1, from coordinate 444,579,606 downwards.
TTGTTACTCATCGCGTGATTCATGGACCCTGTGGAGACCTTAATTCTCAATCACCATGTATGGAAAATAATAAATGTTCAAAAGATTTTCCAAAGGATTATAGAGACAAAACATATGCAAATTGTGATGGATATCCACTTTATAAAAGAAGAGAAGGAGATAGTGCCATTATTCGTGGAAAAAAAGTGGACAATAGATATGTAGTACCCTACAATCCACTTTTACTCATGAAGTACAACGCCCACATCAACGTAGAAGCCGGCACTTCCATCAAATCCATTAAATATGTCTACAAATATATTTACAAAGGCTATGATGCAGCTACTATAGTCGTCAAAAGTGCAGACAACCCTGAATGTAGTGAGTTAGTACATGATGAACTTGCATCTCATGTAGATGCTCGCTATGTCAGTGCACCAGAAGCTATGTGGCGGCTTTTAAAATTTGAAAGGCATGATAGATCACATGCAGTATATAGATTAGCAGTACATTTGCCACAACGACATTTAGTCTATTTCCATGCTGGAAATGAAATGAATGCATTGGCCCAAAGTGAAGATCACACTACACTAACTGCATGGTTTGCATTAAATTCAAATGATGCTCAAGCAACACAATACTTATATATTGAAATTCCATATCACTATTTTTTTGTGAATGGATTATGGAGACCAAGAAAAACCAGAGGCAATAAAATAATTCCACGAATTTACACGTTTTTGCTTACGGATACTACTTTTAAATGCTCCAGGAGCACAAAGTTTTGAACAATTAAGAACTGTTAATGACATTGTATATGAATCCTTCCATTTAGCTGCAAGACATAGAAACTTACTCGCTGATGAGTGGGAAAGATGTTTAGAAGAAGCAGCACAATGTCAAATGCAACGACAGATGAGAGAACAATTTGCTTTTATTTGTATCTTCTCAAATGCTCCAAATGCATTAGCTTTGTGGGAGACTTTTAAAAGTAATATGGCTGAAGACTTTATGCAACGATACAATGAACCCATTGCACACTTAAAAGCGTTAATGGAAATCCAAGAAGTCTTTTTAACTCATGGATTAAGTTGTGCAAGTTTTAATTTGCCTGATCCAGGTCTTATAGATGACATAAACTTTGAAGACTATGACATTCAACTACAAGCAGAAAGAACACAAGAAAGACTTGCAACTTTAAATACACTACAATTGCAAGCATATCATGCCATTAAAAATGCAATAGATGATGACATGGTGACAGAGCGTTATTTCTATCTTGATGGACCTGGCGGATCAGGAAAAACCTATTTGTACAATTTATTAATGAGTTCAGTACGAGCACAAGGACAAATAGCAATGGCGTTTGCCACTACTGGAATTGCTGCACTTTTATTAGAAGGTGGAAGAACTGTTCATAGTGGATTTAAACTGCCAGTGCCTTACAAGCAAAGAAATTGAAGAAATGTAAATTAATTATAATAGATGAGGCCACAATGATGTCATGCTATGCCCTCCAATGTATTGACCGTTTGCTTCGTGAAGTCATGGATAATATTTTTCCATTTGGTGGAAAGGTAATGTTGTTGGGTGGCGATTTTAGACAAACATTACCTGTTGTTGTACATGGAAATCGAACTGACATTATCGAAACCTGTATCAAGTCAAGCACAGTATGGAAACATTTTACCCATCTTCAACTGCAACAAAATATGAGATCAGAAGGACAAAATGATTTCAATGATTGGCTTATTATTAAAATTGGAGAAGGCAGAACAGAAAAAATACTACATTTAGCTGACGACACTGTAGAGATCCCACCTATATTTGAAGGGAGCATCGATAACGAAGAATATTCCGAACTTGCCAACCAAGTCATACTGACGTTTAAAAATAAAGATGCATTAATCCTCAATAATGAAATCTTTAAAAAAAATGTATGCACCACAAAGAAATTATCACAGTGCTGATTCTGTACTTGCTGATGACAATGAAAGTCAGGCTAACTTTTCGACTGAATTCATAAACTCTCTAACTCCTTCTGGAATGCCACCACATATTTTGCAGCTAAAGAAAGGTGCAATTATCATGTTACTGCGAAATATGAACCCCAAAAAAGGCCTATGCAATGGCACAAGATTAATTGTTCAACAATTAAAGGACCATTTTATAGATGCTGAAATTTTAACTGGGACCCATAAAGGAGAGAGAGTTTTCATACCAAGAATAGATTTAGCACCAAGTGAAAGTAGTCTCCCTTTTATACTTCAAAGAAGACAATTTCCTATTATTATGGCATTTGCCATGACCATTAATAAATCACAAGGTCAAACTTTCAAATCTGTGGGTATTTTTTTGGAAGAACCAGTATTTGCACATGGTCAATTGTACGTTGCATTGTCACGGTGCAAAAATCCACAGGCTAATAAAGTTTACATTGAAAAAAATGAAAGTCAAGGTGATTTATTAGAAGATGGACGTATTTTTACTAAAAACATTGTCTACTATGAAGTACTATAACTTTGCTGGATACAAACTAAAACCATGCAAACATTTTTTAAAAGCATTCAAAAATACATAACAATTTGTTGTTTAATTCAGTCATAATTAATGGAAGTAATGTTTATGGATAATTCGCCTCACAAAATACTTGCCTTGCATTTTTAATAAAAATTATGTTACAATGTTAAGTTACTGTGTTAATGTTTCTAATGTTACAAGTTTAAAAACAATATTTACAAGTTATTTCATCAAACAGATTATAAAATTCATGTTAAGAGCTCAAGCACCTTTTAAGTCACAATGTAAATATTGTCTGTTATCTTAAGATTACTACCTACATTAATGTTTATCGCCAGTTTATGTGATCAGTAAGTAATTACTTTCATTTGGTACGTTTTAAGGAGAGTTTTTACTGTATGCCTTACTCTACATTCAATGTATATTCAACTTAACAATTATTCAGATACAAATTGCATGTTAATACTTATTAATTTAAAGTTCAACTGTTTTTACATTCGAATGTTAATACTTTTAATACAAAATTAAGTTACATAATGTATTCACTGTGTTCCTGTTTATAATGTTCAAAATTATACAAATGTTTTGTCAACTTCCAAAGTTACATAAAAAATTAAGATCAAGTTTAAAAATATATACTTTGAACGTTATTGCTTACATATATTTTAAACTTCATGTTAAAATTAGGGACGTTTCAACAAGGCTTTTTACTTTTTGCTTTCCTCTGGATTCAATGTATATTAAAGTGAACAATTCTTCAGATACAAATTTCATGTTAAAAAACCATTACATCAACATTTTACAAAAATACACGTTCATATCACAATACCTACAAGGGTCAAATATATATATAAATAACTAAACAACTTGACAAACATATACATCACATTGCCGTCATTTTTTGACGGGCAAGTCGCTAGTATATATGTATAAGAATTGTCTGAGAGGTAAAGATCAGTATACACACTATCTATCTATCTATCTACCTATCTATATCTATCTATCTATCTATCTATCTATCTATCTATCTGTATCTATCTATCTGTATCTATCTATCTATTTCTATCTATCTATCTATCTATCTATCTATCTATCTATCTATCTATCTGTATCTATCTATCTGTATCTATCTATCTACCTGTATCTATATATCTATCTGTATCTATCTATCTATCTATCTATCTATCTATCTATCTATCTATATATCTATATCTATCTGTATCTATCTGTATCTACCTATCAGTATCTATCTATCTGTATCTATCTGTCTGTCTATCTATCAGTCTATCTATCTATCTGTATCTATTTATCTATCTATCTATCTATCTCTGTCTATATATATATATATATATATATATATATATATATAGATTTATTTAATGCGTGTACTGCTGATTACCTCTTAGACAATTCTTCTCCGTAGATAACTAGATGCAGAAGATTAGGGCGCATAACAAAACCACATATTATAAACATTAGAAGTGAGTAAATCCCAACAACACATCAAAAATGTGCTTGATAAATAACTATTCATATTGTTTTCTCCTACTTGAACGTATCCGAGAAGCCCGGTCAGTCTGGCCATTAACAGCGAGGTTTGTGAACTATGAGTCCCAAAGAAAGCTGCCACCACACCTCTCCTAGTACAGATATAATTAGGAGCTGGGTCTTCTGTTCCTGTTAATATTCTCCGGGTTTTTCCTCCGGCAAGTCCTTCAGTCCTTCGTCCTTCAAGTCCTACTATGTAACTATATTTGTTGTTTTTAGCAGGTCTTTCAAGTTCCTTATTTTGGCCGTTAAAGTCATAATTTTCCAAGGCCCACAGTCCATCTGAGGGGCCATAATTTTGTGCACCGCGCTAAGTACTACTGGCCTCTTGATGAGCCTTCGGCGCTCATTGCAGCCTAAGTCCTGCGTGCCTCAACTACTTGGCGCGATTCGCAAAGCTCGCAGTCGACGGCTCAAAAAGTGTGACCAACACTGATAACTATATATGTTATTAGGAGTTCTAGCTCCAGAGTGGAGGGATAGTATTAGGACAAATGTTCCCACTACTGTCATGAATCAGCCAGTGGCCATAAGGGTTGGACAAAGTGCATGGCTCTTGCTGTGGAAGAAAAGGTTTGGGGCCCACTTGTTATGGATATATTGTTATGTTGTGGTCTAGGGGATAAAGTATTATAAGTTTACCCCTTAGCATATCTCCATCCCTTCCATGTTTAGGCTCATTGTAATGGGTGTCATGTGAGGGAGCTGGTGGGATGTGTTGGTTGTATGTGTGTGAAACATTGTGTGTTGTATTTGTAAATATGAATGTATGTTATTATATTAGTATGTCATTATATTGTAGAGGGGAAGCCGTTTAATACAGCCAAACCTCCTTTGTTCCCAAAGGCCTGTTAATCCCATTAGCTAAGTGTCCAGCAGGGAACTAACAATGGGAAGCTCACAGCTGGAGAGCAGACAGGCAGGCACCCAGAAACAATGGGATGGCCTGAAGGCTTCTCAGCCTTCATAGCATGGGCACAGGAGAGTAAAGGTATGCTTTGCCCTGGAGATTCAGACCCCAAATGGATTAGTTGGCCCCGCCTAGTGGGTGGACCTGGGGAGGAGTCTCATGGTTCCCATGTAGGGACCCTGCCTGATTGGCCAGAGGCAGTTAGGGGCTGACTAAAGGTAGCCCCTTCCTGGTAATTATGTATGTCTGGTTAAAAGATGTTGTTTTCCAAATAAAGTGGTTCATAATTTTCATCAAGACTTTGTGTGCAGGTGTATTATTGACCCAGGGGCATATGCTGGTAGAGGAGATCGTTCTGACTCCCTGCCAGGTTCTCCCAGGCACACTACCAAAAGCTGGGACTTATGCTCTTGCATCCGCAAAGAAGGTCCATTGGTCTGAGTCACCCAAATCTTAGGTCTAAAACCTACAGGAGATAAGAGGACTAGGATCCTCTATACTCCATCATCATTGTAGGTTGTGACAATTGGCTGGCAGAGGTGGGATACTCTACAGAAAGACCAAGAATGGAGCAGCAATATGAGGAAGATATTGCCAAAGAAGCAAAAAGACGGTTTAATGAAGTCAGACACCTTTTTCCAGAAAAGTTAACAGCACAAGATGTGAGCTGCGTGCTTGACCAGATGTTCCAGAGAATATGGAAAGAGCGCATGTGGGTAAGCAAAATGGAGGCGACCACATATACTAGGCCGTGCCCTGGGCTGTCTGAGGCCCAGAAAGCAGAACTGGCTCAGAGTTGCCTAGAGGAGCTCTCTGAGTGGGATGTGTCAGAGGATCAGGAGGAGGAGGAAGGGGTAAACCCTGCTCCTGTACCACCTTCTGGGAATGGAGACTGTTTTCCCCTAAAAAATGCAGAGACTGTGTCAGAGCCTAGAAGGGATGGTAAAGTCAGATTGGGACCAAATCACCAGCTCCAAGAGCTAGAGACCCAGGGGAATGTTCCCTGGGTGGGGTCAGATAACTCATGTTTGCCCCCTGATACCCCAAGAGACTTAATCCCAGAAGAAACGCTAGCCGAGCACAGTTTCTCCAAACGGGTCACGCCTGAGTTACCAGATGTGGAAAAGGTCTCACCTGAGGACTACCTTCCAGCGCAAATCCTGGCAGAAACCCCAGTAACTGCTCAACAGGTAGGGCCAGATGAACTAAGTCTGCCCTCAGAAGTTCTAGCCAATGTGTATGAGCCAGAACTGCTCATGGAGGCAGGGGCTCAGGATTGCTATTTAAGAGACTGTGGGGAGGGAAAGGAACTGGTTCCTAGCTACAGGGAACCGGACCTCACACAGGAGGAGGCAGTGGCACCAGGGCTAGGGATAGCCGTGCCTGCCTGGAAGAAAGAGCCATGGGTGCATTGCGGCACCCCAAAGGATTGTGGATGTAGTGAGGACTTGCCTGAGATGACCAGTGTCCAGGAGCCCAATACAAACTCTGGAGCAGACAAAGCTCAGAGGGCCCAGGAGTCCACAAAGGATGAGGCCCAAGTTGCCATGGAAAAGATAGCAGAAGAAGAGGGTCAGCTGAGGGCCCCAAAGCACAGCCTGGGTGGGAACAGCATAGTTCTCCAGGCTGCAACACAGACAGACCCAGGGGAAGAAAACCAGGAGGGTCTGTCCAAAGATACAGATTTCCAGGAGCCAGAGCAAACAGAGCATCCATGTCCGGACTCCATCAGGGACGCTGGAGTCAAGCGCAGACCGGTATGTACTTTACTGCAGTTATTGTGTTATTGGGCTCCCAACAATAATGATTTTGCTGAGGGAAGTACTGGACTGCCCCCTTGCAATCCCATAGGCCCAGAGACTGTTTTAGAGACCCCAGCCCAGCTGTGGGGACTGGCTGGAGGAAAAGGGGTTGCTATGGGACAGGGGTTGTTTTATGGGGCTTCCAAAAATACGGTTTTGCCTCAGAAGAGTGTATGGGTGCAACCCACTGTGTCCCCAGAGACTTCCATGCTGCTGCCAAAAACAGAGAGATGGGATCCTGGACTGTTTTGGGTGGGGGTTGCATGGGAAGAGCAATTTGCTCTATACAGTGGGAGCAAGGCCAAGGGCTGGGGGAGGTCTTTACTCTGCACCTTGCGACAGACAAGAACTGGCCTAGCATACAGAGGGCCTGACCAAACCAGCAGATTCATGACTATCAGCGTAGCTGGGAAAATCTTGGATGTTCCCTGACCGCTTGGGGATGGATTGTCATGAATCAGCCAGTGGCCATAAGGGTTGGACAAAGTGCATGGCTCTTGCTATGGAAGAAAAGGTTTGGGGCCCACTTGTTATGGATATATTGTTATGTTGTGGTCTAGGGGATAAAGTATTATAAGTTTACCCCTTAGCATATGGGTGTCATGTGAGGGAGCTGGTGGGATGTGTTGGTTGTATGTGTGTGAAACATTGTGTGTTGTATTTGTAAATATGAATGTATGTTATTATATTAGTATGTCATTATATTGTAGAGGGGAAGCCGTTTAATACAGCCAAACCTCCTTTGTTCCCAAAGGCCTGTTAATCCCATTAGCTAAGTGTCCAGCAGGGAACTAACAATGGGAAGCTCACAGCTGGAGAGCAGACAGGCAGGCACCCAGAAACAATGGGATGGCCTGAAGGCTTCTCAGCCTTCATAGCATGGGCACAGGAGAGTAAAGGTATGCTTTGCCCTGGAGATTCAGACCCCAAATGGATTAGTTGGCCCCGCCTAGTGGGTGGACCTGGGGAGGAGTCTCATGGTTCCCATGTAGGGACCCTGCCTGATTGGCCAGAGGCAGTTAGGGGCTGACTAAAGGTAGCCCCTTCCTGGTAATTATGTATGCCTGGTTAAAAGATGTTGTTTTCCAAATAAAGTGGTTCATAATTTTCATCAAGACTTTGTGTGCAGGTGTATTATTGACCCAGGGGCATATGCTGGTAGAGGAGATCGTTCTGACTCCCTGCCAGGTTCTCCCAGGCACACTACCAAAAGCTGGGACTTATGCTCTTGCATCCGCAAAGAAGGTCCATTGGTCTGAGTCACCCAAATCTTAGGTCTAAAACCTACAGGAGATAAGAGGACTAGGATCCTCTATACACCATCATCATTGTAGGTTGTGACAATTGGCTGGCAGAGGTGGGATACTCTACAGAAAGACCAAGAATGGAGCAGCAATATGAGGAAGATATTGCCAAAGAAGCAAAAAGACGGTTTAAAGAAGTCAGACACCTTTTTCCAGAAAAGTTAACAGCACAAGATGTGGGCTGCGTTCTTGACCAGATGTTCCAGAGAATATGGAAAGAGCGCATGTGGGTAAGCAAAATGGAGGCGACCACATATACAAGGCCGTGCCCTGGGCTGTCTGAGGCCCAGAAAGCAGAACTGGCTCAGAGTTGCCTAGAGGAGCTCTCTGAGTGGGACGTGTCAGAGGATCAGGAGGAGGAGGAAGGGGTAAACCCTGCTCCTGTACCACCTTCTGGGAATGGAGACTGTTTTCCCCTAAAAAATGCAGAGACTGTGTCAGAGCCTAGAAGGGATGGTAAAGTCAGCTTGGGACCAAATCACCAGCTCCAAGAGCTAGAGACCCAGGGGAATGTTCCCTGGGTGGGGTCAGATAACCCCTGTTTGCCCCCTGATACCCCAAGAGACCTAATCCCAGAAGAAACGCTAGCCGAGCACAGTTTCTCCAAACGGGTCACACCTGAGTTACCAGATGTGGAAAAGGTCTCACCTGAGGACTACCTTCCAGCGCAAATCCTGGCAGAAACCCCAGTAACTGCTCAACAGGTAGGGCCAGATGAACTAAGTCTGCCCTCAGAAGTTCTAGCCAATGTGTATGAGCCAGAACTGCTCATGGAGGCAGGGGCTCAGGATTGCTATTTAAGAGACTGTGGGGAGGGAAAGGAACTGGTTCCTAGCTACAGGGAACCGGACCTCACACAGGAGGAGGCAGTGGCACCAGGGCTAGGGATAGCCGTGCCTGCCTGGAAGAAAGAGCCATGGGTGCATTGCGGCACCCCAAAGGATTGTGGATGTAGTGAGGACTTGCCTGAGATGACCAGTGTCCAGGAGCCCAATACAAACTCTGGAGCAGACAAAGCTCAGAGGGCCCAGGAGTCCACAAAGGATGAGGCCCAAGTTGCCATGGAAAAGATAGCAGAAGAAGAGGGTCAGCTGAGGGCCCCAAAGCACAGCCTGGGTGGGAACAGCGTAGTTCTCCAGGCTGCAACACAGACAGACCCAGGGGAAGAAAACCAGGAGGGTCTGTCCAAAGATACAGATTTCCAGGAGCCAGAGCAAACAGAGCATCCATGTCCGGACTCCATCAGGGACGCTGGAGTCAAGCGCAGACCGGTATGTACTTTACTGCAGTTATTGTGTTATTGGGCTCCCAACAATAATGATTTTGCTGAGGGAAGTACTGGACTGCCCCCTTGCAATCCCATAGGCCCAGAGACTGTTTTAGAGACCCCAGCCCAGCTGTGGGGACTGGCTGGAGGAAAAGGGGTTGCTATGGGACAGGGGTTGTTTTATGGAGCTCCCAAAAATACGGTTTTGCTTTAGAAGAGTGTATGGGTGCAACCCACTGTGTCCCCAGAGACTTCCATGCTGCTGCCAAAAACAGAGAGATGGGATCCTGGACTGTTTTGGGTGGGGGTTGCATGGGAAGAGCAATTTGCTCTATACAGTGGGAGCAAGGCCAAGGGCTGGGGGAGGTCTTTACTCTGCACCTTGCGACAGACAAGAACTGGCCTAGCATACAGAGGGCCTGACCAAACCAGCAGATTCATGACTATCAGCGTAGCTGGGAAAATCTTGGATGTTCCCTGCCCGCTTGGGGATGGATTGTCATGAATCAGCCAGTGGCCATAAGGGTTGGACAAAGTGCATGGCTCTTGCTATGGAAGAAAAGGTTTGGGGCCCACTTGTTATGGATATATTGTTATGTTGTGGTCTAGGGGATAAAGTATTATAAGTTTACCCCTTAGCATATGGGTGTCATGTGAGGGAGCTGGTGGGATGTGTTGGTTGTATGTGTGTGAAACATTGTGTGTTGTATTTGTAAATATGAATGTATGTTATTATATTAGTATGTCATTATATTGTAGAGGGGAAGCCGTTGAATACAGCCAAACCTCCTTTGTTCCCAAAGGCCTGTTAATCCCATTAGCTAAGTGTCCAGCAGGGAACGAACAATGGGAAGCTCACAGCTGGAGAGCAGACAGGCAGGCACCCAGAAACAATGGGATGGCCTGAAGGCTTCTCAGCCTTCATAGCATGGGCACAGGAGAGTAAAGGTATGCTTTGCCCTGGAGATTCAGACCCCAAATGGATTAGTTGGCCCCGCCTAGTGGGTAGACCTGGGGAGGAGTCTCATAGTTCCCACGTAGGGACCCTGCCTGATTGGCCAGAGGCAGTTAGGGGCTGACTAAAGGTAGCCCCTTCCTGGTAATTATGTATGCCTGGTTAAAAGATGTTGTTTTCCAAATAAAGTGGTTCATAATTTTCATCAAGACTTTGTGTGCAGGTGTATTATTGACCCAGGGGCATATGCTGGTAGAGGAGATCGTTCTGACTCCCTGCAAGGTTCTCCCAGGCACACTACCAAAAGCTGGGACTTATGCTCTTGCATCCGCAAAGAAGGTCCATTGGTCTGAGTCACCCAAATCTTAGGTCTAAAACCTACAGGAGATAAGAGGACTAGGATCCTCTATACTCCATCATCATTGTAGGTTGTGACAACTACCATCACTAATCTCTTCATGGGTGAGATAACACACGTACCCACATTAATGATGGACGCCTCTTCAGATTTCATTGCTATTATTTTTCATATCTCCTATAACATTAAAGTGCAGTTTATTTTCATGTGCAATCAGAAAGAATAACATTAATTTGCCCTTTTTTAGATACATTGTACAGGTATGAGCAACATTAAGATGCAAATATTCTGCCCAATGGTCAGATAAGGAAACTCTTTATAAGAAGCCATACCAGTAAAGCCTGCACAGAAGAAATACATAATGAAGAATCCTTGAAAAAAAACATAGAAGATTCTGAAAAATAAGTGAAAATATAAATAAATCAGATATTAACAGTAGTGGCTCTGACCACGACAACAAGAACCATCTAATATGAGGAATAATTTAGCAGCGTCCAGCTATCGCCACAAATCCAGACATAGAATAAACAAAGATTCATTTTATCTTATTCATACTGTACGTCAAATTTTAACACATTATTGTTATCCCAAAAAGTAGGTATAACACAATAATATACATTTTTCAAAATTGATGCTAAATCTCTCATTGCAACCAGAACGATAACTTAGCCTAAAAATGATGATGCTGATACAAAATGTTCAGTAAACGGGAAATGGATGCACTGCGCCATTACACTATGCCCCGGCGACATGCGATTCATGAAACAAAACGTATTGTTTAAAATGCTTTTAACATATCTCTGGTGTATAGTATTAAACACTGTATTGTATAAACACATGTACATGTCCTTATAGTTGTATACATATAAAATGATGACCTAATGGAGCACGGTTACCTGTAGCTACATATATGTGCCTGACATGCAGAAAGCGTGTTCTGTATAAAAAGGGGCAGTTTATGTATAAGATTCCTCACAAAATATCATCTTTATTTTATAAGAATAATTACAATATTTTTATACAGACCATCACTAGTAAATGTATGAATGCAGGTCTATAACAGTAAGCTTTAAGAACAAATACATCTTGTACCTAGATACTGAATTACACATCACAGATCCTATAAATCAGTAACTAGAGGAAAAGACCAGCAGACCCTCCCATGAGAGCCACTGATTGTCTGATGAAGGATCCAAGTGGGAAAGACATTCTTTTATTATTTAGTAAAATACATTAAATAATAACTAGACGACGGCCTTTATTTACTACCCGTCTGAGAACAAGATGATAAGACATTTCTCTGTCAGTATCAGGGCACAGTTTGGCTCTAATTCCCCGGATACAATAACAACAGGTTTCTTACATCTGTAAATAGAGCAAACAGCAGATTTCTCGTGTCACAGAATAGCGCAGATACTCACCAGATGGCGAGAAGCCATAGTATACTGAACATCTTGTAATTATATAGATATTGGATATTGATGGAAGGTGCTCCCTGAGTCATTATTGTAATTATTATATTGTGTTAGATCATATTTATTGTCTGTTATGTTAAACATTTTATAATTGATAAGAAACATAAAAATATAAAAAAGGAAATAATCCCAAATGTAAAACCAAATAATGAGAAAAAAATTAAATCAGTAATTTATTGACTCTGATTATGATTCAAAGAATGTTTTGGGCTGATAGCTCTTTAAATTAATTGATTATAATGTAAATTAATTCTGAAAGATCAGGTGATAAATAAGATGTATGAGAAGTTGGAAGTCGAACAGTCACTTACTCTTGGGGACAATAAATCCAAGGACGTTGTGTGAAATCTGAGGATATTGGTATAAGTATTGGGTATTGCTCTATAATTCCTCCCAGAAGAAAATCACCATCTTTAAAATGTTCTTCAACCCCAAGTTTCGCTTCTATGATGTCTTCCATTCTATCACGATCAAAAGAAGAATTAGCGGGAAGGATCAAAATCGGAAACATTAGACTGTGTTGCAGTAGATACAATGAGATGTGTACAATGGGCTCCATATTTCATGTAGAGAAGTCACACCGTGTGCAGATTCTGTGCCGCTTATATGGGATCTGGTTCCTATATAAGTCAGTGCAGTTATATAAAAGTGTGTGAGATCATAGGAAATGTCAGCTAATCTAGTAGCTAGTCTCCAAGGAGCCATTTCTTAGAATAAAACTAATGAGCTCTGTTCAGTATCTAATTTTGTATAACATGCAACATGATGTAATCTTGATATATTTAAGTTTGAGAAACAAAAAAATATATATACATTTGAAAATTGTAATGAATATTCAGTAAATCTCTTTTTCTTAATATATTCAAATCTTAATTAAGTAGTAATAGTAAATAGTTTTAATGCATCATATTTCCTTAATATTTCTCAAGCACAAAGCAAAAAATAATAATAGGTATCCATTATGTTAGGGTAATATTTTACTCCCATTCCTTTGGGTTCGTAAGCTGAAAATAGCACTTAGTCTCACGAGTAATGCTAATGTTCACTTTGGCAACTGTCACTGTTACCATGGCAACCAGCAAAAGCCCATGAAGGCTGTTATTACAATCACACTCCCTATGTGATTCAAGACCCCAAATGGGTCATGAGCATTTGGAGTTCAAAAGTGTCTAATTGCCTGGAGAGGCCATTATTCTTCTGATGTACTCCTTCATGCCTTTAACGGATAGTAAAGTTATGAGTCTGCAGAGCTAGGTGGCATATTAACAGGCAACCATTGTCTCCTGCCACCCTATTACTAAAGGTTATGGTTTGTGTCAACCAAGAACTCTCACCCAAAATGTTAAGGTTGTAGCTCTTTAGGGTTCAGAAGACTGGCAGACTCTCCTTCTTAATAACAACATAGCTTACCTTTCAGGGCACCAGCTTGCAGCTCAGGTATGCAATGGGTGCTCCTTGCCCTGGCATCCACTTGATTCAAAGCAGCTTCAATGTCATTGGTGAAGTCACCATCTAGACCACGAAAATCTGTGAGTAATTAGGGGCAATTGGAATGGTGTGGATCATTAGGTCAGCATTCAGGTCTTAGAATGCTTTCTCACATTTGGGGTCCAGTGTACCAGGTAGGGCATCTTCTTTTTTGGTGAGGTCTGGAAGTGGCTTTGCTTGGTACTATAATGGAAAACAAACTGTGCAGTACCCAGAAATGCCATCACACGACTCTTACTCACTGGTGTAGACCACTGCTCTATGGAGGTTACTTTGGCTCACTCTGTCCTTGCACTCCTATTCCCTACTCTTTGCCCTAGGTATTGCAACCTCCAATTTAGCAAACTTACTATCGTCAGGGTGAATAGTCAACCCTGCTTGCAGGATCAAACTCAGGATTATGGCTAGGTGAGACACATATTCCTGTAAAGTATATCTGAACTAGGCACTTGCCCATCAAAAATGACAGTACAATATTGTATTGTATTAAATATTGTGTGTTCTGTCTCTTTGTGTGTCCTCTCTCTTATTACCCTATCTCTTTCTCTGTGCGCTATCTCTCTCTCTGTCCTCTCTCTTTCCCTCCTTATATCTCTCCCTCCCTTCTTCTCTCTCTCTCCCTTTTCTCTCCCTCCATCCCTCTCTCTCTCTCCCTCCCTCTGTTTCTCTCTACCTCTCCTTCTCACTCTCAACCCTCCCTCCCTCTCCTTCAACTCTCTCTCCCCTTCTTCTAACTCTCCTCTCTTTGCCGTGCAATGTGTGGCTCGCAATGAGGTAGTCGGTTCTGACTCCTTTAATTCCTATGAGAGGTGCAGACAACTGTAGACGGGTATGTGGGTTACTTGCCCATTATGGATACCCCATTCCATAAGGTCACTATTGATATTTTAGGGCCCTTAGCGGGACCCAGCAGTTTAGTAAATAAATATATCCTTATGATGGTAGACTACGCTACCCGCTACCCTGAGGCCATTTCCCTGGATAGAATTATAGATATAACCATAGAGGAAGCCTTAATGGTTGAATTCTCCTGGGTAGGCTTCCCCAGGGAGTTTTTGTTGGATAGAGTTACCCAGTTCATGGTTGAACTAACCCGGCAGCTATGTAGGCTATGCAGGATCAAGCACCTAAGCTCCTTACCCTATCATCCTAAACCAATGTTGTCTTCAATGGTACCTTGAAACGAACGCTCCGTGCCTTCATGGACCAAGTGGGAGATTGGGAGAAGCTTCTACCATATCTCCTCTTTGTCTACCATGAGGTATGCAGGAGTCAACTGGTTTCTCCCCTTCACGCTCATGTATGAATGTGATCCGAAAGTCTTGGGAGGGGTAGTAAATGCAGGAACTGGTGCCTGCAGTCTCTTATATATGCATTTTCTGAGAGAGGTTAACTGCTCTAACACGGTTAGTCAGGGATTATGTGCAGGCCCTGAATGTAAGATCACTCGCATTAGTCACATTTACAGGCTGAAGAGGTATAAGCAGTGACCGCATAGTCTATTCAAGGTCTGCCGGCCTACCTGCAGCAATCGTGAGATAAGGCTCCTGCCCAGCCTTCAGGAACAGTTACTCAGAATTTTTCAGTCAGTCTCCTAACCTAATGAGCCCCAGAATGCTCCACTATCTGATCTTTTGGCCCAATAACCTAAATTATTTTTTGCCCTGCTGGGGCACACTACATAACTTCCCACCAGGTGCCCACCACTCTCTTGATTCGGTGGTCTCATGGACTGGACTATTTTTGGTTGACAACTGGCTATGGATGAACACTAGCCATGTGGCTACCAAACTCAAAGTTTATTGCCATGGTCATAAGGGGATCCTTAAAGGACTATGACACAGTTATATGTTGTACAGTGTTTGGCCCCAGGCCCTGGTTATGTACCCTGGACCTCAAGGAGACCATTTAATCAAATTATTTGAGCTTACAAGGCTCAGAGTCATTTTTGTAATCTTTAAATGTTTATTCGATGTGCAGAATGTGTTTCTGGGTGTAAGTGTTAGATTGGGCCAATAAAAATATACTGCCTGGGTGTTGGGTCGCTGATTCCTAATATGGAGGAATTGAAAAATAGCTTTATTCTAAGAAATATAAAGTCATTGTTTAAATTTTGGATGAAAATTAAGATAAAAATTAAATTATCAGAATATCCATCGTTAGGTACCCCCATAGAAATCTTAAAAATATATTGAGAGCAAGTTTGTATAGAATCCTGGAAAAAACTTGGTATAAACTATATGAATGACTTCTATGAAGGAGGAATGATGCTTAGTTGGCCAAAATTTCAGGACAAATTTAAACTAAACAAAAATATGTGGCTGCAGTTTATGTCGATTCAGAACCTACTTAAACCGAGAGGATTTAAAAAGAAAAATATGAAATCTTTATCTACATTTGAACTAATGATATATAATAATAAGAATACACATAGAATATCGAGATGCCAAAAGATCCTTTACTTGAATGAGCAATGGGGTAAAACTGCAGGAATGGTAGAGTGGGAGAAAAAAGGAAGATTTCTTAGCTCTATTGAGGAATGGCAGAATACTATTAAAATAGAATATCAGCAAGATTTCTGGCTTATTATGAATTATACTTTAAAATTATTAATATGTGGCACTAAATTGTAAAGAAAGATGCCATACTGTGTTGGAAAGAATGTGGGCTACGGGCTGATATCATTTATGTTTGGTGGGACTGTATTAAATTAAAAAAAATTTGGAGGAAGTGTGTTGCTTGGTTATCAGAGGTATTTGAGGAAGAAATTCCTTTTAATATGGAAATTTTAATATTACATTTACATATTAAGAAACAATTTCCGAAGTTTTATTATCTGTTATCACATATTCTACTGGTAATTAAGGAATTAATCTCCAAATCTTGGAAAGTGAGTACAATGCCTTCAATTCCCCAAATTTGGAGAATTATAAGCAGAAATAGAGATTTTGACCATATAAACCAAAGTTGTCAAGGGAAAATTAAGGGGTTGTCAACACAGTTGAATATATGGGATAAATATGTGGAGATGAAAAGGGAAGGAAGGAAGTAAGATGTAAAGAAATAAGAAAGTCTGTAATGCATAAATCCTTATGATTAAGGGCTCAATGCTCACATTTTCCTTTTTCTTTTCACCTTCTATTATAGTGGATGGTCCTTTAAGACACAATAAATGATGTCCTCTTTTATATTAAATGACAAGGATAAATAACCTTTCTTGCAACGATTTTATGAGTGTATGTTTGAAAGATTGTATATGTTTTGTTTGATTTTAAGTCACTTTGGATGTATATGGTGTTGTTTTGTATTGATAAATAATAAAAAAACATTGAAAAAAAAAAAAAATTACAACATATGTATGGAGGTTCAACTTCTTTGTCATGGGGTAGGGCCCTTCCCAGATTTCCTTGAGCTTATCCTGGGGATGAGAGCCTAACATAAAAATCACTTACTCTACCTCCAGTTACCTCTTTTTGGTTCCCCTGTCATAACTGACCCTATACATGGCAGTTTCTGACGACTTCACAATATTCTAACTGTCAGTTAACCCCTCATGATCTGGTTATAACTGAACTTACAGTATAACATACAGTAATTAACACAACAACATATTAAATAACTAAAACAACTATTGAGCCCAGTCCATCCAGTTGTGACAAAGAGCAATTCATATAAACAATATATGAAAACATTTCAAGTATGAGTAGTTGAGACTAATAGCAAAATGTATTGTGTTGCTTAAAATTAAGATCAATGAAGGTAATTAAAAAAATGAATTGGGTCCACAGTATGATAATTGGATTAAAGGACTAATACAATAAGAGATAAAAAATACACTTATCTTAAATTAATTTTTAGAAATATCTTTAATAAAGATGAAGAATAAAGAATCAACAGTTACTAAATCTAAAAGTAAAGACAACAAAACTAATTCAAAGTCATTGCCCAAATGTTTTTCTTTAAAGGAAAAACTCCTGATTCCTCGCACTTACAAACTCCTACTCATTCTGCTTTGCCTTTTTCCAATATAAATAAAACATTATCAGATTTTGAAGAACCTCCATGTGAGGAATTGACTCTGCTGGGTTTTGAACCCTGGTCCCCAGGCTGCTATACCTCTTCCCTACCACTGCGCCAGCCTGCCTGTTGTGAATTCCATTGAGACCTTATAAGCTTGACTCTGCTAGCAATTGTATCAGTACCTAAGTCTCTTCAGCTGTGTCTGGTCAGGTGTCTGGTCCTTGGCCTATAAAAAGGACTTCCTGTCTATTGATCCTTGCCAGATTATTGTGTGGTTTCTGATCACTTCAATAAACCTTGCTCCTGTTTTCACCTACAAGTTTGCGGAACTGGATTATTGCTGACCTTGGCTACTGGTCTCCACAACTTTGTGATTTCTATATCATTACAGAATAATCTGGCCCTTTCATGGAGACCGCCAGGACAGATTCTGCATTGGCCCAGCAGGTTGCTTTATTTGCAAGAACTGTGCAGACCCAGGCACAGACCATCCAAGTGCTGCAGGACCAGGTAGCTGAACTGCAAAATAAATTTCAGTCAATGCACAGTGAGTATACCAGCTACAGGGCACGTGATGCTGCGGCTGCTACTGTTACACCTGCTCAAGAGGCCCGCTTGGCCCTGCCAGAAAAGCTTGGAGGAGATCGCAAAAAATGTAGGGGTTTCCTAAATCAATGCCGTTTGCACTTCATGATGTTACCTCACCAATTTCCATCTGAAAGAGAGAAGGTGGGATTTATTTTTTCCTTATTCAAAGATGAAGCCCTGGCTTGGGGCTCCCCTTTTCTGGAACAAGACAGTCCAGTCTTGGGTAATCTAAATGACTTTCTTGAGGCCATGTGCCTAGTTTTTGATGACCCCAATCGATGTGCTACAGCAGAAGCCACTCTCCTTCATTTGCATCAAGGGAGGCGCTCGGTGGCTGAATATGCTGCTGAATTCAGACAGTGGGTTGCTGATACTACCTGGAACCAATCAGCCCAGAGGTTCCACTTCAGAAAAGGTCTCTCAGAAGCTATAAAAGATGAGCTAGCTCGTGTTGATCTTCCTGCTGACTTTGATGCATTTGTGCGTTTGGCTATCCGTATTGATCGGAGACTTTCTGAAAGAAGATTGGAAAGACAGGGCTCTTTTAGACCAAGTACTACTCCAATTTCCTATTCAAGAACTTCTACTCCGATCCCACAAACACCTACAGACTCTGAGCCAGAGGCTATGCAGGTAAATCTAATAAGAGGGCCATTATCCAACGAAGAAAAACAGTGGCGACACACTCACAATTTATGCCTGTATTGTGGTAGTGCAGGGCACTATGCCATCAATTGCCCTAGCAAATCCAAAAGAACAATAGCTATGGCGGCTGAGGGTGCACAGATTCGACACCAATCCCAGATTTCGGATCAACTGGATTCTGTCACACAACCCTTGTTTTCTCTGGCTCATGGTGAAGAGGGTATGTTGACTCAACATCCTCATTTTGTGGTGCCTATCACGTTGCAATGTGGTGATCGTAAAATTTCAACTACCGCTATGATAGATTCTGGAGCAGGCGGAAACTTTATGGACATTAAATTTGCAGCAGGAAATAGAATTCAGTCTATCCCTAATTCTTCACCTGTGTTAATGGAGACAGTAGACGGTTCTCCACTTACGTCAGGACCGGTTACACATGAGACTGTGCCCTTAAAGTTGACTGTGGAAGTGAATCACCATGAGGCTATCTCTTTCCACCTAATTTCCTCAACACAGTTTCCAGTGATTTTGGGGGTACCTTGGCTTGCTCTGCATAACCCACAGATTGATTGGAAGATCAGAATTTTGTCCTTTCCTTCAGAACACTGCTTAATGAATTGTCAACCCTCTAAGGTAACACCTGTTGCCACAACAATTAATGAAATGGTTGCTACAAACTTGACTAAGCTTCCTCTACAATATCGGGATTTTGCAGATGTCTGTGATAAGAAGAATGCTGATCAGCTTCCACCCCACAGGCCTTATGATTGCCCAATAGAGCTGTTGCCTGGGGCTGCTATCCCAATTGGCCGTATATATTCCCTTTCTGAGCCTGAATTGAAAGCTACAAGAAAATCTTGCCAAAGGCTTTATTCGACCATCTACTTCTCCAGCAGGAGCTCCTATTTTCTTTGTAGTAAAGAAAGATGGCAGCCTACGGCCATGCGTTGATTACAGGGACATTAATAACATCACTGTTAAAAACCGCTACCCCTTGCCTCTGATTCCTGAACTTTTGGAGAGACTCCGCTCAGCTAAAATATTTACGAAGCTTGATCTTCGGGGGGCATATAATCTGGTTCGCATAAGACCCAATGATGAATGGAAAACAGCTTTCAGAACCAGGTACGGGCATTACGAATATCTAGTAATGCCTTTTGGGCTGTGTAATGCCCCTGCAACATTCCAGCATCTTATCAATGATGTACTACGAGATCTCCTGGATCAGTTTGTTGTGGCATATTTGGATGATATCCTAATATTCTCTGATAATTTTGAAAACCACAGAAAACAGGTCCGTATAGTTCTAGAGCGCCTTCGTACCCACCACCTATACATTAAAGTTGAAAAATGTGAGTTTGAACAAACAGAAATTCAATTCCTGGGCATGTAATAACTCCCAAAGGTTTAAGTATGGACGCAAGTAAAATTAAAGCTGTGCTGGACTGGCCCATCCCCAAGAATGAAAAAGATGTTCAGAGATTTGTGGATTTGCCACTTTTTACAGGCGTTTCATTAAGAATTTCTCTGCCGTTATTACACCGATCACTGAACTCACACGTAAAGGGACTCCTTTTCAGTGGTCCTATAAGGCGGATACCGCATTTTCCCGATTGAAGACTCTGTTTACCTCTGCCCCTGTCCTGGTACATCCTCAGCCGGAATTACCATTTATTGTGGAAGTTGATGCTTCTGATTCAGCTGTTGGTGCTATACTGTCTCAAAGGACTGGACCTAAGATGCTGTTACACCCGTGTGCCTTCTATTCCCGCCAGATGGTGCCAGCAGAAAGAAACTATGACATAGGGAATAAAGAACTATTGGCTATAAAAGCTGCCTTCACCGAATGGAGACATCTCTTGGAGGGAGCTACCCATCCAATTACTGTCCTCACAGATCACAAAAATCTGGAATGTATTCGATCAGCTAAGAGACTGTCAGCCAGGCAAGCACGCTGGTCCCTATTCTTCTCAAAGTTTAATTTTTTGGTTACATACCGTCCTGGCTCCAAGAATGGTAAGGCGGATGCCTTGTCTAGAATAGCTGACCCCCTCCATACTACCGTAACCAAGACCACCATCTTGCCAGAGGATATATTTATAGGAGTTACATTTCCTTCTGATCTGATGTCTCGCATTAAAAAGGGCTACGCTGAAGACCCAGTTCTTCGTGATCCTCCTCGTGACCTCCATATGACGATGCGTAATGGGTTTTGGATTTTTCCACAACGTCTGTTTGCTCCGGAGTCAGTGCGACTGGACCTTTTACGTCTCTACCATGACTCAAAACCAGCAGGTCATCCAGGAATCCGAAAGACACAAGAGCTACTTGCCCGATCCTTTTGGTGGCCGAAGTATCATGAGGATGTTAAGAAGTATGTGTCCTCTTGTGATGTGTGTGCCAGACATAAGACTCCTCGCTGATCCCCTGTTGGCTTGCTTCAGCCTCTTCCGATTCCTCATCGTCCCTGGGGATCTATATCCATGGACTTTATTGTGGAACTACCTCCCTCTAAGGAACACACTACCATTCTTGTTGTTGTGGACAGGTTAACTAAGATGGGTCATTTCATACCAGCTCGTGGTCTCCCTTCAGCTAAACAGACGGCTGACCTGGTTATTCTGGAAATATTTCGCTTACATGGAGTGCCTGATGAAGTAGTTTCTGACAGGGGAGTACAGTTTACGTCTCGTTTTTGGAAACATTTTTGTTCTAATCTAGGTATTAATGTAAATCTGTCGTCAGCTTTTCATCCGCAAAGTAATGGACAGACTGAGCGAAACAACCAGACTTTGGAGCAATATTTGCGGTGCTATATTAGTTACCTGCAGGATGACTGGCTGGATTTTCTACCCACGGCGGAGTTTGCCTATAACAATGCCCAACACTGCTCCACTTCTTTGAGCCCATTTTTTGCCAACTATGGTTACCATCCGACCTTTCTAGTCAGTCTCCCAATTACTACTTCCATTCCTGCTGTCGCTGACCGGCTAACGGCCTTACGTGATACCCAAGCACTGTTGAAAGAGACTCTTTTGGAGGCTCAGGAATGTTACAAAAGAGCTGCTGATATGCATAGAAAGGAGGCCCCAGTCTATCACGTTGGTGACAAGGTGTGGCTGTCAACAAGGAATCTCAAGCTTCGGATTTCTTCTCATAAATTGGGTCAAAGGTTCATGGGACCTTTTGAGATCATTGCTCAGATCAATGCTGTCACTTTCCGTTTACAACTCCCGAATTCCATGAAAATACATCCAGTGTTTCACGTTGCACTGCTTAAGCCTTTTCATGAAAACACTTTCCCTGGCCGAGCCCTGCCTGCCCCACCTCCAGTCCTCGTGGATGGTGAGGATGAGTACGAAGTGGACAAAATTCTTGACTCCAGGATCTTCCATGGCAAGCTTCAGTATCTGGTTCGCTGGAAAGGCTATGGTGAGGAGGAGAGTTCGTGGGAACCAGTGGACAATATTCACGCTCCTGATCTCCTTCGGTCTTTTCATGTGCAGTACCCTGCTAAACCAGGTAATAGGGCATCCAGAGGCTGCACCTATAGAGGCGGGGGTAATGTGCTGCTATACCTCTTCCCTACCACTGCGCCAGCCTGCCTGTTGTGAATTCCATTGAGACCTTATAAGCTTGACTCTGCTAGCAATTGTATCAGTACCTAAGTCTCTTCAGCTGTGTCTGGTCAGGTGTCTGGTCCTTGGCCTATATAAGGCACTTCCTGTCTATTGATCCTTGCCAGATTATTGTGTGGTTTCTGATCACTTCAATAAACCTTGCTCCTGTTTTCACCTACAAGTTTGCGGAACTGGATTATTGCTGACCTTGGCTACTGGTCTCCACAACTTTGTGATTTCTATATCATTACACTCCATTTGGAGATAATGCAATGGTGGAATAGAAAATAACAGTTTCTAATATGAAGAAACTTTTATTTGACTTTCAAGCATCTTTAAAGACAGAAATTAGACAATATATTCTCAAGAACACTAGAAAAATTGGAAATATGTCTTGGAAATTGCAAGAACTAGAGATTACACAAACTTATAAGTGAGAATAGCTTGATTCCTAATTAGGTTAAATCTTTAGAAGAAGAGATTGAAATACTTAAGGTTAATTCTATCTTGCAGGAAGATCATGTTAGACAAAATAATATCAGAATTAGAGGAGTTGAAGAAACAATCTCTAGAACAGATTTGAGTAAATACTTGTGACAAGATCAGTCTCGTCACTGCGAATTGGAGGAGCCTGGTTTGCCGAATTCTTCCTTTTGACTACGGCCCATGTTGATAAGCTTGACTTTCCCCCAACAAAGACATGGAAGCCATGCTTCATTTGGTCAGAAAGGACTATGATCTAACTTTTGAACCACTGGACCAAATTATATGATTTGGACATATGTTTGTATTTGTAGTATGCTGATTCCGAAAATGTAAGTTTTATGTGAATGTGATGCATACTTTAAAAGTTATGAATAATGTGGAAAAATGTGTTACAGATTCTGACCACCCCCATCTTTGAGTCACTAAGGCCAGATGGTTGAGAGCAAAGGTTATCTACATGCACAGCAGGGGAGATAGCAGAACAAAGGGAGCCTCCAGATATACAGGCTCCATAACCCCATGGGGTTTCTCAGCTTTCTTAGCAGGGACACACGAGAGAGCAAAAGCCATGTTTCCCCTCTGGTGGTCAGAAGCCAAATGACTGTTAGCCACACCTAGTGGGCGGACCTGGGAGGTGTCTCATGTTTCCTACGGTGTGACACTATGTGATTGGCCAGAGGCCATTAGAGGCTGACCTCAGGTAGCCCCTCCCTCTACTGTGTATGTGAAAATGGTTTTAATATGACTTGATTAATAAAGAAGAGAGTTCACTGCTTGACCCTCAACCACAGAGCTTATGTCTCATTCTTGGGGGGATTCATGGTATGCTGTTACAGACTGACTGCCAGGAGTGTAAGCATCTTGGGGTGCTTTTCCTGTTCAGCTTCTAGCAGCTATTCGTGAGGTTCCAGTTCCAGGCTTGGAGTATATTCCCCTTGGATCCAGTTTGGGGGAATGGGTGTCCTGCAGTAGCTGTCCCTATATAACTGGACGGGCAGATCGACTAAAACGGCCTTGGCCCCCCTTATATGTGTGGGGGTACCGTAACAATACTGTATATAACAGATTTTTTTTCTTCTTTGCTGAAACCAAAATCTCCAATTGAAAGTATGTGAGACAAAGTATATGGAATTCTATTACCAAAATAACTTAATAAAGATACACCTAGAAATGTTATTGTCAATATATATTTTATTTCTTATATGGAATACATTTTGAACATTTCAAGAGAAATTAAAAATCCTAGTCATCCTTATGAAAACATTTTTTTTGACTTTTCAACGCTGACTCTATTAAAAAGGAAAGGATTCACAAATATTACAAACATGCTCAGAAAGGAAGGGATAAGATTCAGATGGTGGCACACTTTCCAAATAGAAATTATAAAGAACATTGACAAGAAACCTGTTATAAAAATAAAGCAGAGGGAGAAAAACTTCTCATGAAATAGGGATTACCAGTTGAAACATCAATATCAATGGACAGGCCTAGAATATCTGTCTCAAAAGGTGTAGAACCTAAAAATGATTTTTTAAAAATGATGGTGATTAAATAAATAAAACAACTCTCTCCCCCTTTCTTTTCCTAGACACAGTATTATATATATATATATATATATATATATATATATATATATGAGGTGTGGTAGTGTTAGGTAGGTAGAGGTTAATAGGTTATGGTAGAGGGGGGTTTGTTTAGATTTAGTGGTTTATTGGGAAGGAAAAGTGTAGTGTAGTGTTTGTACTTATTGTCATGAGTGTCCTGGAGGACCCTCATGGCACGTATGGGGTTAATAATAGGCTTCTAATTGTCCTATGAGGGTCTTCATAGACCCTTATGGGACTGATTGGGTTAACTAGAGGCTTACTGGGGTCTGTATAGACCTTCAGAAGTGATGGGATTAAATAGGGCTAGATGGGGTTAGATTTGCCCAGTTAGGGTTAGATAGGGTTTGGTATAGGTTAATGGGTTATATTTAGGGTTAATAGTGTAGTGCTTAGACTTTATCATGAGGGTCATGGAGGACCATCATGGCACTTGTAGGGTTAACCTAGGGGTTAATAGTGTCCTATAGGGATCTATATAAACCCCTATGGACTGACCAGGGTAAATATAGTCTCATGGGTCTCTGTATAAAGCCCCATGAGTTATAGGGTTCATTTAAGTGCTCATGATGCTCTGTATAGAGCCCCATGAGTTATAGGGTTAATTAAGGGATTATGGGGATCTGTATTGACCCCCATGTGTAACAGGGTTAATTTAGGGCTTATGGTGTCTGTTTAGAGCCCCATGAGTGATGGGGTTAGTTTTAGTTGCCTGGGGGGGTACTTATAGTACCCCGCGCGGTAGGGGTTAATATTTTTTAGCGCAGGTCCTTTCAGGACCTTTTCGGTCCTTTAAGGACCCGCGAGGCAGGAAATTTAAAATTTTAAATGCACCAGGGTCACGATCAGTGCCAATCGGGGGCCCCAGCTGCAAAGGGGTTAATGTGGGGGGCTGCGGGGGTCCCTATGGACCCCTGCAGCAAGGGGTTAATGTGGGGACACTTTGGGTGTCCCGATGGGGACCCGCAGCATAGAAGGGGGTTAATTTTAGGTCCCACGGCCAGGATTGGCTTATAGTGTGACACAGGACTTTTAAGGAGCCGAGATGGGGAATTAAAAAAATTTAAATGCAGAAGGCCTGATCTATGCCGATCGGAGATGCCAGCTGCAAGGGGTTAATATGGGGGGCTGCAGGAGTCCCGATAGGGACCTGTGCAGCATGGTGATGTGTTTAGGGAGCAGGGGGGAGCATCACACGGCTGTCTCGAGGTGCTCCGAGGCAGTACGTATGTGGTTTAGGATACTTTGCTGGGACTTTTGTGTGCCCGTAGGGATTCTTCTGAGGTGCGAGGTTCACCTCATAGATTAAAACTGCGTGTTACTCCGTAGCTCTCTCGGAGCTTATTCTCTGCCATTTTTCGGAGTCATCCTGCAAAGCAGGCTACGAGGGACGTATTAGGGAATGGGTCCTCGCAAACAGCAAAAAACTGCCTTTTGCGAGGACCGAGGGAACTACTAAGGCTAATTTAATAAGGGCAAATATGTCTGCAAGAAACCCACTGGAAAGATAATTATCAACCATTTTTTCTTAAGAAAAAATATCCAACAATGATTAATTTAACATTTAATTCTAAATCAAGAGGTATGTTTTTTTTAGCAAATATCATAGTAATCCTATTCTAATAGGGTGCAGTAATTAGAAGCTATTATCATTCTTTATATAATTTAAGTAAAAAAGATACTTATATTAAACCAACTAAACAAGAAATACATTACATAAATACAGGACTTGGACATTCATTCCCTGGGGTGCCTGACCCCTTAAGTTTTGGAACATAAAAACAATACAACAGTTTTTTTAGCTACAATAGTAAGGCAGTTATTGTATGAGAGGTGGGTGACTCCAATCTGTGGCAACCCAAGACATGTGGATCTTCACAATTATCAATGGGGTCTCTTGACCTAAAGTTAAACTGGTGATGTAAAGTTATTTAAAGTTAGTTTGGTTATTCATATTTCTTATAACTTTTATTTGTTGTAATTATGATATATTCACAACTATTGTTCCATGTTTAATGCTTGTAAATAAAGCTTGGCTTTGTGCTTGAATATCTCTGATGCAGAGCTGACATCTTTAATATATTAATTCGGTGAAAGAATCATCCATTAGTATTCCATGTTTCATCTGGACATAGGAACATGTTACCCTTTTTTGTTCCTGGGCACTGGGATTTTTCTTTTTGTGTGTGTCAAATATTGGTACTGGGCTTCTAAGAATTAGTTATTGGGTATTGAGACGGACATTGCTTGGTAGACTATATTTAACAATCTAACAGAAACCCAACAAATAAACAAAATTAAGTTTAAGTTTACAGACTTGTTAATTGAAAATAATTGCTGATCTTAATCTCCTTTGGATAGATGGATTTCATTGCTGGTAGCTCTTGCAGGACAGATGCATTTGATGTTAGTAGCAGATTAAACTGGGACAGATGATTTTGGACATTTATTGTGACCGTTATTGTGAGACTCTGTCTGCATTACTTCTGCCATGGACCCCTTTTCCAGTTCAGGGATCTTGGCCCATTCAGCGACCATAAAGGACAGACTGCTTGGCTCCAGCCACTGGACTATGTGCATAAACACCTACATTGTATTGTAATCTGTTTTGTCCAATTGTTTGCCATATAAAGTTAATATACTCAATTTGAGGTCTGGACCACTAGACATGGAGACAGCATTATGTGTATTTGGAGGTTGGCCTATTGTTCACAGGTGCCAGACTATTGCAGGGATGCCAGACTATTAGACCCCAAGTGGAGTCAATCTCCTGTGTTTGTCTGCAACTTCCTGTTATTGTTGTGTTGTACACCCTACCCTCTGTATCTAACCCCTATAAATATTGTTGACTTTCCAAAAGTAAGTCAGTTCACTGATGAGACATATAGAAATGGTATGTTCTCTTATTTGCTCCTGGTGGCTGCAATACTGATCCTTTCTCCACCCTGCAAGTAACTTGTCCTGGTCACTACCACAGGAAGGTTAGTGAGACTCCTGGATGTGCTGATTCTTGATGGAGAGACCCTGACTGATACAGAAGCCAGATATCAAGGGGCTGGTGCCGAGAGTTCGAAGAACCCAAGTAATCGTTGTGGGTATTAAAACTCATAGTATATAGCAGGTGGCCCTGGGCAGTAATAGCCCCTACCCCTGGATCGTCACAACGTCTTTAGTGTGACCTGACTGCCGATGATGCCACTGAGGGCATCTCTGTCACAACCCACTTTCCCATATACCCTAGATCCTGGCACTCTGCTTGTTCTGGTGCAGAGAGACACACTCTCCTTCTGCTTTTTATATCTTAATATCTGGTGGGCATGTCTGTAGCATCTGCTCTTTAACCATCAAATCTCAAAGGTCTTGGAAACTCTCCACCTAAAAATGGGCTACCACTACAGTATAGCTCTCAGTGGACCCTTTCATCATGTCTTTTATTGTTTATTTAAACTTCAATTTAGTTTTATCACGTTAGAAAGGTAGATTTATGGCCACATAATCTTGATCCAAGTGAGATGGAAGCTCTATAAAGCTCTGCTTCTATCACTCTTTTGCCCACTATAAATTAAATGATTGTTGTGGTAAACTACCTCCCAATAAAATGTATTACACAAGCTAAGAACAAGCCCATACTGATGAAAGACAGTAACCTTGAAACAGTGCTGGCTGTGGGTAGATTTCCTGGCTTGTAAATAATCCATCCTGTGCTTTGCTTAAAGCTGTGGAATACAACAGACATATGCTTAATGGAAGCCATGTTTAAAATGGTATTGCATGTCCCCGTCCAGTGTCATGACCTGCTTCTTCAATGGGGCTTAATAAGAACACAATTCAAACTTACTCTAGCAGGAACGTGTAGTTCTTATTACCTTAGAGACACACAAACAGTGTATTTGGTCAGCTGCAGGGGAGTCAATGCAGGGAGGCAAGGTGACAAACCTCACCCAGGGGTAGCCCCTGTGGCAATCCAGGAAAACTGACCCATCCAGTCGTTAACAAATCTGGATTAATCCTGGGGCCCCACCTCCCCAACCAAGTCAGTACAAACAGCTGACTGGTGGTATTTACAACAGTCCATGGGCCAAGGGTCCAACATTTTTCCCCTCCCCATGTCTGCTCCTTCCCCTGTCCAGTGTGTGATTTTTTGGGCTTTCTGGCTTAATTCAAGTGGTTTCAGTGGAAAAGCCAGTTTAAGTGACTGCTCATCAGGGGTTATCACTTCCTCATCCCCTAAAGCGAAGGCCAATGTCCTATCCTCCCCCCTTCTTTAGGGAAAACATTCTTCTGGGGCATTTAATAAAACAATAGTTCCACTGAGTACTGTACCTGCCAGTCTGTGCCTTGTCTGGGGATTCCACTCATTGGGGTTGTGCCTAGCTCACTGTCGTCCAGTCTCCTTTCTCTGGAACCACCATCTGGGTGCAGCTCTCACCTCCCTCTGGCTCTTTAGGTCTCTGGACACTCCAGAGCACCAGCTGTTACTGCATCTTGTGCAGGCTGAAGAGCAGGGTTGCTTGCTTTTTTTTGCCCCAGGGTCTGTGACTGACTACTGGGCAATAATTATGCAATGAGCCTCCCCACTATGTTTACAGTCCATTAGTAGAGTGTAGTGTGCATTTGTTTCTTCCCTGACTCCAGCAACAGGGTAGCTTTCCCCCAGTTCTTCCCCTGGGCCTGGCAATGCTATGGTTAGGCCATGTCCTCATGCGTCTAGCTGGGCGAGGCTCAGCACCTTTAGGGGACCAGTTATTCCTCTTCCCATTCAACCCATTGCCTGAATGCGTCCTTGTTCCTTTTAAAATCCCTGATATCAGAACTATCCCAACTGCCCATATATTTTCCCTCTGACCCAGCCTTTGAACAATTTTGCTTAGTCCCTGTAGTCTCTGCAAGGTGGTTCTGTTCCATGCTTGACTGGCAGGACCACTCCCAAGTGGGCGACCACAACCCCTCCAGGGATGATTCATCTAGCAATTCTACATACTCCACCTTCAGCTGTAACTCCTAAAGGATCAGAGGCCTGAGTAAGCTAGCTGTCTGGGAGCCTAGCTCCAGTGCCAGCATTTGACAGCACTTTTTAAACAAACACAGCTGTCTTTTTTCAGTCCTCAAGCCACAATCCGTATCCCCATATACAATGTCCCCAAGTGCCTCTTCCAGCCCCAATGAAAAACAGCCCCCCCATGAGGTATCCCAACAGTTCCCACCCAAACAGCATATTGATCCTCCAGGACGACCTCCTCACATACCAATTCTTCCAGCCATTCCATTAGCTTGTGACCTGGCGATAGTCCCAGGAACACCATCCATTAAATTAAAAGGCCCATTCCTTGACAGTCCTTTCTAGATATCACAATTCTATGTTTCTACTGGGGATAAACATTCCCCAACCACAAGAGCTGGGAAAGAGCCGTTGCATAACCCTCTCCACTCCCACTGTACCTCCTGTATGATCTGTGTTTGGAGGTCCCTCTGCTCATCCTTGGTTAAATCTGCAGGCAGTTGCTCCATCCATCTTTGGTACCTTTTGGACACATCCTCCTTCTTTGTTGCAGACAGGATAGGCCCATGTCCTGCGGTTGGGGTTACCTGTAATGTTCTAATCCCATCCTCTAGACCTCCCTCTACTAAGCATACTTCATCATTTAGGAGCACCTCCTTTACCATTGCTGTCCTCTGAGCCTGAAGATTCATCTTACCTCTGTCATGGTCATCTCTCTATATGTTGCCATCTTACTGTATTTTACAGAGGTCCCAGCACTTCCAACAATTATCATGACCTGCTTCTTCAATGGGGCTTGATAAGAACCTAATTCACACCAGGATCGTGTAGTTCTTGTTACCTCAGGCTCCAGTATAGAGACAAACCCCAAGAATATGTGCAGATGTTAATGCAGACAGGATATAAGTGGTCTCAGAACAGGACCACTCCCCACTCAGGATACAGGCACGCAGTAAATAGTCTCAAACCTTGTTTATGCGAAAACCAGAAGTGAACACTTTCATTATGAACTATGGACATATGTATACAGTTTCTCCAGTGGAGAACAACTATTCAGAGAATGACTAAAAACCTACATGTAAACTAAGATTCCCTAATTCAATAAGGGAAGTTCACAAATCCCAAGGCCAATACACAATAGCCCAGTTAAGCTCTGGGCAAGAAGAAATGGGATGCCTCCCAAAATTCAGTTGTGACACCCAGGTTTCTAGAATGCAGTGGAATAACTGCGTTTATTGTAACTCTGAGCAGGAAATAATTTTTTTTATTTATTTTAGACATTCAAATGTGAACACAAATGCACTATTTATTTTCTATATATATATATATATATATATATATATATATATATATATTATATTTGCACCTGTTCTAATCACCTGCTTTCCCCTTGGAAAAATAATCTCTCTAAGTGAAGGATATAATCACTAGACACATCATTTCAAGGTTATATTTCAGATTTAGCTATACGATTTGATTACATGTCACTTGTTGGAACGCCTTCACGGCTGTCGCAACCTTGTATTTTTAAAAACCAGTTTGCAGAGCAAAAAGTCTCCCTTAAAATGCAAAATTATTTTGCACACTCTGGAGGTATTACATACAACTAACTAGACCTGCCTAATATTTTATGGAGACTAAAACTTACTAGTCTCCACAGCACTGTAATCATCTATCTAACATGATGATACCGCATTAGCCCTAGCATCCTTCCCTCTATCTTTTCTTTAGAGCTATCACATATATAATTGTGAGCATGCAGATGTTGCTAACGCTTGCAGACTCGCGTTGTGAGCCCACCGCAACTGCGGCCCTCACTAGGTCAGAGATGGCGAGTTCATTAGTTGCTCTCAAGGCAAGGTAAAACTCCCAGAAATACAACAATTCCCACCATATTTACAAAGCATTATGACTAAACCTGCTTTTCCCAACTACAAAAATTTCAAAACAAACATAAGATCATACAATAGTGCCATATCCTTTGCATCTATGGGGGCAACATTAGCTGCTAATGTGCCAGGACATGGCCCTTACTGCTTTAAAGTCCAAGGACAAATTTACCATCGTACTTCACATTTACATCCAGAGCAAGGAGAGCAAAGAAAATGTGCTCAACTATTTGTCCTAAATACATTGGAAGCTGTTGAGCAACGTATGTAGCTTCAAGAAAATAAAAATGCTTACCCAGTGTTTTTATAGAGGTTGATAAAATTATGGACAATAACCCTACACTCAAGCTTATAAAAAATTGGCAGAAGTAGAAAAGGAACAACAACTTCATGCAGAAATACATCAATTGCCAATTCTAAAGGTCAATATGGTGCTTAAAAGAGATTGCCATAGTGATAAACGCTGTTATAACTTGCCAACATCAAATGAGGTTGCAATGGTCTTGCAAAATGATGAAGGAGAACCACCGTTTCAGAGAGACATTAGAATATATCCCAGAAATGAGGAGCAACCATTCATTAATATAAATATCTTAAGTACAAATTTAGATCCAATGACATATCCAATATTTTTTCCACATGGGGAAGCAGGTTGGCAACCCAAATTAAGCCTTCAGAGTTACCCAAATTCAAAAGTACGGGTGCAAAATAATATTTCCATACTTGAATTTAAAGTGGCTCAAATTGCCATTCGAAATGGATTCAATCCCATTCTATGTGGCGGAAAACTAAAACAACAATGGATCATCGATTCGTATTTGCAAGTTGAGGGAAATAATTGAAACTTCATTAAATATCAACAAGATAAACTACGTGTAGAACAGTATTGTGGATTGATGGATTATGTCGCTGGGGTTGCTACAACCAGAGAGATGACAGCTGGCAAAGCCATCATTTTACCATCTTCTTTCCAGGGATCTCCTTGCAATATGCAAGAAAGATACAATGATGCCATGACTATTGTAACTAAATTTGGCAAACCAGATTTATTTATTACATTTACATGTAATCCACAATGGCCAGAGATTACACACAATTTGCTAATTGGCCAAACTGCTTCCGATAGACCAGATTTAGTGGCAAGAGTCTTTAAAATCAAATAAAATTAATTAATACGTGACATAACCATAATTCATTTATTTGGCAAATGTCTGGCTTATGATTATACCATTGAATTTCAAAAAAGAGGACTTCCACATGCACATATTCTTATAATCCTTCAAGAAAAAGATAAGTTAGATACTAGTGACAAAGTGGATTCAGTAATTATTGCTGAACTACCAGATCCAGAAATACATGGTAGACTATATGAGATTGTAACACATTGCATGATTCATGGGCCGTGTGGAGATATTAATCCACAGTCACCATGTATGGAAAATAAGAAATGTACAAAAGAATTTCCAAAAGATTATAGAGACAAAACTTATGCTAATTGTGATGGATATCCATTATATAGAAGAAGAGAAGGACAAACTGCCATTATTCGGGGCAAAAAGGTAGACAATAGATATGTGGTACCATACAATCCACATTTACTCATGAAGTATAATGCACACATTAATGTTAATGCCTGCACTTCTATAAAATCCATTAACTATGTCTACAAATATATTTAGGCTATGATGCAGCTACTGTAGTGGTCAAAAGTGCTGAAAATAACAAACCCAGTGAGTTAGTACATGATGAACTTGCATCTCATGTAGATGCTCGCTATGTGAGTGCACCAGAAGCAATCTGGCGTCTTCTAAAATTTGAAATGTGCTCACATGCAGTATATCGATTAGCTGTACATTTGCCACAAAGACATTAAGTGTATTTCCATGCTGGAAATGATACAAATGCTTTGGCACAAAGTGAGCATCGCCACACTACACCAACTGCATGGTTTCAATTAAATTCAACAGATTTAGAGGCAAGGGAATTGTTATATATTGCCATCCATACCATTATGTTTTTGTTAATTGATTATGGCGAAAAAGAACAGGTTGTGGAAATAAAATAATCCCAAGAATTTACACTGTACGTCCAAGAGATCTTGAACGTTTCTGCTTACGATTACTACTTCTAAATGTTCCTGGTGCACAAAGTTTTGAACACTTAAGAACTGTTAATGACATAGTATATGAATCATTTCATTTAGCTGCGCGACATAGAAACTTCCTAGCTGATGATACAGAATGGGAAAGATGTCTAGAAGAAGCAGCACTATGTCAAATGCCACGGCAGATGAGGGAACAATTTGCATTGATTTGTATCTTCTCAAATGCTCCAAATGCATTAGCTTTGTGGGACGAATTTTAAAAAAATATAGCTGAAGACTTTTTGCAACGATACAATGAGCCTATTGCACAATAAAAAGCATTAATTGAAATCCAAGAAGTCTTTTTAACTCATGGATTAAGTTGTGTAAGTTTTAATCTGCCAGATCCAGGTCTTATAGACGACATCAACTTTGAAGACTATGACACTCAACTACAAAGAGAAAGAACAGAAGAAAGACTTGCAACTTTAAATACATTACAATTGCAAGCATTTATTGTAATCAAAAATGCCCTAGATGATGACATGGTCAAAGAGCGTTATTTCTATCTGGCTGGACCTGCTGGATCCGGAAAAACTAATCTATATAATTTATTGATGAGTTTTGTACGAGCACAAGTTCAAATAGCGCTGGCATTTGCAACCACTGGAATTGCTGCACTATTGTTAGAAGGTGGAAGGACTGTGCATAGTGGATTTAAACTGACAGTGCTTATTTTGGAAACATCAGTGTGGGATATTCGAATGACATCATTACAAGCAAAAAAATAAAAAAAAGTAAATTAATTATAATAGATGAGGCTACAATGGTGTCATGCCATACCCTACAATGTATTGACCATTTGCTTTGTGAAGTCATGGATAATACTTTTCCATTTGGTGGAAAGGTAGTGTTGTTAGGTGGCGATTTTAGACAAACATTACCTGTCGTTGTACATGGAAATCGAACCAACATTGTCGAAACATGTATAAAGTCAAGTACACTATGGAAACTATTTACCCATCTTCAATTACAACAAAATATGAGATCAGAAGGAGAAAATTATTTCAATGATTGGCTCATTACAATTGGAGAAGGAAAAACAGAACAAATACAAAATTTACCTGATGACAGTGTGCACATCCCAGCTCATGTGATTTGCAAACAGGATCTTATTGTGAGGAATTGACTCTGCTGGGTTTTGAACCCTGGTCCCCAGGCTGCTAAACCTCTTCTCTACCACTGCACCAGCCTGCCTTTGTAAATTTCCTTGAGATCTGATAAACCTTGACTCTGCTAGCAATAGTATCAGTGACTAGTCTCTTCAGTTGTGTCTGGTCAGGTGTCTGGTCCTTGGCCTATATAAGGCACTTCGTGTCTATGTACCTTTCCAGATTATTGTGGTTCCTGTTCCCTTCAATAAAGCTTGTTCCTGTTTCACCTACAAGTTGCTGAATTGATTCATTGCTGACCTAGGCTGCTGGTCTCCAAAACCTTGTGATTCCTATATCATTACACTTATATTGGCTATATTCGAAAGTACAATAAATAACGAGGACTATGCAGAACTTGCTAACAAAGTAATACTATCATGCAAAAATAAGGATGCCTTGCTCCTCAATAATCAAATATTTAAAAAAATGTATGCACCACAAAAAATGATCACAGTGCTGATTCTGTACTTGGTGATGACAAAGAAAGTCAGACATACATTTCTACTGAATTCATAAACTCATTAACTCCTTCTGGAATGCCACCACATATTTTGCAGCTAAAGAAAGGTGCAATTGTCATGTTACTGCAAAATATGAACCCCAAAAAAGGCCTATGCAATGGTACAAGATTAATTGTTCAAGAATTAAAGGACCATTTCATAGATGCTCAAATTCTAACTGGTACCCATAAAGGAGAGAGAGTTTTCATACCAAGAACAGATTTGGCACCAAGTGAAAGTAGCCTCCCTTTTGTACTTCAAAGGAGACAATTTCCCATCATTATGGCATTTGCCATGACCATTATTAAATCACAAGGACAAACATTCAAATCTGTGGGTATCTTTTTAGAACAACCAGTATTTGCACATGGCCAGCTGTATGTTGCCTTCTCAAGGTGCAAGAATCCATAGGCTATTAAAGTTTACATTGAAAAACAATGAAAGTCAAAGTTATTTATTAGATGATGGACGCATTTTTACAAAAAAACAAGTCTACTATGAAGTACTGTAACTTAAATTCCAACAAAGACAAGACATTGCACAGAAACAACAACCAAAAAATAACCTCAATGACAATTTAACAACTAAAACAAACAAAAAAAAATATAGAGAACAGTGGTTTCATTTGAAGAATGACATTTTATGTCACTCTGACTCTTTTAAGAGCACCACTATTTCCATAAGAACCTCTATACAATGGCAAAACACATAGAGAACAGTGGTTACACCCCGCGGACGAACTTTAATGTCTGGCGTTCTCTTTTTAGAGAACCACTCTTCCACATAGGAAACTCTATGTGCCATTTTCAAAAATTACAAAAATAACAAAATGTCAACCATCAAAAAACAACGGAAAAATAACTAATTACAATTTGCATGATTAGCCCCACAAAATACTTTGCTTGAGTTTTACTACTATTATAGTTTAAATGTTTTTTCATTATGTTACTGTTTATAATGTTACAAGTTTTTACAAAAATCTGCAAAGTTGTTTAATTGCATATATTTCAAAGTTCATGTTAAGAGAAGATTGAGCTTTTGGTTACAATGTAAATGTATCATTCAATGCAAAATATTAATCCAGGGAGTAATCCGATCGCTAGTTAATGGGGTCAGGAAGGAATTCATTTTTTCCCCTTTGATACAATTGGCTAAGTTTCAAGGAGAGTTTTTACTGTT
Source organism: Discoglossus pictus (assembly GCA_027410445.1). NCBI lineage: Eukaryota > Metazoa > Chordata > Amphibia > Anura > Alytidae > Discoglossus > Discoglossus pictus. The sequence goes on along the minus strand of CM050166.1, from coordinate 444,543,173 downwards.
TGCCTTTCTCTGGATTCAATATAGATTTCGTTTAACAGTTGGTAATATACAAGTTGCATGTTAAAAAACAGTAGGTCAACTTTACAATACTCATTAATACAATGTTCACCTGTTCTTACATTAAAATGTTAATACTGTTCAAAAAATATGATTATATGTGTATATAGATGTATGTGTGATTATATGATTATATATGTATATAGATGTATGTGTGATTATATGATTATTTATGTGTATAGATGTATGTGGGATTATATGAATATATCTGTGTATATACGTATATAGATAATCACAAATACATCTATATACATATATAATCATATAATCACACATACATCTATATACATATATAATCATATAATCACACATACATCTATATACATATATAATCATATAATCACACATACATCTATATACATATATAATCATATAATCACACATACATCTATATACATATATAATCATAAAATCACACATACATCTATATACATATATACATGCTCTGTCTCTGGTTTTTCCTGTTTTCTCTCAGTCTGGTGCCAGACACTGGCATGTAATGTGTATATAATACATGTGTGTGGAGCACGTGCCCATATTACATGTGTGTATAACCCTTATATTACACACTGTACAGTAGGCCCCATGCAGTTGGTGGTTACCATAGTAACAGGTCAGATGGCAATGATTATCTGTGACAAAGGGACATTCCCCTCAGACCCTCTGCCTGTGTATACACTACATGACAATACATGGCTTGTCACTCACTAGTAGTACATGATAATGACCAGTAACACTGGGGGCTAGAACTGTATATCTGGGGGTTTATATCTATACAGATTATCCTGATCTCTGCGGGGCATGCTGGGAGTATCTATTAGGCTGAGGCAGCTGTCCAGTGCTGGGACTCACAGCTAACCCCGCCCCTCTACTGGTCACAGTAGCTGAGCACCTCTACAGTTTCTCCCCTTTGTTCTGGTCACATGGTAACGCCTTTGAGCTGCGATTGGCTGAGCTCCACAAGGGTTCTTCTCCTGTACTAGCAACGTAGTGACGCTGCTGTGTTGTCATTGGACTGTGGCTCCTCCCTTCTCGTGGAAACACAGTGGAAGCAGAGACCGGCTTGGCACGGTGAGTCTGACACAATAACAGCAGCTCAGTGTAAATCCCCAGCAGTGAGCGGGTCACACACGGGGCGGTCCGGCTGGGCCTCAGTTATTATATTATTATGTATTCCTGACCACGTGATACAGGACCCGATAATACCCCTGAGTACTGCTAAATACTCCTCATTATCTAGGACCAAGTCATTCCTCTCTTACAGGTCCTGGAAGGGGAATAGGTTGTTTATCAGTGCCCTAAACCAGCAGGTACTGGAAGGGGAATAGGTTGTGTATCAGTGCCCTAAACCAGCAGGTGCTGGAAGGGAAATAGGTTGTGTATCAGTGCTCTAAACCGGCAGGTCCTAGAAGGGGAAATAGGTTGTGTACCAGTGCTCTAAACCGGCAGGTCCTAGAAGGGGAAATAGGTTGTGTATCAGTGCTCTAAACCGGCAGGTCCTAGAAGGGGAAATAGGTTGTGTACCAGTGCTCTAAACCGGCAGGTCCTAGAAGGGGGAAATAGGTTGTGTATCAGTGCCCTAAACTAGGAGGTCCTAGAAGGGGGAAATAGGTTGTGTATCAGTGCCCTAAACCGGCAGGTCCTAGAAGGGGGAAATAGGTTGTGTACCAGTGCCATAAACCGGCAGGTCCTCGAAGGGAATATGTTGTTTATCAGTGCTCTAAACCGGCAGGTCTTAGAAGGGGGAAATAGGTTGTGTAGCAGTGCCCTAAACTGACCTCTCTGGGTGATAGATATGATAAATAATCCCTTGGTGAAGACACTCCTCAGATCACATTTAATGTGTAAATAATGTTACATTTCCCTGTTTTATGGAGTTCTTATATGAGTTATCCCTCTATCTGCCCTCCCTCGCTGCCACAATACAGAGTACAAGGCATAACAACCCATGTGATCAATGGACGTACAGTGTGTATATACTGTCCCTATGTGTATAATGTCATGGACATGCAGTGTGTGTGTTATATTGTGTGTTTGTATACACTGCTACTGTATGTATTATATCATGGATAGCCATTGAATATGGACTGACCAACTTTCTGGTACTTCCTCACACTCGATCAGAGCGATCCAGTAAAGAAACTTGTATTTTGCCACTTGCTGTGGTCCCAGAGATCCTGTCACAAAGAAAAATATCTGCCCATACAGTTATCATACGTGTCCATTGGAAGCATATCCTCCATACAAACCACATATATATATATATATATATATATATGAGAGAGAGACACACACTATTTAGTAATTTAGTACCCCTCGACTGTACCACCTGCCCCCCCACTGTGTGCATCTACACCGAACCAGGGAACACGCTCAGCCAGCTGGGGTGTAAGTATGCGATCTAATATAAACACATTATATACAAACATACTACATGTATACTGCTAACTTGTGTGTACCTACTGATTATTACAATATACACCGAGACAAACACATGCTCACTATATCATGTATCTGCACATTTATTTTATTGTATCGAAAGAAATAAGTTGTATCACATATATAGTTGTGAGCATGTGGGCTGTTGCTAACGCTTGCAGGTTGCGTAGCAAGCGGCCGCAGTTGCTGGCAAGGAGCGCCAAAGGCGCTCCTTGCGCTTGTGATGAGCACTGTAGGCGCACATCCCTACGACCCCCTATGACTTTCGGCCCGCAAATGCATTTTGGGCCGCATTTGCGGAGTTGCAGGCTCCCACGTCTTGCGCATGATCGCGGTGCGCACACATCCTCATGCGAGCTAGATCCAAGAGCAGTTCTATAGAGGTTTACATGTAAATCAGATGCTGCACATTTATATTCTATTCTAAGCCTGTCTTTCAGAAGGAATAAACATAAAGAAATGACCAGTGTAATATTACTGGACAAATGGACATTAATATAAAACCGGATGTCATTGCTGTCATTTTTGATGGGCAAGTCGCTAGTCATATATATATTTGTGGATCTTTCAAATGTTGGTCACGTTTGCGATGTTGGTGATGCAATTGCTGCCGTCGCACAGCGAGGGCCTCAGTTGCGAGGCTGCAATAAGCACCCCAGGCACTCATTGTGTGGCCCGTGGGAGTTAGGCTGCAATGAGCACCAAAGGCACTCATTGCAGGGCTCGCAGGACTTTAAAACAACCTAGACATGAGCACAGAAGGCGTTCATGTCGATGGCTGCGATCACTGCAGAAAACCGGAGCACTTTGCTACTGATCGCTAGGCACACACTTTACTCATTTAATGGCCGAATTAGATTCAAAAAACAAAAAAATGCCAAATAATTAAAAATAATTAATTACATGCTTAAACACAGCACAGGAGGAGAGCCAGGAGCCTGGGGGGTGAGGCTGTAAGTTAATTTGAGGCATATTTGGTGTTTTTAGGCAATCGAAAATCGGCTAAGCGAGGGGGGAAAAAAGGGCGTAAAAAAAAACGTATAGTGATTGAAAACGAGGCCGTAGGCAGAGACACTTAGCGCAAGGAAATAGACACTATCATGAAGCCAGTAACGCTTAGCCAAACAACGCAAGCAACGGCACTCATTGCGAGCCATGCAAAACTGCAGCACAGACACAGGGGAGAAAGACACAGGGGAGGGAGGAAAGAGACACAGGCCTGAGAGACGGACAAAAAGAGACGGGGGGGGTAAGGAAAAACAAGACACAAAGCAGGGAGAGAGGGGGAAACAGACACAGAGGTCTGGGGATGAGCGCCGAATTTGAGGGTCGATAAGGCCTGCAATGAACGACAAAGCCGCTCTTTGCGGGGCTCGCGATGAGCTCCACAGGTGGGAGAGGCTAGCAATGAGCTCCAAAGGCGCTCATTGTGAGCCACGTCAAGAGGCATAGAAGGTGCTCATATTGTGTGGCAAACAGCATTGACAGTCTTTAAATTTTAATGCCGTCATTTTTGACGGGCAACTTGCTAGTAGTAAGTGTATATAGAGTGTGTAGGGAGTGGGGGTATATATATATATATATTACAAGATTATTTATATATATATATATATATATATATATATATATAATCTTGTAAAGAAAAAAATATACAAAAAATGTTGCCTAACACCTATATTCAATAAATATTAAAAAAAAGAAAAATCATTCCTTATAGCAGGAGTCTCTAGGGGATCATAAAAATTACTTAAAGGGATAAATCACTATTTACTGATTGTAAACATATTAGTATAAGGATTCCAGGTAAGTAACTCTCAGCATTACTCATACACCCTAATATCCTTTTAATAAAGTCCTCGTACATCTGTTAGGACAATCATAGGACTGTATCTCTATCAAAAAATTATGAAAAAAAGTAGGTGAGTGAAAAAATAGAATAAATAGGAAAACACTCTATATGTACAATAATATTCATAAATAGAAAAAATATAGGCAATAGACATCTTGTAAAGTACTGAAGTGCATAAGGTAAGCATAAAAAAGAAATGGTGAACAGTACACCAATGCATGGCGTGAAATCCGCTTGCTAGCTCATAAAAGGAGTCATTCCTGCTCTCCAAACACTTACCTTATAGCTCCTAGTACATACCGGTGTGCTTCATACGCTCCACAAAATAGAGAAGAAGGATAGGAGGGTAACAAGATATATCTAATGCTTTCTAAATATAAGGAAAAATAAAGAAAAATAGCCGACCGGTTTCGGTAGTGAACCAACGATCTAGAAACGCCCAAATGGGCGGAGTTGGACTACTATAAAAAGACCCGCGAAATACAAAAATACCTACACACTCTATGTGCCTTGAAAAAGATAGTGCAGTAACTACCGAAACCGGTCAGCTATATTTCTTTATTTTTCCTTATATTTAGAAGGCATTAGATATATCTTGTTACCCTCCTATCCTTCTTCTCTATTTTGTGGAGCGTATGGAGCACACCGGTATGTACTAGGAGCTATAAGGTAAGTGTTTGGAGAGCAGGAATGACTCCTTCTATGAGCTAGCAAGCGGATTTCACGCCATGCATTGATGTACTGTTCACCATTTCTTTTGTATACTTACCTTATGCACTTCAGTACTTTACAAGATGTCTATTGCCTATATTTTTTCTATTTATTAATATTATTGTACATATAGCGTGTTTTCTTATTTATTCAATTTTTTCACTCACCTACTTTTTTTTCCATAAATGTTTGATAGAGATATAGTCCTATGATTGTCCTAACAGATGTATGAGGACTTTATTAAAAGGATATTAGGGTGTATGAGTAATGCTGAGCGTTACTTACCTGGAATCCTTATACTAATATGTTTACAATCAGTAAATAGTGATTTATCCCTTTAAGTAATTTTTATGATCCCCCTAGAGACTCCTGCTATAAGGAATGATTTTTCTTTTTTTCTTTATATATAATTAGTGAGTGTATATACTGTCGGGATTATTAAACAACATATATTTTCTAAATATTTAGAATAATAATTTTTTTCGTTCACAATCAATTTATAGACACATACTCCTCTCTATAAAATAATTTTTATTGATAATAACAAATACCAACTAATCTAATATATTTATATCAAACACGATGTATCAGATTAATTGCAAATAAGATAAAATCACATCAGCCAGTAGGCTATGATTACGCGTGGCTCTGTCGGCCATCTTGGAAATGTAAACAAAGAAAAAATACATATTAAATTTCACTAAGCATAATTCTAGTAAATATAACAACAATATATTGGATATAAAATCTCAAGCATGTGCTTCCATAATAATATGTCGTGGGTTTTGGCAATTTATATGGTGATATTATTAATATCAGTAACCTTAATTAATATTAATTAATTTACATGTTTCACATTTGCCAGTTTTGATTAATTTCTGAATTCTTATTACACAATATATTAAGAGCATTGGCCTCATGAAATAAACAGAACTGAATTATGTAAGAATATATTTATTATAAAGGAATAAAAATAATAATACAGTATAAATTGTTAGTTATTATTACATTATCCACATAATCATATAATAAGACATGCACAATATGCTTACTATAATTAAATATGGTAGATTATGACATCAGAGTTGGGATATATCTATATCTGTCTATAGTGAGTGTATATACAGTGTGCAGGGAGCGGGTATATATCTATATCGGTCTATAGTGAGTGTATATACAGTGTGCAGGGAGTGGGAATATATATCTATATCTGTCTATAGTGAGTGTATATACAGTGTGCAGGCAGTGGGTATATATCTATATCGGTCTATAGTGAGTGTATATACAGTGTGCAGGGAGTGGGTATATATCTATATCTGTCTATAGTGAGTGTATATACAAGTGTGCAGGGAGTGGGTATATATCTATATCTGTCTATAGTGAGTGTAAACACCCCTGTTAAAATGTCAGGTTTCTGTGATGTAAAAAAAATGAGACAAAGATAAATCATATCAGAACTTTTTCCACCTTTAATGTGACCTATAAACTGTACAACTCAATTGAAAAACAAACTGAAATCTTTTAGGTGGAGGGAAGAAAAAAAATAAAAAATAATGTGGTTGCATAAGTCTGCACACCCTCTTATAACTGGGGATGTAGCTGTGTTCAGAATGAAGCAATCACATTCCAAATCGTGTTAAATAGGAGTCAGCATACACCTGTCATCATTTAAAGCGCCTCTGATTAACCCCAAATAAAGTTCAGCTGCTCTAGTTAGTCTTTCCTGAAATTTTCTTAGTCGCATCCCACAGCAAAAGCCATGGTCCTCAGAGAGCTTCCAAAGCATCAGAGGGATCTCATTGTTAAAAGGTATCAGTCAGGAGAAGGGTACAAAAGAATTTCAAAGGCATTAGATATGCCATGGAACACAGTGAAGACAGTCATCATCAAGTGGAGAAAATATGGCACAACAGTGACATTACCAAGAACTGGAGCTCCCTCCAAAATTGATGAGAAGAAAACTGGTCTGGGAGGCTACAAAGAGGCCTACAGCAACATTAAATGAGCTGCAGGAATATCTGGCAAGTACTGGCTGTGTGGTACATGTGACAACAATTTCCCGTATTCTTCATATGTCTGGGCTATGGGGTAGAGTGGCAAGATGAAAGCCTTTTCTTACGAAGAAAATTATCCAAGCCAGGCTACATTTTGCAAAAACACATCTGAAGTCTCCCAAAAGCATGTGGGAAAAGGTGTTATGGTCTGATGAAACCAAGGTTGAACTTTTTGGCCATAACTCCAAAATATATGTTTGGCGCAAAAACAACACTGCACATCACCAAAAGAACACCATACCCACAGTGAAGCATGGTGGTGGCAGCATCATGCTTTGGGGCTGTTTTTCTTCAGCTGGAACTGGGGCCTTAGTTAAGATAGAGGGAATTATGAACAGTTCCAAATACCAGTCAATATTGGCACAAAACCTTCAGGCTTCTGCTAGAAAGCTGAACATGAAGAGGAACTTCATCTTTCAGCATGACAACGACCCAAAGCATACATCCAAATCAACAAATAAATGGCCTCACCAGAAGAAGATTAAAGTTTTGGAATGGCCCAGCCAGAGCCCAGACCTGAATCCGATGGAAAATCTGTGGGGTGATCTGAAGAGGGCTGTGCACAGGAGATGCCCTCGCAATCTGACAGATTTGGAGTGTTTTTACAAAGAAGAGTGGGCAAATCTTGCCAAGTCAAAATGTGCCATGCTGATAGACTCATACCCAAAAAGACTGAGTGCTGTAATAAAATCAAAAGGTGCTTCAACAAAGTATTAGTTTAAGGGTGTGCATACTTATGCAACCATATTCTTTTATTTTTATATTTTTTCTTCCCTCTACCGAAAAGATTTCAGTTTGTTTTTCAATTGAGTTGTACAGTTTATAGGTCACAATAAAGGTGGAAAAAGTTCTGAAATTATTTATCTTTGTCTCATTTGTTTACAGCACAGAAACCTGAAATTTTGACAGCAGTGTGTAGACTTTTTTATATCCACTGTATATACAGTGTGCAGAGAGTGGGTATATATATTTATATCGGTCTATAGTGAGGAGAGAGTGGGTATCTATCTATCTATCGTTCGTAAGTGTGTGTGTGTGTATATAGTGAGGAGGAAGTGGGTGTATATCTCTACCTATCTATAGTGGGTGTATTTATAGGTTATTTATATGGGTGTACTAAGTGGGTATATATCTATAGTGAGTGTATATATACTTGGGCCCTAGATATCTCTCTTTCCCCACTAGCAAGTCTATCAGCCTCTGTTAGGTACCGCAGATTAGTGGAAATCTTTCTTTTCTAGACCCTTAGTCTGCCTACCCCAGATGGTTCCCAACAGGTTGGACTCCAACCCTTCACTCAGACACCTTGGCTCCAGGGCTTACAGTACCCTGATCCACCCCTCCTGTGCCCAGACCCTGACCCGAGGTAGCTGATAGCTGGAGTTGTATACCCCTCGGCACCTGGCCAAGAAGTAGGCAGGTTACAGAATCCTAGGTCATTAGGTGTTGTCTGACCGTTACCTGACTGTTTCATGTTTGTTGTCCTGCGTGTTCATAACAATCTTCAATCTAAACTGAACGCTTCATACAACTGAATATTTATTTTATTTTTCATTTTAAATCCTTTTGTTGTTTTTAATATGAAATGACAATTTTTCCATTACTTTTTTCCTTGTACAGAAGCAGGAACGCCGTCCTTGAATCGATTTTCTAACTCAAGTTCAGGTCACAGCTTTGTAATTCCAAGGAAGAGTCACAACTGAGTAAGCTTCTTTATGTTTTACACTTTGTTAACCAATATTTGAAGTACGGTAATAAATCGCTATCTTACAATCTTAATAAATGTATTTCTTGACTATTACTTTACTTTCCTTAAAAGACAGATAGATATCATTGGTCCACACTATTATCCTCATTCTATATACTGAGTTATTCATATGTTTCCTATGTATTACAGCTCTAATACTATATCTCAACATATTAATATATATTATATATAACTATGAATTATGATTTTATGGTACATTTTTGATTCAAGAGACAAGTTACATATTCTAGTTTACCTCAATCTTATTATTTACTGATGGATTTCTATGGTTATAATTACTAATCAACAACATATAAATCAAAGTGTTATAACATATTCAAGTTCACTTTTCAATTTGCTTCTTGTCCTGGTGTATTTCAAATATTAAAAAACATAATGTCAAGGTGTGTAGTCAAAGGTTGTCCCTCTAATATAAAGTGCATCAGAGGGAACACAAATGTTACTCTACATATGTTTCCAAAATCAAAAGAAAAAATAAAGTTGTGGCTCCAACAGACCGGTCAAGAGTTTGAAGACATTAAATATTTGGTTAAAAAAATACATATTGGCAGAAACAGTTCTTATAAGATGTGTTCATCCCATTTCACACCAGAATGTTACAGGACTCATGGGGTGAGGAGGTTCTTGAAAGTTGATGCCATCCCGGCTATATTTCCTCATTCCCAGACACGACCAGAGGAGAGCGTTACCTGTGAATCATTTACTGGTCCCAGAGAGAAACTACCTGGCACCTTAAGTGAAGATTGCCAAAGTGTAATTGAAATACACACCAGCCATTCCAGATATTATCAAGCAGATGCTCCATCTCTTACTGCAACCACTGATGTGCCATGTCCACCACCACCACCTTAGCAACCTACATTTTGAGTTGATGTTGACAGGTGATTATTACAAGAGATTTTGGAGAGTTCTCAGGAGAAGAGGAACAGAGCAGCAGTTCTTCAAATACATTGACTCCAAAGACCATCCAATCTAATTCATCTGAATGTTCAAGAATCACAACTGTCAGTTTCTTCCCAAGATTCACAGAATTCTTTAACCGCAGAAGCCAACCAGACTTTTAAATCAATAACTAACGAGACTGTAGAAGAAGTAGAGTGTGTGAGTCCAAATGCTTATGGATTATTTGAGACAATCTCAGACACCTTATCCACTTCAGAGGACGGAGACATTGATAGTTATGATGAATGTGACAATGAAATACCCGAGCCTATGTTGCCAACAGAATTTGAATATGCACTTGTGTCTATGAGACTAGAAAGGGACATAAATGTCAGTAATGTACAGGAGGAAGGAAGTAGTGTTTCTTTGATTTTGAACCCCATAAATTCAGGGACATTGAGGAAGCAAATAATCAAAAACCAAGAATATGTTCCCCATCCAGATGACGTAACTCTAGGTGAGTTGAGCTACATTGAAACGCCCACCATGGACGATCATGTGAACGAACACAAATTCATAGTGGTAATCTTTTTTTTATTTTTTTTTATAGCTTCTTCAAAATAAGGGAAGAAGCTTTGAATTGACACAAGAACAATGTTGTGATTGGACCAGGGGTTGGGCACATCTCTATGTTTATCCAAACCAATGGGAAATTGCCCTCTATTTTGAATAGTAATAATAACTAAACAGATAAATCATGATTGATATATTACATGAATTAAATAAATAAACCCAGATTTTGATTATTACCAGCATATTCCACCCATAATTTGCTTTGCTTCTCAACATATCCATAATGCTCTTCATTTATATACATTTACAAACTGCGGCTCAAGATAAAGACCGTTTTATCAATGACGACTCAATATAGATTGATGTGTTGATGTAAAGTAACAAGTAAATTTGTCTGCCTTTGTACATTGATATTCTGAATTATTTAACCTATATTTTAAGGCATTAACTCTGGATTTGTATTTCATATTAAACCTGTGATACTTTTAAGGTAACTAATATTTGTTGTTCCGAAATGTCAGATATGATGTCTCCAGTTGTCCCAAAGATCGAGCAAGAAGAGCTGAATCTAAAGGATCACCAGATGGTCAGTGAGGAGGAAAGTCCTGTAAATATCAGCAAAGGTGAGAAATAAATAAAAAAAATGTTCAAGACATTTTTTTGACAGATTTATTTTTATTTACGATTTCAGATAATATACACATTTTATAAAATGGTTGTTTTTAAGCTAGATTAAATTTAAAACTCAAATATATTTTATTCCTCTACAATTCAGAACGTATTGACTTGACATCCTCAGTTTACATAGACTATTCTATCATATAAAACCTGGGAATGAATGAAAGTCTTCAGATTTATCTGGTAATTCCTCTAAGTAGCCGTTGGTTTGATGGCCGATCTCTTCCCCAAGACAGAGACTCCTTACAGACCGCAGTGCCTATAATAAGGTCTGTGATAGTACGTGAGGAGGAGAAAGAAGAGAAAATACCACTGAATAGTGACGTAGAGAAATGTAATATATCATATGCTCTATTGTACATACAATGCTTCTTATAGGAATTCTACAAAGGCGATTGGCAACATTCGGGAAATGTTTTATTATTCCCGAACCAGTCTTTGTGTGGATATAATAAATGGACAAACTATATAAACCAATGATCTTCATTCACTGCATTGAATAAATGTTTACAAATGTATTTTTTTCCGAATAATAGGATTACATGAAGATTTATATAGTCTGTCAGGTAAAGAGGAAGGAGGGGATGGAAGACATGAAACCCACTCAGATTCACTGGCAGGTATGCCTGAGGGCATAAGTAGACAACCTTTCTGACATAGTCACCAGAGCTGCACCATCAGACTGAGAACTGACAATCGTATGGGAATTATGTTACTGATCCTGACTTGACAGATATTCTAGTTATTGCTTAGATAGGGCCTCATTCAATTGCGATTTGGCCAATTGAATAAGGCTCTAAATAAGCACATAGCATATTTTTTTTAAAGAAGTTTTTAGTTAGTGAAAATCTTGCTTTTGGATAGATATTTACTAACTAAAAACTTTTAAAAAAAAATATGTTATGTGCTTATTTAAACCCCTATTCAATTGGCCAAGCTGCAATTGAATGAGGGCCAAAGTCATTTAAGTCCTTCAAGCATCTACACAGGCTGGATGGAAACTGGAACTGTCACATTGATTACATTTCATCTTTTTGATTTTTTTTTCTTTTTTTACTTGTTCTCAATCATGTAGATAAATGACTCTGGAAGTTCCTCCCTCCTCCTAATGAATCTACAATGCATAACATTAAGTTAGTAAAACTCTGTTTTGCTTTAAATTTCAAAAAGTCATCTAGAAATTAACTGATATAGCCAGTTATACAAACCAAATTAGGCAGAACTCGCACCTAAAACCTTAAAAAGTTCTTTTGACATGGCGTACACATCACATCTCATGGCTGGGGTTATTATCTAGTGTAAAAATGAGTGTTTAGGCTTTTATTTATTTTTCATATACAGCCAATTACAGACTCTTTAATGTAGAACAACTAAGCCATATAACAGCCTGACGACGGGCAGACCTGGAAATTGGTTTCATTGGGAATAGCTTAAGCTGCTATACAGGTAATACAGAAGTGGCCACTTCATCTCTGCTTAATGGTTTTATGTCAGTCACTTGAGTTCAGTTTTAATCTTTTATAATGATTACGTCGGGTATCTCTTTATCTCTTGCTACTGTCTCTCACTGTATTGTAGTCTACAAGAGCTTTACAGTGAGTAGTGGTTCAAATATATTATACTTTAAAACTATAGGAGATTACAATTTCTTTATGAAAAAGATGTTATTAACAATTGCATTTTAATATAATAAAGTAAAATTAAAATTTGCCATTTTGAACAACCACATCAAAAATAGAAGTGCTCTATCAGAGAAAGAAGTAAACTTTATAGGTTAGTCCTATGGACACAATAATCCATTCTGCAGACACCCACAAAGTACAAGAGATAACTGACATTAATTACTGTAGGGAAATACATCTTTATAACATAAAACTGATAAAATATTTATGATTACCTATAGTTTTAAATTACACTATATTTAGCCACTGAAGTTTTCCATTTATACAAGGATATTCAATACCTACTAGATATAACACCAAGAAAAGAAGCTACTTTCCTTATAGGAGATTGGAAAGCTAAAGTAGAGAACCAAAAGATATCTGGAATAACTGGCAAGTTCGACCTTGGAGTACAAAATGAAGCACGTCAGACTATAGTAGAATTCTCTCAAGATAATTCTCTGATAATAATAAACACCCTCTTCCAACAACCTCTGAGACGACTCTACACATGGACATCACCAGGTGGACAATGGAGCTCTATACAGATGGAGCTCTTTACAGTCAGCAAAAACAAGACCTGGAGCTGAGTGCGGCTCAGAACATGAGCTTCTTGTTGCAAAGTTCAGAATTACACTGAGGAAAAGAGGGAACATCATCGGACCACTCGCATATGGAAGTCAAGAACACATTTAAGGGACTAGACAGATTAGACTAGATAGAACCCGCCATGCATAAGGCCGGGCTTGATGAATGAGGTTGTTGATATGCATCTAAAAAAAAAAGCAGATACGCCGATGATGCTACTCTGATGGCAGAAAGTGAGGAGGAACTAAAAGGCCTATTGATGAGGGTGAAAAAAAGAGTGCAAAAGCTGGCCTGCTGCTCAACATTGCAAAGATGAAGACCATGTCAAATAGCAATTTCAGTTCCTGGCAAATAGATGGGGAAGAAGTGGAGGCAGTGACAGATTGTATGGTTCCTGCAGCCATGAAATTAAAAGATGTTTGCTTCTGAGGAGGATATCTATGGAAAGTCTGGACACACTATTAAAAAGTGAAGATATAAAAATATTAACATAGGTAGAACTATGATATCCCCAGTAGTATCACCAGAATTGACGCCTTTTAATTGTGGTGTTGAAGAAAACTTCTTCGAGTCCCTTTTGGCTGCAAGAAGATTGAAATAATCGAAACTACAGGAAATCACTGGAAGGTATGATCATGAGAAGAAGACAGGATTCCCTGGAGAAGCATCTGATGCTGGGAAAGACTGAAAGCACACAAAGAAGAGGACAGCAGAGGCAGAGATGGATAGATGAAGTAATTAAATCAAATAGCATGAGCTTGAAGGAGCTCAGAGAGGCAGTGACTTACACACATGCCTGGCATGGTGCTGCTGTTCATACGGTCATGGAGAGTTGGACACAACTAAATAACAACATCATGGTTTGGTGTAGCACAGAGTATATTTATATAGAGCGTTAAGTTATTTAGTATTGTCTAGAGAGAGATTTATGTATATATTGTAAATGTGGAAAAATTATACTTAATGTGGAGCAAATGTGTATTACTGGCCTACTATTTCGTTTATATTCTATTAATTTCAGCCTTTTTTGGCACCACCAATGCCTGTCTTTATTGCTTTGATGGAACTTCTTGTCTTTGGTTGTTTGGTCCCATAATCTTTATAATTGTGATGACTTGGATTGGATCCCTAGTGACTGTACTTGTAAGCACTGAGCAATATACACAGGCCAGAGCTTATTGTGTCCTTTACCATATTTGTTGGCTTAGGGTGTAAACAAGTTATAAAATTACTATTCATGTCTGAATGTTACAGCTTCCAACTCTCTGATCACGAATAAGGATAAGAAGATGACCGAGAAGATCTTGAATCATTCCCTTGAGATCATTTACTTGCTGACTGGAGAGGTGAGAGCTGCCATGGAATATCATGATCACACCACTGTTATCTACTATATTAATCTAATATTAATTGATTAAAGTCGCAGTAAGCCATGTTCCACGTATCCTAGCTTCCGCACCTTACATTCATAGTCTGTAAATGACCAATTCGGTTGTACCAGCACTCATCTTTTACTTTCTGTAGGTGTGATTTATTTAGTAACTTGAAATAATACATTTTTTAGGAATTATATCACAGTAACTGAACATAATAATAATTCTAATAGGCTTTGTGATTACATTTACAGTTTAAATAACCAAGATAGTGCAGAGTAGAGCCTGGGATAAGCTGAGCTGTTCTTGAGTGCTTCACTTTAATCTTGGGTGCGGCAATAGATGAATCTTGTGACACCTTGACATGTATAACACTTCATGTGAACATCTTAGGAAAACTCAAGGAGAGCTATACAATAGCTTCTTATTGCTTATTGTTTACGTCTTGCCTTGTGAGACTTGCTCTGATTGGCCGCTTTGCCCTTGTTACCATGGAATAAATGATTCCTTTGGGTTGGAGTTCAGCTCCTCTTCTGGTGCCTAGCTGGATCTTGCGGTTCTGTATAATCATGTGAGTTACAATGTCTTCTGCAAATAACAAACTTATTAGTCCCTGAATTCTGTCCTAACTTTACTGTACAACATAACACAGACGACTATTGTGGTCCTTTAGTGTTTTGTACAAGTTGTTAATTGTTTTAAATCACCGAGACACAACATCTAAAAGGCAGTAAGATAGAAAATGCCTCCGTCCTGTTTCACTTATCCCTGTTGTGAATTTCATAATGTGTCCCTTTCTTTTATTTGCTTCAATAAATATTGAATCTTAGCGAAGGAAATTCAGCAGTATTTGTGTAGAGACTCCATATGTTGGCTGATCCTCCATGTTTATATGTACTTGTGGTTTTACTTGTATAACCTTACAAATTAACTCTCTCTCTCTGTCTCTCAGCATCTCTCTAGCACAATAAATATGAATGAAATGGACAGAAAGGAGATTGAGAGGATCTTGAATCCAGCTCTGGAGATCATCTACCTGCTGACTGGAGAGGTGAGCGCTGCTGGACACTGTCATGTGACCTCTCTTGCACTGTATCATCTGTGTATTTATTGTAAATATTCACCTTTCTACTGGGAATTGGAAAGAAAACATTTTATATATTATAGTCGTCTTTGCATGACAAATGGATATTTTCTTTAGAAAATTACCAATAATGTATCATAAAAAAATATGCAAAAAACCCTGATGGGGAGAAGCCTGTAACAAAGTACTGTACCTGCTCTTTTTTTTTCTCGTCTAGTTCAGTCTTTCCCAATGTAATATCTTCCCTGGGCCTGCACAAGATGGTCCTGACATCCCTGAGCTTTGTTGCTTTTTGTCCGGGGTATCTCAGTGATATCCATGGTTTCCATGTTTGCATTGTCTAGGGTCGGGAGACCATCATTCCCCGGGAAAACTCCTTTTTATTTTTTTCTGTGTGTTTTGGACATTGTGTGGCTAATTGAATGTTACACTGATGGTATACATGTTAAATATGCCTGTCATTGATACATATTTTTGTATATGTGTTTTGCCATTCATATACTGGGATTCAATTTTTGTTTGCAAGGACAAGTCTAAGATGCCCATTTTTGAAAATAACACAATGGATATTTCAGCATTGAAGACATCCTGCTGAATGATTAGGTTAGCTTATCTTCTATCTTAATTAAGTTAACTTTGGTTACTCTGCACCCAGAGGAATTTGGTTACTGAGACATTTTAACATGTATATAAGTCCCTGTGTGTTTCAATAACGTACATTACCCTTTTTGAATGTATATAAGCATGACAATTATATTTATAAGGAGTGGGATAAAGCATTTTAATGACTTTGCTTCAATCCAGCTATCAAGAAATCCCACATCTATGTGGTATGCATTTATAAGTTAGTCCAGCTGGTTACTCCTTTTTACTAACTGGTGGCAGCAGTGGGTTTGTGCTATCAAGGGGAAAAGGCCAAGCAACAGAGCTATGAGAAACGGCCCAATTTGATGAGCTTGACATGGCTGAAGTAACTAGCTAGCCAGTCACCTCATCACAGCCAGAGCTCTTCTAGTTCTGACTCACCACCCAGGAAGCTGACCTATAGCCTTAAGGGCATTGTGATAGCTGGTCATCCCTGAGCTCTACAGCAGTCCTGCTAGCCATTGCCCATGACATCTCATTAGCTAACACCAGGGCAATCCTCTCACTTTTGGCCCATGAGCATTATAGAGATTCCCTATTAGAGTGGCTGGAGATATATCTGGCCTTCTTGGCAAGCCTAGTAAGTAAGCAAAAGATAAATCCTTGTGGTGGTGAATTATGGCACCATGTATCCATAGGACGTAACTCTAGGCTGCATTACAGCAGCATTGGTTGCTGCTACCTTGGTAGGCATTTTCACCTGCGTTGGGTTTCATTTTATGACCTAGCAGTTGTGGTAGGAGTGTGAAGTGACTCAGTTGTATTGGACCCCATATCATCCCCAGACAGTGGCTTGCGTAAGAGGTTCAAAGACACTCTGAAATCTATGATTAGAGCCTTTGTAGACCAGGAGATGGACTGGGAAAGGTGGATCCCCCTACCTCTTCTTTGCCTACAAAGAGGTTCTTCAAGAGTCCATGGGTTCTCAGCCTTTGAACTCTTATACTGATGGTAATAATGGTGAGTGAGGGGATCATTGGACCTGTTATGGGACTTTTGGGAAGGGGGCCACCAGGGAGAGAAACTCTCTTTAGAGCCATGCTTGCTGTGCCTCAGAGATAAGCTGAAGATACTGACTGGGATAGCCAAAGAGCATCTGCTTGTAGTCCAAGTCGAGCAGAAGTGCTGGTATGATAAGAAGGCCCGGCCTAGGGAATTCCAGGTAGCCCATCAGGTATTTATGCTGGTACCCAATTCCCAGGACAAGCTCCAGGCAATTTGGCAGGTTTCCTTCATAACCCTCCAGAAACTAAATGCCATGGCCAATATACTTGCCCTTGATGATCAACAGCAGATTCACATGAATTCGGAATCCTCAAGTAATGGTCTATACCTAGCAGAATGGGAAGTTTCTAAGGATAGGGTACCAACAGACATGCTTGCCTCTGCTGATCTGTCCCCTCTTTCCCTTTTCTTGTCCCCAGACAGGCAACAGCAGCTTGAGGTGGTGCTGAGTTGATACCCAGGCTTGTTCTCAAAGCAAACGCAAAGAACGTACCCACTGATCTATGACACTCCGCCGCTGAAATAGCGCTGTTTTATAGGGTCCTGAGACTGTGAAGGGGAATATAAGAAGGGAGCTAGGTGAAATGTTTGAGTTAGGAGTCATTGAACCATCCTATGGCCAGAGCCTTCCCTGTGAAGGACTGTACTACGCATTTTTGTGTGGGCTATAGGCTGCTAAATGACAAGACAACTACTGATGCTTACTTACCCTATGCCCAGGGTAGATGAAATGCAATAAGTTAGGATGGACAACTTACGTGACTACTCTTTGAACTTGGCCAAGGCCGACTGGCAGATTTGAGTTGCTGAGACCATTAAAAGAAAAGTTGACATTCACCGTCCTGTTTAGGATGAAGAATGTGTCTTTTAAAAGCTTGTTGACCACCTACTACATGGTTGTCAAGTGTTCGTCTGTGCAAATTCCCCATTGGACCTCAAAATGTGAGAGAGCCTTCAGGGGCCCAAAGGCTGCCCTAATGTCCTATTCTGTACTAGTTGCCCCAGCTCACTTTTGTCTCTTCTTGGTCAAGACCGATGCCTCCACCTCTGAAATTAGGGTTGTTTTGAGTCGGGTGGATGGCCAGGGTGAGGGGCATACCATTGCATACCTGAGTCACAAGCTTTTGCCCTAAGAGGTCTTGAGGCTATTGAGAAGGAGTGCCTAGCAGTTGTCACAGACCATAACCTGTCTTTCTAACAACCTGTCTTTCTAGCTTAACAGCGTGGCTGGGGTCAGGATTTCTTATTGCGATGGACCCTAGCCCTGCAGAATCCTAACTTTACTATCCGATACAGGCAGGGTAGAGCTTATCAGAATGCTGATGATCTCTTCAGACAATCGGACACCTCAGGAACTCCAGTTTCCCCTGATCAATTTGGAGTCTTGAATCACCTGGTGACTGGAGGGGCAGTGACTGTTATGACAGACCTGATGGGGAAAAGCCATTAATAAAGTACTGTAGTACCTGTTTTTCTTGTTTCCCCATGGAGCCTGGTTCAGTATTCTTCAAAGGAGAGCTTTATGTGGGTAAGCACAAGATGGACATGACATCCCTGGGCTTTGATGTTTCTAGCCCAGGGCCTGTGTGGTAACTATTTGTTTCCCCTGCTTGGACTGTCTAGGGTCTGGGCATTACCATCACCAGAGAGTACCCCTTGTTTGTGTCATTAGGCATTGTGTGGCTAACCACTTTTTATATTGATTACATAATGTTAACCATGCCTGTTATGGGTTTGTGCATATATATTATATTATATTATATTATATTATATATATATATATATATATATATATATATATATATATATATATATATATATATATATTGTGACAGGGCCGGCCTTATGCTACTGGTTGCTCCTGTGATTGTCCCATAAACCACAGAGTCCGATATACTTTTAGCTTTGTTTTAATAAAGGCTTTCAAAAATAAACAATAGCTTAACTTCAGCATAAAATAAACATCTGTTCACACAGAGGGGTGGTACCTTTAAGTTCAGTCTCTCAGCTCCTCAGCTGCAATGGATCCTTTCTAGGTCCTCCACTTTAAAAGCAAACAGTCTCTCAGTTAAGTGTTGTTGCAGTCACACAGACTGTTCCTCTTACTGGCAACTTCCTCTGCTGCTCTGTAAGTCCTGGTAGGTCCTATTCAGGAGCTCTGTCTCGTTCTCCTCTCAGGTCACACAGAAATACTCAGTGTCTCTTCTTAGGCTGCTGGCTGTATTCACCAGGCAATCCAACTTGCTTGCCAGTGTCTCTCTGTACTTGAGTCTGTATTATAAGCAGTCTTCCTGACTGTCTCACTTCAGAGCTTATTTCAGCTCAGCTCCCAGGATCCAGTCTTCCTGACTGTCTCACACAGGTTCTCACATAGACTGCAGCTCCACACAGACTCCTCACGGCACTCAGGCTAGAGCCTAATCAGCCACCCCCCCATGTCTGCTTTCCAGGCTTTAAAGTGCAGTTGCACCTGCAGCAATTAGGAGATCTTTAGAAGTTTAACTCCATCACTCCTGTCAAGAACTTTTTACACTACTTGGGGCAAACGGTTACAATTGAATAGGGCTCTAAATAAGCACATAACATATTTTTTTAAATAAGTTTTTAGTTAGTAAGCATCTATCCAAAAGCAAGGCTTTCACTAACTAAAAACTTCTTCAAAAACAACATGCTATGTGCTTATTTAAAGCCCTATTCAATTGGTAAAATTGCAATTGAATGAGGCCCTATGTAACTATGTAACTATGTAATATATAAACTTTATATATAATAATATATATATATATATATATATATATATATTAATATATATATATATATATATATATATATATATATATTAATATATATATATATATATATATACTAGCGAATTGCCCGTCAAAAAATGACGGCAATGAAATTGTAAGTGAGCTAATGCTATTTGGTGTATAATAATAAAATAACTAATAGATTAATAAAGTAATATACTTTACCTATTTTGAAGTAATGTATGCAGAAAGCATTGTGTTGAAGAGCTGGCAATCTGTTTTGATGTTGCTGCAGCATTAGTGGTGTGGAGCTGCTGCGTGATGAATGTGTGCAGTGTAATAGTGTGCGTGCGCGAGACCAAACCGTTGGCCTAGTTATGTGCTTCCGCATTGTTATAAAATGGCGGTTAATGTGTGGTATACGTCTGTAGCGGAATATCCGTAGGTGTTTTGTGGTGTTTTGCGTGTTTCTTGTGGTGTTTTGCGTGTTTAGAGTGCTGTAGCCTCGTTTTCGTTTTGTTCGGCGGCCATTTTTTCTCTCGCTTAGAGATTTTTTGAGTGTCTAAACTCTTTTATTTTGAGTTAAATTAAGGTGTAACTTCATTTTTTGAGGTCCTGGATGCTCCCTCTTGCTGTAGGTAAGCTTTTTATGTATGTGTTGTGTGTATTTATTGTGTTTTTCATTTTTTCCTGTCCGGGGGTTGCGGCTAATTTTTGCGAGGTCGTAATGAGTGGTAACGTGTCTCGTATGTTGTTTGCGTTAGTAAATTTTGCGAGGGTCGCAGTTGCTGTGTCGTGTGTGTGTGTGTGTGTGTATATATATATATATATATATATATATATATGTATATGTATGTATGTGTATGTGTGTGGTTTTGTAATTTTGTATACTGTGATTCAATTATTGATTGTAAGGACAGGTATAAATTAGCCATTGTGAAACTAACACAATGTGGCATCCTGATTAGGGTAGCTGACCTTCCTATCTTAATTGTGTAACGTTTTGTTATTCTACACACCAATTGAATTACCGGTACCTTTTTGTTCAACCTTTGTATATAAGTCCCTGTATTTCAGTGAAGTGGGATAGAGGTTTGTAATCCTTGTTCTCCATCCCAACTACCAAGGATTCCTGCATTAATTCCAAAATGGAATCCATGCTCTCTTCAGATCCTGAAGTGGCCTTCTTCTAGGCTAATCCCTAGCACCAGAAACCTGCAGAGGCGAGGACCTAACCAGTGGCACCCATTCATTGGCCTGTCAGTTTGTCCCTCCTTTTGACTCTTTCTCCTAGGAAATATAAGCAAGAGCTCATAGAGAGCCTGTTAATTTTATTTTCTTACCTGATCTATATACATTTCGGTGAGAATATAAGCGTAGTGTGTTGCTGTTCAAAAATCCATTCTGCTCATTGCTCCTGTTTCCTGTAACAGTCAGGACAAAGAGGAGTAAACAATCTTGTTGCCATTTTTACTACATAAGACTACTACTTTTTAATTTTAAATTACCTTTTGTAATGGTCAAAACATTTCCTTTTTAAATGCATGAAAGAAAGAACTAAGATCAAGGCAAAAAGGCAATAGCAGTATTAACACATTATAAAGAATCCAGAGCCCTGTCCATAGACCCTTCCCCAAAGCACCTTGCAAGATTGAAAACCTGCAAACTTACACTGTAAACACATATACATATACCTTTTAGCTAAGTGAATCTCCTTGATAAATTGATAATATTGCTTAGATCCATGTTAGCAGGTGAGAAATGGAACAGTTATAATTTATCATCTATTATAAAGCCGCTAGAAGACATGATGGGTAAGAGCACTATGGGACCCTGGCTAGACAGTGTAATTAGGGCCTATATGGTTTAGATACTGTGTATTAGTAATGCTATGTAACGTGGGTGGGGGAAAGGTAGTGTAAGAGTTATACTTTATACCAGTCAGTCACCTTTTGCTTATTCTCTTTTGCTGGATGGTAAGTTTTGTATATTTATATATTTATTGAGATAAGAGGCCTCTGAACTCCCCTTTACATAAGTCCTTTAGCTATGGGAGGAGGAGATCAAGCAACATACTCACCTTGAGGATGAAACCGGGAGCAGGGTGATGGAGGTTTCCGCTCTTTGGACATTGATAACAAACATATTGACCATACATACTAAATGTGACCAGACTTTTGACATGACCATATTTGTACCTTCTGAGAGGTATACATGACTGATATCAGAACATCTCTGTATGGCGGCTCCTGTATGACGCCAGTACTGGTCATACAAGGCCTCATTTGTGTCTCTATAGCTTATACAATTAATAAATCAATTCAACTTTTTGAATTGACTTTCCTGTTCTCCCTATAAAAGGGTATCTGTAAATCAAAGTATATATATTTTGTGTATTTGGGTTTCCATATAGTCCTTTTTAACTTTTACGTTGTGTATTCCAGGTCCCTATAAAGTGTGGTGATGTTGCCGTCTATTTCTCTATGGAGGAGTGGGAGTATATAGAAGGACACAAGGAGCTGTACAAGGACGTGATGATGGAGAATCACCAAACGCTCAGGACTTTGGGAATCCCAGTAAACAGGAGCTTAGGTAACACTGTGTGTTCTCTTATAGATATAAAATACCACAGATAATATTCTTCTTAGGGATAAGACACAATGTTCAAGAGTGAACAGGAGTATCCACTAGAGATTTGACCATTTTGGCCATTGTTTCTAAATGGTTGAATAACAACAGTTGCGATCTTTATATTGTGTTACTTTATATGCACCTATTGTTTTACGGTGGCAGGCTTCCAATTTCTTCCCAGGATGTGTCCATCTAACTAATGAGTTTGTCATTAGCGCTAAAATGCACTGGCAGATTTATCTGTCTCCTTATCATTGTGCACTTACAAACTTCCTATGTGGTCAAAGTCTCCTCTCACATCACAAAGTTGATCTCTGGTAACTATCAATTTTAACAGAAACATAATGGCATATAAAAATAATAAATTAGAGGCTGTATTTGTTTACATTATTATTGCTGCTAATTTTCAACTTATTTTTGCTCCTTCAACTAGGATTCTGTAGCCTAAACTATTCACAAATAGATCATAATTTTACCAGATTTTAAAACTCTGTCAAGACAAATTAGACACCTAAACCTATAGGTTACATAGTTACATTGTAATTGAGGTTGAAAAGGGACTTTTAGCGCATCAAGTTCAACTTTTTTAGATCTCCTCTGATCTGCAATATGCAGATTAATTGTTAATTGATCCAGAGGAGCAAACAGAAAAAAAAAACAGTGAAACTTTGTCAATCATCTCAAAAATATATAAAACTCCTTCCTGACTCTCTAATTATCCAGGATAACCCTGAATGCCCTTTTTATTTAAAAATGTATTCAATCCCTTTTTAAAGTTATCTATTGAATCCGCTGTCACCACCTCCTTTGGTAGAGAATTCCACAGATTAACCACCCTTACTGTGAAGAACCCTTTTATTTCTTTAAGGTGAAATCTTTTTACTTCTAATCTCAAGGGATGTTCTCTTGTCAGTTGAAAACCTCTTGGCACAAAAAGCTCACTTGACAAATCTTTATACTGACCCTGGATGTATTTATATAAGGTAATTATATATCCTCTTAGATGCCTTTTTTCTAGAGAAAATAAGTTTAATTGGATTAGTCTTTCTTCATAACTTAGCCCCCCTCCCTCCATTCCCCTATTAGTTTTGTTGCCCTTCTCTGTACTTTTTCCAGCTCCTCTTTATGAAGTGGTGCCCAAATTGTACCCCATATCCTAAATGAGGGCGTACTAGAGCTTTGTATAGTGGCAGAAATATATTTGCTTCCCTTGCTTCTATAACCTTCTTAATACATGCTAATATTTTATTTGCCTTTGCAGATGCTGCTTGGCATTGTGCACTGTTACCTTGGTGGTTGTCCACAAGCACTCCCAAATCCTGTTCAACATCTTATACCCCTAGATTTGCTCCATTTAGATTATAAATCCTAGATGCATAACTTTAAATTTTTTCGTATTAAATCTAATCTACCATCTAGTTGACCATTTCCCTATTTTATGCAAATCCCTTTGGAGGGAAAGTACATCATTATCTGATTTAATTACCTTGCACAACTTTGTGTTATCAGCAAAAATGGAGACAATACTTTCCAGTCCTATGTTTGTCATTAATAAATATGTTAAAAAGTAGAGGACCTAATACTCAACCCTGAGGAACATAATCCCCCCTTCAACACCAAGAAGTTTAAACAAAAGATGGAAGTCTCCTACCTTCAGACCAAACCTAATATTGCCGTTTATTATTATGCATCACTGCCCGACCAGCTTGTGGTGTTCTTGTCCAAGGTAATGGAAGAGAAGAAAAGTCCATGTGAATCCACCCAGTGATTAATGAAAGCTTTACAACAGGTGATAAGGAGGCAAAGGCAAAGCATAGAGCTGCAAAAATAAGAAGTATAACAGATTTGTTTGTTCAGTTCACCCAACATAGAGAAAAGTCTCTAGAGTATACAAGTATTGGGTTGTGTTTCACTAATATGGTCAAGATCATTTTGGAGAGCTGCTGGATGATAATCATTATAAGTACAAAACTCTTTTCCTACCAGAGCACAGACAGATCAGAAAAAAATTACAGTGGTAGGGGTAGATATCAAAGGTTGTGGAGTGTTTTTATCCTCATGTGTGTGTTTATTTGTATATATATATATATATATATATATATATATATATATATATATATATATATATACAGTGGATATAAAAAGCCTACACACCCCTGCTAAAATGTCAGGTTTCTGTGCTGTAAAAAAATGAATATAAATCATTTCAGAACTTTTTCCACCTTTAATGTGACCTATAAACTGTACAACTCAATTGAAAAACAAACTGAAATCTTTTATGTGGAGGGAAGAAAAATAAAAAATAAAAATAATGTGGTTGCATAAGTCTGCACACCCTCTTATAACTGGAGATGTAGCTGTCTTCAGAATTAAGCAATCACATACCAAATCCTGTTAAATAGGAGTCCGCATACACCTGCCATCATTTAAAGTGCCTCTGATTAACCCCAAATAAAGTTCAGCTTCTCTAGTTAGTCTTTCCTGAAATTTTCTTAGTCGCATCCCACAGCAAAAGCCACAGTTCACAGAGAGCTTCCGAAGCATCAGAGGGATCTCATTGTTAAAAGGTATCAGTCAGGAGAAGGGTACACAAGAATTTCCAAGGCATTAGATATACCATGGAACACAGTGAAGACAGCCATCATCAAGTGGAGAAAATATGGCACAACAGTGACATTACCCAGAACTGGAGCTCCCTCCAAAATTGATTAAAAGACGAGAAGAAAACTGGTCTAGGGGGTTACCAAGAGGCCTACAGCAACATTAAAGGAGCTGCAGGATTATCTGGCAAGTACTGGCTGTGTGGTACATGTGACAAGAATCTTCCGTATTCTTCATATGTCTGGGCTATGGGGTAGAATGGCAAGACAAAGGCTTTTTCTTACGAAGAAAAACATCCAAGCCAGGCTACATTTTGCAAAAACACATCTGAAGTCTCCCAAAATCATGTGGGAAAATGTGTTATGGTCTGATGAAACCAAGTTTGAACTTTTTTGCCATAATTCCAAAAGATATGTTTGGCGCAAAAACAACACTGCACATCACCAAAAGAACACCATACCCACAGTAAAGCATGGTGGTGGCAGCATCATGCTTTGGGGTTGTTTTTGGAACTGGGGCCTTAGTTAAGATAGCGGGAATTATGAACAGTTCCAAATACCAGTCAATATTGGCACAAAACCTTCAGGCTTCTGCTAGAAAGCTGAACATGAAGAGGAACTTCGTCTTTCAGCATGACAAGGACCCAAAGCATACATCCAAATCAACAAAGGAATGGCTTCACCAAAAGAAGATTAAAGTTTTGGAATGGCCCAGACCTGAATCCAATTGAAAATCTGTGGGGTGATCTTAAGAGGGCTGTGCACAGGAGATGCCCTTGCAATCTGACAAATTTGGAGTGTTTTTGCAAAGAAGAGTTTGCAAAAATGTGCCATGCTGATAGACTCATAGACTGAGTTCTGTAATAAAATTAAAAGGTGCTTCAACAAAGTATTCATTTAAGGGTGTGCATACTAATGGAACCATATTCTTTTATTTTTATATTTTTTCTTCCCTCTACCTAAAAGATTTGTTTGTTTTTCAATTGAGTTGTACAGTTTATAGGTCACATTAAAGGTGGAAAAAGTTCTGAAATGATTTATCTTTGTCTCATTTTTTTACAGCACAGAAACCTGACATTTTAACAGGGGTGCGTAGACTTTTTATATCCACTGTATGAGGAAAATAAATCCTTGAAATATATATGTATATATGTGTGTGTGTGTGTATATATATATATATATATATATATATATATTTTTTTTTTTTTTTTTTATTTGTGTGTGTATACACTATTCAGTCTAGCTATACATTTTCAATCTATTAATGGTCCATTATTTTTCTCCTTGCAATAGATGTCTAACTTATTTCTTGCAGTAAGAATGACTTCCTTTTTTAGTTTAGCTGTAGACCCACAATTATTATTATGAATTCCCTCTCTCTGGTTCTAGGGACTGATCAGTTTGTTTTAGTCTAAATTTACTGTATTATTTATAACCAATAGAATCCAGCAAATTCATTATAACCTATTGTTACGGTACCCCCACACATATAAGGGGGCGCCAAGTCCGTTTTAGCCGATCTGCCCGTCCAGTGATATAGGGACAGCTACTGCAGGACAACGATTCCCCCAAACTGGATCCAAGGGGAATATGCTCCAAGCCTGGAACTGGAACCTCACGAATAGCCGCTAGCAGCTGAACAGGAAAAGCACCCCAAGATGCTTACACTCCTGGCAGTCAGTCTGTAACAGCATACCATGAATCCCCCCAAGAACGAGACATAAGCTCTGTGTTTGAGGGTCAAGCAGTGAACTCTCTTCTTTATTAATTACAAAGACATATTAAAACCATTTTCACATACATAGTAGAGGGAGGGGCTACCTGAGGTCAGCCCCTAATGGCCTCTGGCCAATCAGACAGGGTTAAAGCGTGGGAGCCAGGAGTCCCCTCCCCCAGGAGCCGCCCACTAGGCGTGGCTAACTGCTCATTCTACCTCTGGCGGTGGAGAGAGTAACATCTCTAGCTCACTTATTCCCCTGCTGGGAGTATGGTGAAACCCCAGGCCATTTCATTATTCAAGAGTCCCTAAGAGTGATCTCGTCACACCTATCTCCATAAAATCCCAAGTTTCTATAAACTTAGAATGTGATGCCATCCATAAAGTCCATTGTTTCCTCAGTTTTATTACTTCTGTTACTTGTACACTTTTCTTATTATATCTCAATCTTACAGCATCTGACTCACTGATGATCAACACGAAGATGTCTGAGAAGATCTTGACTCTCGCCCTGGAGATCATCGTCCTGCTGACTGGAGAGGTGGGAGCTGCTGGAGATGTTATAATGAGGTCCAGAGAGGTGAGAGCTGCTGGAGATGTTATAATGAGGGCTGAGAGGTGGTAGCTGCTGGAGATGTTATAATGAGGACTGGAGAGGTGGGAGCTGCTGGAGATGTTATAATGAGGACTGAGAGATGCTGGAGATGTTATAATGAGGACCAGAGAGGTGCTGGAGATGTTATGAGGACCAGAGAGGTGAGAGCTGCTGGAGATGGTATAATGACCCCACTGCAACCTCCAGCACTAATTATACACAACTGAATATGAAAATTATTTAGAGGACCACTTTAGTGATCTTATAAAGGGCCTCTAAAGCTTAGTTAAGAAAAACCTATAATTTTGACTTTTTGTATTTAAACTATTAATTCCTATTTTACACTCGTGCCCAAGGGCATATGGTTATTTCCTCCCCCTAAGTGAAGTATCGTTGGAGTGGAGCCACGTGGGGAAGGGGAGCTGTGTAAAATGGTGTACAACCGTTACACTATAATGGTGGGTGGTGCCTAGATGTGTTTGTACATGGCTAGCAGGTTACCCTCCTCACTGCTACTAAAGGCTGTACAGAGAGTGGTTTTCATTCTGATACTTCCCCTTGGGTGGGTCCACTCAATCCATATTCAGTGGTGTAGAGATTTTCCAGACGAGAAGATCTTTGAAAAATAGTAATTGTATAATGCACAGTAATAGTGTAATAAAGGTATTCTTCTTATCCAGCCTTATCTGACTTTTCTTAAGAATCGATTAGGGATCCATTAATAACCTTGCAGTATAACATTATTAATCACATTACATTTATCAAGTACCTATAATTTTACTGTACAGCATAAGGAGAGTAATCCCACTTCATTTACAGATCATTTATTCATAAAAATAAAATACAATAATTAGCTTTTTGTGGAATAAACTTTTAATTATTATTCTGAAAAAAAACTTTTTAATTTTTGATTTTAAGCGGGTACATATTCTTATTTGTTTATAATAATTGTCACACCCGGCAAGTTTGGGAAGGCTACGCTCACCCCAAATCTCTCTCTCTCTACGGGTCGCAACTTTTTGTTCAGATCTCGACACCAGCAGACACTTCAGATGACAGCATCATTACTGCAGAGACAGGCACCATCAGACCCATTTTCTTAGGATCTAAGAATCACACACCATTTATCTTTTAATTAGTACAAGCAGACTCTGACACAACCTTTCTTTAGTGTGTCCAAAGTCACATTGTCCACTTCTTTATTGTTACAGAGATATATATAAAAACACAGAAAGATCTCACAAAACATTAAACACCTTCCCCCAGTTCTAGCCCATCCTCCTAGGCAAATAGCTTGCTACCTCCCTCACCCACATGACTTTCTTCTTATTAAACATTTTCTCTCCTCTTACAGAGCCATAAAACTAGCTCCCCCCTTCATGAATAAAGCCAGAGCCTTCACACGTGGCGGACGATCGCAGGGCCATAACAATTCTTTAAAATCTTTAACTCTTTGTCACATAAGTGACTGCATTAACTTTATTATTTAAGCATTCTATTTTTAACACAGATACAGCATTCCAATGTTAATCAATGACAGCACCACATGCACTTATTACATCCATGATATGAATGTTAAGCAAATTGTAAGTACCTCCTAACCACACATATAATAACTGATGAACCCCAAACAGTCCAGCGGGCCCTTCTGTTCATAACAATTATGTTTTGTTCTTTTAACATAAACTTGTGCCCTGGCCTCTGTTTGCCAAGGATGTCTAGTAGCTTATAGGTTTCGGAGGCTATATATATATATATATATATATATATATATATATATATATATAATATACAGCAATTATTTCACATATGGTGGGCTAAGAGTGATAGAAGCCCTCCACCGTACAAAGTACAGTAGTACAAATAAGGAATAGTACATTAGTGACTCCATTTGAATGTCTAAAAATAAGTTGATAAAAACGTATTTCCTGCTCAAATTTCTCAGAAATACAGTATATGCACTGCAGTCTGGGAAAACTGGGCGGGACATGCAAATGAGGCCACATAATGCACCATCACTCTGTCAATCCAAACCATTTTAAACATGGCTCCTTTAAAGCATATGCTTACTGTGTTTCACAGTTTTAGACATAGCAACGGATGGATTTTTCACAAACCAGGTCACTTAACCACATACAGTACTGTTTCACGGTTACTGCCGATCCTCAGTATGGTGTGAGTGCCTGGTTTGTGTGTTGATTGTTGTAAAGTATATATATATATATATATTCTTGTCTTTCATACATTACTATTCCTGCTTCTTCCCATTCTCGTATGTCTCTCTCTTGCAGCATCTCAATAACTCCATAAAGATCATTGAGATGAAGGATAAGAAGATGATGGAGAGGATCTTTAGTCACACCCAGGAGATCATCCATCTACTGACTGGAGAGGTGAGACCTGCAGGAAAAGGACACTGCCCTCACCTACCTCACTGCACCAAGTCTGTTGTTTACATTGAATAGCCTTGTCCAGAGATTTATAATATGAGACAATGTTTTACTTCTTTAATGATTTTATTTATTCATTTAGAACTCCATGCATTTACGTCTGTGTGTGTGTATTTTGTGTGTGTTTTTTTTATATAGTCCTTTTAACATAATTAAGCACTTTTACGTTGTTTATTCCAGGTCCCTATTAAGTGTGGTGATGTTGCCGTCTATTTCTCTATGGAGGAGTGGGAGTATATAGAAGGACACAAGGAGCTGTACAAGGACGTGATGATGGAGAATCACCAGACACTCAGGACAGTGGGAATCCAAGTAAACAGGCGCTCAGGTAACACTGTGTGTTCTCTAATAGATATAAAATACCACAGATAATGTTCTTCTTAGGAATAACACCCAATGTTCAAGAGTGTCCAGCAAAGATTGTGCCATTTTGGTCATTGTTTCTAAATGGTTGAGTAACAAGACAGTTGCGATCTTTATATTGTGTTACTTTCTCAGCACTTATTGTTTTACGGCGTCAGGCTTCCAATTTCTTCCCGTGATGTGTCCTTGTAACTATGAGTTTGTCATTAGAGCTAAAATGCACTGGCAGATTTATCTGTCTCCTTATCATTGTGCAGGTACAAACTTCCTGTGCAATCACAGTCTCCTCTCACATCAGAAAGTTTATCTCTGGAAACAATTCTAACAGAAGCCTAATGGCATATAAACATAATAAATTAGAGGCAGTATTTTTTTATATTATTGTTGCTTATTTTCAACTGCAGTTCTTCAAAATAGGAGTTCAGGTAACTTGTTGTTTCCCTTATAGAAAGCTCATATCAAATATCCAATAGCAAAACACAACTTTCATTTATGACTAGCAGACCCTGAGTCCTGGGGTATTACTAGGTCAGCACAAAATGCGTAACATTGTTACATTGTAGTCATCACATATGTATTTCTTAAATGCCTATTTTTTTTTTAGGTGATAAAATCATTTTATACAAATCTCTGCATTTTATCCAAACTTATTATTTTCACACTCCCTCTTTCTGACCACCATCTCCTAACCTACAGCCTTACCACACCTTCCATTCCCTGCCCTTCTTCACTCTTAGCCACCAGAACTCAAAGAAATTTGCACTTGACTTACAACATTCGTTTAGCTACAACCTCTTCTTTGTCCGCTCACCACCCTCACTTGCCCTGACATTGTAACCGCACATTACAATTTGACTCTAACTTCAACCCTTAATTCTCTTGCTCCCATACACATCACATGCAGACACACTCCCTTACAACCATGGCACACTACAGAAACGCGCCACATCCAGAGATGCTCCCGCACTGCTGAATGACTATGGAGGTAATCTCGCATGACAGCAGACATCCTCCACTACAAGTTCATTCTATGATCCTATCACTGTGCCCTAAATCTTGCCAAACAGTGCTACTTCTCATCACGTTTAGCCTCCAATCCCAAACGCTTGTTCTCCACAGTCAACTCTCTCCTCTGCCCTCCACCACCTCCTGTCTCATGACCGAAGTCTTTGCTAGCCACTTTAATAATAAAGCACTCTACAGAGACAGCTCTCATTAAAGTCACTAATGACTTGCTAACCGCCACATCAAAGGGCCACTTCTCTATTCTTATCCCACTGGATCTCTCTGCTGCCATTGACACAGTTGATCATCCTCTTCTTATTCAAATTCTCCACTCTCTTAACATCCGTGACACTGCTCTCTCTTGGCTCACCACATATCTAAAAAATGTAACTTTTAGTAGCGTGTCCTTCTCTGTCTCCTCTTCATCACCTCGCCCTCTGATTGTTGGCGTACCTTAAGGTACTGTCCTAGGTCCCCTCCTTTTCTCCATGTACGCTTCCTCGCTTGGGACCCTGATAAAGTCTTTTGGATTTCAATACCATCTATATGCTGATGACACCCAAATTTACCTCTCTGCACCAGTACTATCCACCTCTATTCTAACTCATGTTACCAACTGCCTCTCTAGCATATCCTCGTGGATGTGTGCCTGTCAACTCAAACTCATTATATCAAAGCCTGAGCTCCTAATATTCCCACCCTATACACAGATTACATTTCTCACATATTGTCACCGTTGACAATACCATCATCACGCCCACCTCTCAGGACCGTTGTCTTGGGGTTCTACTGGATCCTTCCTTCTCTTTTATTCCTCACATAGAATCCATCACTAAATCTTGTCATTTTCACCTAAAGAATGCTCTTTGTTTAATTGGTATTAGTAGGAGTATGCTATTAACCCACAAAAATCGCTGAAAGTGAGGAAATACAATTATTGTTTCAGATTGGAAATGCAGCTAAGCATGGGCAAGTTCTAATAATGAGAGATTTTAATTACCCTGAAATAAACCAGATAAATGAGACCTGCAGTTCAGCTAAGGGGAGCAGGTTCTTGAGTACACTCAGAGATCATTATCTGGCCCAGGTTATACAGGAGCCTACTAGAAATGAAGCTATCTTAGATTTAGTCATTACAAATAATATTGATATAGTATCAAATGTTGGAATAGGGTAACCTTTGGGAAACAGTGATCACAACACAGTCTCATTTGAAATTGAATTAAAAAAACTATATTTTAAGGGGCCAACAAAAACTCTTAATTTTAAAAGGGCAGATTTTAACGGTCTAAGGGCAGCAATACAAAGTATAGACTGGGACAAAGAACTGATAAAAACACTGAACATAAATGGACATTTAAATCCTTACTAAATATATATACACAATCTGCATATACCATGTGGGGAAAAAAGTAAAAGGAGTAAATACCATCCAATGTGGCTTAACAGTGATTTAAAGATCAAGATACGGAGTAAAAAACAGGCATTTATATTATACAAACAAGAGGGGACAGAGACTGCTTTACGGGAATACAAGGAAATCAACAAGGCAGCAAAAGGGCTATTATATAAAATAGAAAATGAAAAATTAATTGTAAAAGAGAGTAAGACTAACCCTAAAATATTTTTTAAGTATATTAATGGGAAGAAGGCGAGGAAGGAAACTATAGGAACATTACAATGTGACACAGGCCATCTGATAATTAGTGACCAGGAAAAGGCAGATGAGCTAAATATGTTATTTTCTTTGGTATACACAAGGGAGGTACCAGTGGTTGGGACACTGCAACATAATGGGGCTACACTACCTTTGCCAAATAATTGGTTAACACAGGAAGTAATCCAAAAGAGGTTGGAAAAAATAAATGTTAACAAAGCTTCGGGTCCTGATGGAATACATCTACGGGTACTGAGGGAACTGGGTTCTGTAATAGCCAAACTATTATATTTAATTTTTCAACATTCACTCAACACAGGGTCTCTACCAAATGACTGGAGAAAAGCAGATGTGATACCTATATTTAAAAAGGGAGCCGGGGAATTATAGACCAGTGAGCCTCACTTCTGTAGTGGGGAGGCTTTTAGAAGGGTTAATAAGGGATACTATACAAGAATATATCTATTTGAACAGGATTATAAGTAGGAGTCGACATGGATTTATGAGGGATACGTCATGTCAAACAAATCTAATTAGTTTCTATGAGGAGGTTATTAGGAACCTGGATAAAGGCAACTCAGTGGATGTAGTCTTTTTGGATTTTGCAAAGGCTTTTGATACAGTGCCACATGGGAGACTATTGTGAAAACTAAGAAATACAGGAATTGCAGTAAATATCTGCTCATGGATTGAGAGCTGGCTAAAAGACAGGAAGCAAAGGGTTGTTGTAAATGGAACATACTCCGATTGGACTTATGTGGTACGTGTGGTTCCTCAGGGTTCAGTATTAGGCCCTCTCCTTTTTAACATATTTATTAATGACTTGGAGGAGGGATTGGAGTGTGGTTTCTCCATTTTCACTGATGACACAAAGTTGTGCAAGGTAATTAAATCAGATAATGATGTGCTTTCCCTCCAAAGGGATTTGCATAAAATTGAGGAACGGCATCTAAATGGCAGATGAGATTTAATCCGAATAGATGTAAAGTTATGCATCTGGGAAGGAAAAATAACCATGCAATTTATAATCTTAATGGAGCAAATCTAGGTGTATCAGATATTGAAATGGATTTGCTTGTGGACAACCACCTAGGTAACAGTGCTCAAAGCCAAGCAGCAGCTGCAAAGGCAAATAAAATATTAGCATGTATTAAGAAGGGTATAGATGCAAGGGAAGCAAATATAATTCTGCCACTATACAAATCTCTAGTACGCCCTCATTTGGAATATGGAGTACAATTTTGGGCACCACTTCATAAAAAGGACATTTTAGAGCTGGAAAAGGTACAGAGGAGGGCAACAAAACTAATAAAGGGAATGGAGGGGCTAATTTATGAAGAAAGACTTACCAAATTAAACTTATTTTCTCTAGAAAAAAGCCATCTAAGAGGAGATATGATTACCTTATATAAATACATCCAGGGTCAGTATTGTCAAGGGAGCTTTTTGTGCCAAGAGGTTTTCAACTGACAAGAGGACATACCTTGAGGTTAGAAGTAAAAAGATTCCACCTTAAAGAAAGAAAAGGGTTCTTCACAGTAAGAGTGGTTAATCTGTGGAATTATCTACCAGAGGAGGTGGTGACAGCGGATTCGATAGATAACTTGAAAAGGGGACTAGATTTATTTCTATTTAAAAAGGGAATTCAGGGTTATCATGTATAATTAGAGAGACAGTATTGATCCAGGGAGAAATCAGATCGCCAGTATCTGGGGTCAGGAAGGAATCCTCCCCCCCCCCCCCTCTTTGAGATGATTGGCTAAGCCTCACTTCTTTTTCTGTTTGCC
This sequence comes from Discoglossus pictus, assembly GCA_027410445.1. NCBI lineage: Eukaryota > Metazoa > Chordata > Amphibia > Anura > Alytidae > Discoglossus > Discoglossus pictus. The sequence continues at coordinate 444,508,251 of CM050166.1, read as the reverse complement.
TTCCTCAGGATTAATTACTAATTCAAAAAAATAAATAACATTAAATTGATTAATTAACAACTAGTTAATTATTATTTAATCTGCATATTGCAGATCAGATGAGATCTTAAAAGGTTATAACTATGTAACTTATGAGGGTCTATATAGACCCCCATAAGCCTCCATCTAACCCCATTCCTTATTGCGGTCTATACAGACCCCTGTAAGCCTCTAGTTAACCCAATCAGTCCCATAATGGTCTATGAAGACCCTCATAGGACAATTAGAAGTCTATAATTAACCCCATAAGTGCCATGTTGGTCCTCCAGGACCCTCATGACACTAAGTAAAAACACTACACTACACTATTCCCCCCCAATAAACCACTAAATCTAAACTAACCCCCCTCTCCCCTAACCTTTTAACCCCCACCTACCTAACACTACCTACCTAACCCCATATTACCCCCCCCCCCCCACCCTACTCATTAAATAAAATAAAAAAACTTAAGGTACAAAAAATAAAAAAAATCTAAGGTACACAAAACTAAAAAGGACATTACAAACCCCCCTCCCCACAAAAAAAATTAAAAAAAAATCACAACCCCCACCCTTCACTACAAAAAATAAAAAAAATCATTACACACCTGCAAAGGAAAAGGCATACACAAATACACCTAACAATACAGTCATACATTATAAATATACCTAACTACAATATATTTCCCCTATCTATACCTAACCCCTTAAATCTAAGCTAAAATAGAATAAATAAAACCACTTACCTTTGCAGATGTCCCTGTGATTGCACCCCCTAGGAATAAATGAAACATCTGATTATTAGAAACTAAACATTACATAGAATTAATAAACATTACAAATACAGTATTAAACTCACCTTTCCAGCATGTCTCCGTCCATCTTCTTCTGTTATTCGTCTCGGCCTGTGGAAAAAAAGATACATCACATTAGTCACACATACATCAAACACAACAAATAAATAAAATGTAAACATTATAAATTGAAAACTTACCTGTCCCCAATGTCCCCGGCCTTCTCCTCTTCTGCTCCCACTGCTCCTTCTGGGCCCTTGCTGAATGATGAGGTGGGGGAGACTGCGAGATCATCTCGCAGGCTGTCACTCCTGATGTAGATTTTCTCCGTGTTGACACGGACGGCCGTGCTGCGTAGCTCATACGTTGCTTGCAGCAGGGCTAATTTAATAGCGTTGTAACTTTTCAAACTTTGCAGCACGTAGGGTTTAAGTAGAAACCTTGTATCTACGAGGCTGGAATTTAATAAGGCTGTAAGTCTGTAATCTAATTGGACCTAATTGTCTTGTGATGGGTAAAACATAGGACAATATCCTTAATGATGTTTTATATATATATATATATATATATATATATATATATATATATAAATTTCAGAAAAATATATCTTGATTTATCTTTTTATACCTGGCTTTGTCTTTGGTCTGTGCTGGTTATAAACATGTAGAATACCAATATAATTATCTTATATATATATATATATCTGTACAGGCAGCAAAGGCGTGAGATCAAAGCTGGACCAAGAAGTGACGAATGTGAGGTGTCACCAGCAGCTTAAGGAGGAGGATATTCCTGTTGCTATCAGTGAAGGTGAGTGATCCTATCTTACTGTGATAAATATCAGACGTATAACATACGGTAATTACATGGTGGGGTATACACTGTACTTGAATGAAAGACACTGGTGACAATATTTTTTTCTAATTTAATGATTTTGCTGCTACATTCATTTATTACATCTATTACAATTACAATTTTTAGAATGTCCTGTTGAAATTTAATCCACAGTCTTTAGAGCACAATTAAACATATTAAAGTTATATATTTATTTATTTGTTTAAAAATGCCATTTTTTTAAAAGGTAATTTGCACCTAGATACCTGTATCTTTGTAGTAAAGTGAGTTAAATCTGAAATTTGGGTTTTTATTCTTAAAGAGTTTATTTGTTGTTTAGTTGTTCAGTCGTGTCCGACTCTCTGTGACTCCATGGACCACAGCACGCCAGGTGCATCTGACAGTCACTGTCCCTCTGATCTCCATCAAGTTCATGTTCATTACTTCAGTGACCTTATCTATCCATCTCCGCCTCTGTCGTCCCCTTCTTCTTGTGCCTTCAATCTTTCCCAGCATCCGAGTCTTTTCTAGGGAATCCTGCCGTCTCATGATATGGCCAAAATATTTGAGCTTCATCCTCATTATCATACCTTCTAGTGAACAGTTTGTCTTGATTACTAGAAGTATTGATTTTTTGGATCTTCTTGCAGTCCAAGGGACTCTAAGCAGTCTTCTTCAACGCCATAATTCAAAAGCGTCAATTCTACAGAGCTCAGACTTCATTATGGTCCAGCTTTTCCATCCATATGTTACTACTGGGAATACCATAGTTCGAACTATGCAGACCTTTGTTGATCGTTAAATATTAAAATTGTACTAGCTTGTCCAAGCTTTGCCATAGCTTTCCTCCCAGAAACAAATGTCTTTTAATTTCATGACTACAGTGACCATCTACAGAGATCTTGGATCCAAGGAAAATAAAAGCTGTCGCTGCCTCCACTTCTTCCTAGTCTATTTGCCAGGAAGGAAAATTGCCGTTTGCCATGATCTTCGTCTTTTTAACGTTGAGCAGCAGGCCAACTTCTTTTACCCTTATCAACAGGTCCTTTAGTTCCTCCTCACTTTCAGCCATCAGAGTAGTTTCATCAGCGTGTCTGAGGTTGTTGATATTCCTTCCAGCAATAATGTTTCTGGCTTTGGATTCATCCAGTCTGCCCTTACACATGATGTACTCTGCATATAAGTTGAATAAATCTTGAACCATTCTGTTGTCCCGTGTTTGGTTCTGACTGTTGCTTCTTGGTTGACATACAGATTATTTAGGAGAAAGATGAGATGATCTTGTACTCCCATCTCTTTAAGGACTTGCCGCATTTTGCTGTGATTCCACACAGTCAAATACTTTGGTCTATGAAGTAGAAGTAAATGTTTTTTTTATCCAGCGGACATTGGCAATTTGATCTCTTGTGCCTCTTCCTGTGTGGAACCCAGCTTGCACATCTGGTAGTTCCTGGTCCATATATTGTTGGAGTTGAGCTTGTAGAATCTTAAGCATTACCTTGCTGGCATGTGAAATGAGTGCAATTGTTCGATAATTGGAGCACTCTTTGGCACCGCCTTTTTTGGGGATTTCGATGTAGACTGACCATTTCCAGTCTATTGGCCATTGTGGCCTTAACTCATTGCTCCCGAGATTAATATAACCCCGAAATAAAACATAAAAAAAAAAAAAAATAATTGCTGATTTGCAAGCTTGAGACTGTTGTGCAATTAATTCTAATGTCTTTCATCACTTTCCCCGGCATTAACAGTACTGCGGATATGTCTTTAACCCCTCTGCAGGTCCTCTCAAGTACTTGTAGGATTTCGTTCTGCATTTGCCGTATACGTTTGCAGTTTTAGGTATTGTAACTCTTGCTGCCGTGAAAGATCAAAGGCTTTGGGAGGGTTCAAACCTGTAACCCGTTTGGAGCCCGGAAAAAGACGCCAATTGAATAGCAAATTAGCTTACAGGCTAAATTACGGTGGCCCGAAACTTACAGTTGCTCAATTGAATGAGTCTTTTGGTCTTGTAATCTATTCTATATCCAGTTATTCCAGTCTGAATCCAGTTCTAGGTGTCTCGGGTCAGGATAGAAGGACTTTATTAAGCATATAAAATGAAATATATTCTATTGTACAGCAAACATATCGATTACATTGATAAAAACAAATTGTACTTACACAATTCAAATTTAATATAAAATCATATTTAGTTAAACAAAAGTCCAGAATTGGCAGTAATTGGAGATACACAGGATCATTTTAATCTACACTCTTTAGACATTTAATCAAATTGGCTATTTATTAACTTAAAATTGGTCTCAGACCTAGACTAATCATGTCTATTTAGAAGTATACTAAAATCATTTACTCCTGGTGTGATTGTTTTCACAGGTGGATCTGAGAGTTGGAACACCCTTGAAGAGGACCACATTTCTCCTAGTTCACTAGACTGTGTAATGGAAGATGGCAATGTATACCATAATTATCTGGAAGCAAAGCTAAAAACTTACACAGGACAAAACAGATTTGAATGTCCTGAATGTGGGAAATGTTTCATTTGGGCCACAAGTCTCAAACAACACATGAGAATTCACACAGGAGAAAAATTTGTTGCATGTTTTGAATGTGGGAAAAGTTTCAGTCAGGCCTCTCAACTCAATATACATATGAGAAATCACACAGGAGAACAACTATTTGCATGTTCTGAATGTGGCAAATGTTTCCGGCATAACGCATTTCTAACGGTTCATATGAGAACTCACACAGGAGAAAAACCATTTGTATGTTCTGAATGTGGCAAATGTTTCCGTCAGAACTCATGTCTAACGGTACATATGAAAACTCATACAGGAGAAAAATGTTTTGCATGTTTTGAATGTGGGAAAAGTTTCAGTCGGGTCTGTCAACTCAATATACATATGAGCAATCACACAGGAGAACAACCATTTGCATGTTCTGAATGTGGCAAATGTTTCAGTCAGGCTGCATGTCTAGCGGTACATATGAGAACTCACACAGGAGAAAGACCCTTTACATGTTCTGAATGTGGGAAATGTTTCAATCAGAAAGCATGTCTAACGGTACATATGAGAACTCACACAGGAGAAAAACCATTTGAATGTTCTGAATGTGGCAAATGTTTCAGTCACAACACATGTCTAACGGTACACATGAGAACTCACACGGGAGAAAGGCCATTTGCATGTTCTGAATGTGGGAAATGTTTCAATCAGGTTGCAAATCTCAATCGACATATGAGCACTCATACAGGAGAAAAACCATTTGTATGTTCTGAATGTGGGAAATGTTTCAGTTGGGCCCCACAGCTCAATCGACATTTGAAAACTCACACAGGAGAAAAGCCATTTACATGTTCTGAATGTGGGAAGTGTTTCAGTCTGACCACAAATCTCAATCGACATATGAGCACTCACACCGGAGAAAAACCATTTGCATGTTCTGAATGTGGGAAATGTTTCAGTCAGGTCACACATCTCAATCTACATATGAGCGCTCACACAGGGGAAAAGCCATTTGCATGTTCTGAATGTGGGAAATGTTTCAGTCTGACCTCCAGTCTCAATCGACATATGAGAACTCACAGAGGGGAAAAGCCATTTGCATGTTCTGAATGTGGGAAATGTTTCAGTCTGACCTCAAGTCTCAATCGACATATGAGAACTCACACAGGGGAAAAGCCATTTGCATGTTCTGAATGTGGGAAATGTTTCAGTCAGATCACAAGTCTCGATCAACATAAGAGAACTCACACTGGAGAAAAACCATTTGCATGTTCTGAATGTGGGAAATGTTTCCGTCGGCACACAACTCTAAATCAACATATGATAACTCACTCGGCGGAAAAGCCATTTGCATGTTCTGATTGTGGGAGATGTTTCAGTCGGGCTAAAAGTCTCAATCTACATATGAGAACTCACACAGGGGAAAAGCCGTTTGCATGTTCTGATTGTGGGAGATGTTTCAGTCTGGCCAAAAATCTTAAAAAACATAAGAAAACTCACACAGGAGAAAGATAATTTACATGTTCTGGATGTGGGAATTGTTTCAGTTATAGTTACATAGTAATTGAGGTTGATAAAAGACCAACAAGTTCAACTTTTTTTAGTTCTTCTCTGATCTGCAATATGTGGATTAATTGATTCAGAGGAAGATAAATAGAAAAGAAAAACCACAATGAAAATTTGACAATTGTCTGAAAAGGAAAAAAAAAATCATTTTTGACCCCAAATACTGGCAATCAGATTCCTCCCTTGATCAGTACCCCCTCTCTAATTATCCATGATAACACTGAATGCACTTTTTACTCAAAAATATATCCAATCCCTTTTTAAAGTTATCTATCAAATCTGCTGTCACCACCTCCTTTGGTAGAGAATCCCACAGTTACTGCGAAGAACCGTTTTCTTTCTTAAAAGTGGATCAAATCTCAAATTACTCAATACAGGATAGAAGCCAAATGCATGTTTGGGATGTGGGGAATGCTTAATCTTGATCAGCTATTACATATCTACATGACACATGCAATTCTACCAAGATCATATAAAAGTAAGTCATCAAAAACATTTGTCAAGCTCATAAAAGCTATTCAGCCTTACATATGTGATGCCACACAGTGGAAATCCAAGTTGTAAAGCATGTTAATAAAACTTTTCAGCAGTGCTGCTCATTAAGTCAGTTCTATTAGTGTATCAGCTTGTATTTTGAGGAGACATACTAGAAGGCTGCACTGGGTCTGTGCATTGCTGCTATCTGTTTGGTCACCAGTGGGATATTGATTAAAGGAACCCTGAAATTATACACCATCCATGAGCACTCATAATCAATTTGTGAACCTATAAACTAGTTTATATATATATATATATATTTTTTTTTAATAATCTTTCATACATTGTAACCTTGATAGCCCCTTACATTTTATTGGGTTCTATGTGTGTTTTGTTGCATCAGCCTATGAGTTGTCTATGATATGCTGAGTCTATTATCATTAAGAATTTCATCTTATATTAGACCAAAAAAATTGATTTTTGAAATTAATATGAAGTGCTTTTACTTCATCATGGGTTCAGTAGACTTCTTGGTAACTGCTATTAAACACTAGAAAATTGCCCGTCAAAAATGACGTGAATAAAATACGTAATTTTGTGCAACTGCGTGCCTCGGTTTGCGAGGCCCGCAGTTGCATCTATGTGCTTCGACGCTGATTGTGGTTACTGTAATTCGCGCCTTCGGCGTTTAGTGCAGCGGCACTTATCGCAAGCTATGCAATAAGCGCCTTCGACGCTCATTGCAGCCTAAAAGTCCCACGGGCCTCGCAGTCGTTTGCCTCATCTGCTCGCCTTGCTTTGTGAGGCTCGCAGTTGTTGGCTTCAACTTCTAGCTTTGCAAGGCTAGCAGTCAACATTGCGTGACCTGCGGCCTTCGTCCACAACTATTATAGTGATAATTGAAATAAAATCTAATTTGTCTGTAAAGCGCAAACATTTCAGCTAATGTTTTCTTGATAAATGACTCAAAAGTTAATTTTTAATTAAGAAATGGCTTAGCTGTTGCCATTTTTGGATATTACTTGATTTAATTATGCATTGCTCAAAAAAGTCAAGCCTGTTATTTAACCCTTTCAGGCCAGACACTTTTGCAAAGTTTTGCTATGGATCTATTTTCAGTAGAAGTTCAGCTAACTATTGGTATAGTTATTTTAATTGTGTGCAAAACTCAGAAAAAAATAAAATAAAATCATGTTATTTCACTTGGTGCTTTCTACTTTAACAAAAGCCAATTATATTAGTAAAAAGTTTATTGAATAATAAAAGCCCGGGTTGTGAGTACACAGAGAATACAGTCTAACCAAGATTCATCAAAAATGAGAAAAGTACAGAAGATAAGGATAGTCTGTCCCTGTCCCTGATCTTAAATTGTCTTATAGTTTAGACCTTAAATAATTCAAAAATACCTGAAAAAAAAATTCTCTAAAAATCACACAATCACTAGTCTTTGCTAAGAGTCAATATTTTTTTATAAACCACATATATATTAGAATTTCAAATTTGTCAGTGCAAAATTTCAAGTAAATTCAATGGTTGGTGCATATAAAATATTAATTATGTCTTTATTCTCCCTCTCTTTCATTCTCTTGTTTCCCTAATCCTCTCTCTCCCTCTAAGCTCTTTTTCCCAACCCATTTACCTCCATTGTCTCTCCCCTTTCTCTTCTACTCACCTTCCAACATTTCCTTATACCTCCTATTTCCCCCTCACTCTCCCCATACCATATGTTTTCCCCTCAATCCATCTCTACTTCTTTTTTCTCTTTCTCTTTCATTCTATTTATCTCTCTCCCTCCTAATATATCCCCTCATCTCTCGCACTTTCTCTCCCTCCCAACATTCCGCCTCTCTTTATCTTCCCACTTACCCCTTTCTGTCGTATCCACTTTCATATCTCCTACTTTCCCCATCATCTCTCCCATTCACCACATCTCTTCCCCTCCCCTTCTCCCTTCTATATCTCCCCCAACATCTCCTTCTCCCTCCCTCTTTCCAACGTATCACCACTCATTTTTCAACTCCCTGCTACTTCATCCTCCCACTCCATATTTATCCCCCACTTTCTGAACGATTGTCTCCTTTTTTCACTCAATCTTCACCCCCATTTCCCCCCTCATCCCTGCTGCTTTCCCTGCTCATCTCTCCATCTCCTTAATTCTCTCTTTTCCTATTTTAACCCTCATCACACCTTTCCTTCATATGTGTGTGTGGTCCCTCTCCCACTTTCCGGTCTTTTTAGAGGGCCAGGGAGAGAGAAAAAGAGCACAAATATATATCACATATATAGTTGTGAGCGTACGGGTCGTTGCTCACGCTTTCCAACGTATCACCACTCATTTTTCAACTCCCTGCTACTTCATCCTCCCACTCCATATTTATCCCCCACTTTCTGAACGATTGTCTCCTTTTTTCACTCAATCTTCACCCCCATTTCCCCCCTCATCCCTGCTGCTTTCCCTGCTCATCTCTCCATCTCCTTAATTCTCTCTTTTCCTATTTTAACCCTCATCACACCTTTCCTTCATATGTGTGTGTGGTCCCTCTCCCACTTTCCGGTCTTTTTAGAGGGCCAGGGAGAGAGAAAAAGAGCACAAATATATATCACATATATAGTTGTGAGCGTACGGGTCGTTGCTCACGCTTGCGGGCTCGCGTAGCGAGCCCGCGGCCCTCGCGTAGCGAGGTCACTGGGCAAGGGCCTCAGTTGCTGGCATGCGCGCGAGCCACGGCCCTCGCTTTGCGAGGTCACTGGGCAAGGGCCTCAGTTGCTGGCATGGAGCGCCGAAGGCGCTCCATGCCAGCAACTGAGGCCCCTCGCGAAGCGAGGGCCTCAGTTGCTGGCGAGGTCACTGGGCACGGGCCTCAGTTGCTGGCATGGAGCGCCGAAGGCGCTCCATGCCAGCAACTGAGGCCCCTCGCGAAGCGAGGGCCTCAGTTGCTGGCGAGGTCACTGGGCAAGGGCCTCAAACCCGGCCCTCGCGAAGCGAGGGCTGTGGGCAAGGGCCTACGTACGGGCCGTTGTTCACGCGGGCTCGCGTAGCCTCTTCCGGGTCACTGCGTGTCTGATCGGCCGCTCTCGGTGCCCCCGTCCTGGCCTCATATGATGCTGCAGTGCCCGGACAGCACCAGGTGAGCTGGCCCGTTGCGCACCGGCAACTGAGTGAGCCCGCTACCCTTATCACCCTGTGTCCAAGGCCCAGTGTTAGGAGGCGGCGCTCCGAGCCTCTTCCAGGTCACTGCGTGTCTGATCGGCCGCTCTCGGTGCCCCCGTCCCGGCCTCATATGATGCTGCAGTGCCCGGACAGCACCAGGTGAGCTGGCCCGTGGCGCACCGGCAACTGAGTGAGCCCGCTACCCTCCCATCACCCTGTGTCCAAGGCCCAGTGTTAGGAGGCGGCGCTCCGAGCCTCTTCCAAGTCACTGCGTGTCTGATCGGCCCCTCTCGGTGCCCCCGTCCCGGCCTCATATTATGCTGCAGTGCCCTGACAGCACCAGGTGAGCTGGCCTGCACACCGGCCATATACTCTCCCATCACCCTGTGTCCAAGAAATGTACAACATTGTTCATGGTCGCGGGTTGCGGGCGATTTGTGCGAGGTCGTAATGAGTGGTAACGTGTCTCGTATGTTGTTTGCGTTGCGAGGTAAAGTTTGTGAGGGTCGCAGTTTCTGTTTCGTGTTGTATATATATATACACACACACTATATATAAATATATATATAAAAACACACACATATATATATATATATATATATATATATATATATATATATATACATATATATATATATATACACGCATATATATATATATATATATATATATATATATATATATCTAAGATACCATAATAATATGTTGGGTATGTGTTTAAATTGCTTCCAGTAGGTAACTACTGGAAGCAATTTAAACACATACCCAACATATTATTATGGTATCTTAGATATATATATATATATATATATATATATATATGCGTGTATATATATATATATATATATATATATGTGTGTGTTTTTATATATATATTTATATATAGTGTGTGTGTATATATATATACAACACGAAACAGAAACTGCGACCCTCACAAACTTTACCTCGCAACGCAAACAACATACGAGACACGTTACCACTCATTACGACCTCGCACAAATCGCCCGCAACCCGCGACCATGAACAAATTCAAAACACAATAAATACACACAGCACATACATAAAAAGCTTACCTACAGCAAGAGGGAGCATCCAGGACCTCAAAAAAGCAACTTACACCTTCATTTAACTAAAAATAAAACACTTTAGACACTCGAAAATTATCTAAGCGAGAGAAAAAATGGCCGCCGAACAAAACGAAAACGAGGCTACAGCACTCGAAACACGCAGAACACCACAAGAAACTCGCAAAACACCACAAAACACCTACGGATATTCCGCTAAGACGCACACCACACACTACCCGCCATTTTACGCCAATGCGGAAGTACACAGCTACGCTAACGGTTTGGTCTTGCGCACGCACACTATTACACTGCACACATTCATCACGCTTACACAGCAGCTCCACACCACAAATGCAGCAGCAACATCAAAACACATTGTCAGCTCTTGAAAACAATGCTTCAAAATACGTAAAGTATATTCATTTATTAATGTATTATATATTTATTATTATACACCAAACAGCATTAGCTAACTTACAATTTCATTGCCGTCATTTTTTGACGGGCAATTCGCTAGTATATATATATATATATATATATATATATCAAAGATGAGCCAACAGAACATAGGAGTTAATAAATATTGCCTCGATCAGTGAGGTGTCTTTTATTCTTATTGATATAACACATGCCCCTGCACAGGGCTTCTTTCTCGACACCTCACCAGCTGGAGCAAATGGTAGAATTTTGGTAGCCTTTTATCAGATCAGACAGCCACAGATCATGGAAATCCCAGCATCGGTCATAAGCACACCACCTATGTACCACGTATGACTTAACCAGAAGAGCTTGTTACTGAACAAAATACAGCACATGCATAGGATAAATACAATAGTAAAATAATCAAGCACATTAACAAAAAAAAATTAAAAGGTGGTGCTATTAAACAATATTGAGTGGTAACATAAATAAGGTCACTAGATCAGAAGTCCAAATTACTTAGAGCTGTTGTAAAATTTGCAACTATTTAGTAAGCTAGTTGTTTGCATTTCAGGAGTAACTTTTCCATTTGAAGTAGTACCTTGAATTACCACATACAAACATAATCGCTACAGCAAGCCGTTACCCACAAATGTAATGCACCCAGTATTACTTATACATATATTTACACAGATATACATAAGGGGAGAGAGAGTTTGCCACAAGAGGAGAGCTGCAGCAAGGCAGGGAGAGCTGACCCCCCCCCCCCCCAATGTAACCCAAAAGAGAGGAGTGTTTGGTGAAGACTGGGTGTCATGCCCAGACTTTGGGTGGCAAGCCACTCTAAAGAGGATTACAGTAAAAAGCAACTGTTTAAACTGAACAGGGACTGGTACAATTAAAGTCTATGGGAAGGATTTTCCAATGTTATTTCCCATAGACTTGAGGCCTGTCTGTGATTGACCTGTTGGTATTTCCCGGGCTTCTAGGCATTCCTGTTATTGGCTCACTTGAGAGCCAGGGGAGACCTCAAGCTGGAGCTTCAGTTTCCTTGACCAGATTGACTTTCAGCCAACCAGCAGGCTGCTTATGTTTGAACAAGCCAATGATGCAAGATACTTTTGTTATCCCTGCTTGCAACAGCCATAGCACGCCTGCATTGTTTAAACAAGCCCCTTAGTGTACCCTTATGTGTCCCCTCGTGGAGGGATGGGTGAAACTTGTCGTTTGATTCACCTAGAACTGATCCCATGCAGAGAGCCAAAGCTCCTAGGAATAAACTAACCTAGGACCAAGACAATGTCTGCTCAATGACTGTTCTTACAGCCAAGTGCTAAAGGAATTATAAATATCTGTGAATGTTGCCCACTCATGACCATACTAGTACACTGTCATTTCCCACTGTGTATTATGTCTATAATAATAGGTTTCTAAGTTATGCTCATGTAATTATGTGATTTGGGAATTTAGAATTTGTACAAACCTGATGTTTTAATATATGTCTACACCAAAGAACATGCTTTACTGAGCACTGTGTGGTGACTCAAAATGGTGACTGTTACTGTACACCTGCTTGAGCCACCCAAGTAGCAAATGACTCATATTGTACTCAAGAGGAGGTGGGCTCTGTCCCAGGGGGCAGATTCCCTCTGACTGGTTCAGAGATAACCTAATTAGTGTAGCTAGTGTTACTGATTGGTTCCCATATACCAAGGTGGGTAATTCAAACATGGTCACTCCTCTGTTTATTGTATTGTGGGCTGTCTTACACTGGTTTTTTCTGCATAAATATTCATGCCTCTGCCCTCAAAAAATCAGTCCAGTCTGGCTGTATATAACTACGTTGTACTGTCATTCTTTGGTAAGGGCTTCCTGAGCTAAAATAATTTAAGGGTATCCTGATACCTCTCTCTCTGGCCCTACCTTAAATAGACCTAAATCTGTCTACTTGTTTTTACTTGTTCCTGACTGTTCTTGATTGTTCCTGACCTGAAGAAGCACACATGGCGCTGAGATCACCATAACCTCATCAACCTAGGGGTCCCTGAAGCTGTAGCTGGAAGGTTTTGGGGTACACTGAGCTCCTTGTTCCTCATTCCAGGGGAGATGATGATGATTTGGATGGGCATTGACAGTTGATCAAGGAAATTTAAAGAGAGGTGTGGGGGGGGGGGGAGTCCTAAAAAAAAATATACATTCAAAAACAATAATCACGTATGCAGATGCCCCAGCGCAGCATGGGAAAATTATCAGCGTGCAGAGCCAAACACGTGCCTAGCCCTAAAAAGACTGTAGCGGAACCCATCACTGTTTTACCCTGTTTTATGATTATTATGGTTAAAATATGATCCTACTATATGTATGTTGGTTGATGCTCTGCAGAATATTGTCCCAGTCATTTGCAGCTACTTGGCATGGGAGATAATCCTGTTACAGCGACTCCGCATAAGATAAAGGAAGTCTATTGTATACAGTGTTTTCATTCTCAGATAAGAACAAAGAAGTGTAATTGAATCAATGTCTGATTGTATCAAAGTTGCCAGGGAGGTGTGACCCACCTATTGTTCTCTTTATGTGTATTGTGCGGCCAAATATGGGCATGTGTATTACCTGTGGCCAATGAGATGTATATATATTTCTGTAAAGGTAAATAAAGTCAGTATTCATTTGACTCCCAAATTGTGTGTTGTCCAATATGGGAGGTTGGGAATGGTGAGACTGTAGTGCTTCTTGGATATTTTACCGTATACCAGCGGAGATATTGGACTGCGTGTTCCAGCTCCGTTACATTTGGTGGCAAGTGTCGGAATTGTTCCCACGGTCAGAAGGACAGCTACAGGAGACACCATTCCGTGGAGTACAAATTGAGGGCAACGCTAGTATCCGTACAGCGCTCCTGGCTACAGCAGGATGGAACCGGCTAGTTTTCAGACAGCGTTCCATCATGAGGAGAAGGAGGCGGCCGCGGACTACAGGGATGCAGACAGAAAGGAACTCATGGTTACAGTACCTCTTATTACCCCACAGACTAAGTTTCAAAGAGAACTCCAAAGCAGACTGGCCTTTTTCCCAGGTACGCTTCCCATAAAAACCTTGGAATGGTTAATGACAGATGTCCACAAATCCATAATGGAAAAGCAGCGGGCACGGGAGTGGTCCATCTTGGGAGCTGCTAACCCACCTCCCACCATTAACCCCCCCCAGCACTGCGTCCGGGTGGTGGGAACTACCAAACCCCTCCACGGTACATCAGGTGCCACACGTGTAACCAGCAGGGCCACATGCAGAGAGACTGTCCCAGAAACAGAAGCCGCTCCACGTGGAATACTCCAAACTAATTCCCCCTCCCAGCAGCAGTGTGTACCCCAGGGGCCCGAAGGTGTCGTCCTTCCCCCCCAGCGGCCGTGTGAACCCCAGGGAGCTGAAGGTGTCTTCCTTCCCCCCCAGCGGCCGTGTGAACCCCAGGGAGCTGAAGGTGTCTTCCTACCTCCCCAGCGGCAGTGTGTACCCCAGGGAGCTGAAGGTGTCGTCCTTCTTCCCCAGCGGCAGTGTGTACCCCAGGGAGCTGAAGGTGTCGTCCTTCCTCCCCAGCGACAGTGTGTACCCCAGGGAGCTGAAGGTGTCGTCCTTCCTCCCCAGCGACAGTGTGTACCCCAGGGAGCTCAAGGTGTCGTCCTTCCTCCCCAGCGACAGTGTGTACCCCAGGAAGCTGAAGGTGTCGTCCTTCCTCCCCAGCGGAAGTGTGTACCCCAGGGAGCTGAAGGTGTCGTCCTTCCTCCCCAGCGACAGTGTGTACCCCAGGGAGCTGAAGGTGTCGTCCTTCCTCCCCAGCGGCAGTGTGAACCACAGGGGGCAGAAGGTGTTGTCCTTCCCCCCCAGCGGCCGTGTGAACCCCAGGGGGCAGAAGGTGTCGTCCTTCCTCCCCAGCGACAGTGTGTACCTCAGGGAGCAGAAGGTGTCGTCCTTCCTCCCCAGCAGCAGTGTGTACCCCAGGGGGACGAAGGTGTTGTCCTTCCCCCCCAGCGGCAGTGTGTACCCCAGGGGGCCGAAGGTGTCGTCCTTTCCCCCCAGCGGCAGTGTGTACCCCAGGGAACAGAAGGGGCCGTCCTTCCTCCCCAGCGGCAGTGTGAACCCCAGGGGGCAGAAGGTGTCGTCCTTCCCACCCAGCGGCAGTGTGAACCCCAGGGGGCAGAAGGTGTCGTCCTTCCCCCCCAGCGGCAGTGTGAACCCCAGGGGGCAGAAGGGGTCATCCTTCCCACACAGCGGCAGTGTGAACCACAGGGGGCAGAAGGTGTCGTCCTTCCCCCCCAGCGGCAGTGTGAACCCCAGGGAGCAGAAGGTGTCGACCTTCCTCCACAGCAGCAGTGGGTACTCCAGGGGGCCAAAGGTGTCATCCTTCCCCCCCAGCGGCAGTGTGAAACACAGGGGGCAGAAGGTGTCGTCCTTCCCCCCCAGCGACAGTTTACCCTAACCAGGGGAGACACCAATCTCCCAGACGGCGCAGATGGGACCGTGGTCTCTGCACCCACAGCTTGTCCAGATCCCCAACTACCGTCACTGGGACAACCGGAGGAGGGGGTAAGTACAAATTCCCCTCCCCAGCTAACTTCTAATGTGGCCCCAGGGTTAACAGAGGAAATGTTAACCCCCACTGACCTCCACCTTTCCCTGGCTACTGAGCCGGAATATGTCCCAAGTACCCCAGCAGAAGAGCTGACAGCGGGGCAGAGTGCAGTCGGCCTCTGCCCTCCCTTTGTCCCTTGTACAGAGCAGGAGGTCCTGCAGGTTATACCAGCAGAAGAGCTGGCATCAGGGCAGAGTACCGCTGGCCTCTGCCCCTCAAGTCCCCTCAGCGTGTTGCACCATCACCCCAGCGAAATATCCAGGTGCCTGGTTAGACTTCCCCCCAAAGGGGAGATGTGTGACGAAGTGCCCTTCGCCACTTTGGCTTGGAGAGGACTGTTTGCCAGCCTCCTGCCCTGCGACTATGGCCCTGGGACAGATTGCCCTTCAAACACAGTATTCGGCCATACCAAAGTGTATGTCACTCATTCTGGCCCTTTACATACAGGGGGGTCATTCTGTACTTGCCCTGTGGGAGCGGTGATACCCCAGATAGCTATGCCATGGAGCCCATTCATATAATGAAAGACTATGGGAAAGACTTTAGCTACATGGCAATTGAACTGTGTGAAGAGGATCTGAGCGCTATTCGGTAGTTTTGTGCGCTCAGATCCCAGCTATCTGGGGATATGTGAAATGTGAGTAAATGTGAATTGCAGTAATGCTGATGGGTTGTCAAACTAGAGAATTGACCAACAAATACTTTTGTCCGGACATCCCCAGGCCGATCCGTTGGGATCAGACCGTGTATGTCGGCTTATGGTCACGGGGGAGGTGTGTAGCGGAACCCATCACTGTTTTACCCTGTTTTATGATTATTATGGTTAAAATATGATCCTACTATATGTATGTTGGTTGATGCTCTGCAGAATATTGTCCCAGACATTTGCAGCTACTTGGCATGGGAGATAATCCTGTTACAGCGACTCCGCATAAGATAAAGGAAGTCTATTGTATACAGTGTTTTCATTCTCAGATAAGAACAAAGAAGTGTAATTGAATCAATGTCTGATTGTATCAAAGTTGCCAGGGAGGTGTGACCCACCTATTGTTCTCTTTATGTGTATTGTGCGGCCAAATATGGGCATGTGTATTACCTGTGGCCAAAGAGATGTATATATATTTCTGTAAAGGTAAATAAAGTCAGTATTCATTTGACTCCCAAATTGTGTGTCGTCCAATATGGGAGGTTGGGAATGGTGAGACTGTAGTGCTTCTTGGATATTTTACCGTATACCAGCGGAGATATTGGACTGCGTGTTCCAGCTCCGTTACAAAGACCAAGAAGCAGAGTATGTTTATTTAATATGCTTGGCACTCTGGGGTTTACAAGTAAAGTGTAATAGCCATTACTAGTATTACAAACTCAATGTTGATGTATATATCATCTGAAGAGCTTTCCTAGTATGCCCACGTAAGCTTTGAACTTGGAATAGCAATGACCACCACAATACATTTTCCATTAAAATAGTTACACATTAATGTCTGAATACTATTGGGCAAAATTCTATTAAAATTAATTACTTTATGGATTACCACCAGTCTGTTGGAGCCACTTACAAGAAGAATCTCGGTGCTCTTATTTAACACATCAGACTAGCTAGAACACCACTGGGTCCCTAAAGCCTGACCATCAAATAGTTTTTTTCTCTCGTTTCTCCTCTTTACACTGGACTTACTTATATTTGGCTATGCCATGGTCTTTAACACATCTGCCTCCTTTAGATTTTCTATCCAACTTCATAGCTTTTACTATTCATGATACCTGACCCCATTATGTCACATCTGCATTTTAGTCAACCACGTAGTGATCCTCAGAAGGGTCTGTCAAAGGATCGCCATTACCATCATACTGGCTTATAAAATAAAAAAGATGCCTAAAATTGATTAAAGAAATGTGGACTTGAAGGGGGTACCCCACATTGACTTTTTTCACAACCGTCACTCCTACCTACTTATTTTTCTAATCTTGGTGCCGATCAGCCTCTTTATACCTGCTCCATGACATACCATATACAGTCAGGTCCATAAATATTGGGACATCGACATAATTCTAATCTTTTTGGCTCTATACACCACCACAATGGATTTGAAATGAAACGAACAAGATGTGCTTTAACTGCAGACTTTCAGCTTTAATTTGAGGGTATTTACATCCAAATCAGGTGAACGGTGTAGGAATTACAACAGTTTGTATATGTGCCTCCCACTTTTTAAGGGACCAAAAGTAATGGGACAGATTAACAGTCATAAAACAAACTTTCACTTTTTAATACTTGGTTGCAAATCCTTTGCAGTCAATTACAGCCTGAAGTCTGGAACGCATAGACATCACCAGAAGCTGGGTTTCATCCCTGGTGATGCTCTGCCAGACCTCTATTGCAACTGTCTTCAACTCCTGCTTGTTCTTGGGGCATTTTCCCTTCAGTTTTGTCTTCAGCAAGTGAAATGCATGCTCAATCGGATTCAGATCAGGTGACTGACTTGGCCATGGCATAACATTCCACTTCTTTCCCTTAAAAAACTCTTTGGTTGCTTTTGCAGTAAGCTTCGGGTCATTATCCATCTGCACTGTGAAGCGCCGTCCAATGAGTTCTGAAGCATTTGGCTGAATATGACCAGATAATATTGCCCGAAACACTTAAGAATTCATCCTGCTGCTTTTGTCAGCAGTCACATCATCAATAAATACAAGAGAACCAGTTCCATTGGCAGCCATACATGCCCACGCCATGACACTACCACCACCATGCTTCACTGATGAGGTGGTATGCTTTGGATCATGAGCAGTTCCTTTCCGTCTCCATACTCTTCTATTCCCATCACTCTGGTACAAGTTGATCTTTGTCTCATCTGTCCATAGGATGTTGTTCCAGAACTGTGAAGGCTATTTTAGGTGTTGTTTGGAAAACTCTAATCTGGCCTTCCTGTTTTTGAGGCTCACCAATGGTTTACATCTTGTGGTGAACCCTCTGTATTTACTCTGGTGAACTCTTCTCTTGATTGTTGACTTTGACACACATACACCTACCTCCTGGAGAGTGTTCTTGATCTGGCCAACTGTTGTGAAGGGTGTTTCTTCACCAGGGAAATAATTCTTCGGTCATCCACCACAGTTGTTTTCCGTGGTCTTCCGGGTCTTTTGGTGTTGCTGAGCTCACCGGTGCGTTCTTTCTTTTTAAGGATGTTCCAAACAGTTGATTTGGCCACACCTAATGTTTTTGCTATCTCTCTGATGGGTTTGTTTTGTTTTTTCAGCCTAATGTTTGCTTGCTTCACTGATAGTGACAGCTCTTTGGATCTCATATTGAGAGTAAACAGCAACAAATGCAAATAGCACACTTGAAATGAACACTGGAGCTTGTATCTGCTCTTTGTAAATTGAATAATGAGGGAATAACACACACCTGGCCATGGAACAGCTGAGCAGCCAATTGTCCCATTACTTTTGGTCCCTAAAAAGTGGGAGGCACATATACAAACTGTTGTAATTCCTATACCGATTACCTGATTTGGATGTAAATACCCTCAAATTAAAGCTGAAAGTCTGCATTTAAAGCACATCTTGTTAGTTTAATTTCAAATCCATTGTGGTGGTGTATAGACCCAAACAGTTTAGAATTGTGTCGATGTCCCAATATTTATGGACCTTACTATACATATGTAACGGATCTCCTGGCACCCCGACCGGGTACCTCCGTTGATGGATGCGTCCTAGCTTGCGTCGAGGCCTACAAGCACCGCACCGGACACCAAAACCACCACAGACTCCAAGGATAGTACATCAGGAACAAGCGTTCAGTAGTTACAGCTCAAGGGAGTATGCAGAAGCAAAGCAATCCCCAGTATGATAGCGATCCCCTCAAATAACGAGACGAGGCTACGTTTTGAAGGGTCAAGAGGAACTATATTTTAATGACAGGGGGTCTCCTTTTATGCAATGGTGCCCTCTGAAGGGCTACACCCACATAATTATCACAACAGCCAAATATATACATGGTTCAACCCCCACGTCTCCTCCCCTCAGATAACAGGTAACACAATTAAAACAGACACAATTTTAACCACATTCTGGATGTACCCCAAATACAGGGGGTACACCTTTAAGTCCCGCACCATTCAATATCTCTCACCCAGGGGAACAACATATACAAAAATGGCATGAATCAGACCAGGGGTTCAAAAGTTAGTAAAAGTATGTTTTTACACATAACACACAGACATTGCACATATCCCCCACACAATACACATATAGGACAATAGGTGAGTCACACCTCCCTGGCAACTTGGATACAATCAGACATTAATTAGATCATTCTTATCAGAGAATGAAAACACTTTGGAAAATGCAAGGATCCTTTACAACTTTCTTATCTCTTGAATCTCTGTAATAGGATTATCTATTAGCCTAGGTCTGCAAAAGTCTGGCTAATATTCTGAGCCAATATATTCTGTAGAACATCAACCAACATATATATAGTAGGATCATATTTTAACCATAATAATCATAAAACAGTTTAAAACAGTGATGGGTTCCGCTACACACCTCCCCCGTGACCATAAGCCGGCATACACGGTCTGATCCCAACGGATCGGCCTGGGGATGTCCGGACAAAAGTATTTGTTGGTCAATTCTCTAGTTTGACAACCCATCAGCATTACTGCAATTCACATTTACTCACATTTCCCATATCCCCAGATAGCTGGGATCTGAGCGCACAAAACCACCGAATAGCGCTCAGATCCTCTTCCCACAGTTCAATTGCCATGTAGCTAAAGACTTTCCCATAGTCTTTCATTATATGAATGGGCTTCATGGCACAGTTATCTGGGGTATCATGGTTCACACAGGGCAAGTACAGAATGACCCCCCTGTATGTAAAGGGCCAGAATGAGTGACTTACACTCTGGTATGGCCGAACACTGGTTCCAAAGGGCAATATGTACCAGGGCCATAGTCACAGGGCAGGAGGCTGGCAAACAGTCCTCTCCAGGACAAAGTGGCGAAGGGCACTTCGTCACACATCTCTCCTTTGGGGGGAAGTCTAACCAGGTACCTGGATATTTTGCTGTGGTGATGGGGCAACACGCTGAGGGGACTTGAGGGGCAGAGGCCAGCGGCACTCTGCCCTGATGCCAGCTCTTCTGCTGGTATAACCTGCAGGACATCCTGCTCTGTACAAGGGACAAAGGGAGGGCAGAGGCCGACTGCACTCTGCCCCGCTGTCAGCTCTTCTGCTGGGGTACTTGGGACATATTCCGGCTCAGTAGCCAGGGAAACGTGGGAGTCAGTGGGGGTTAACATTTCCTCTGTTAACCCTGGGGCCACATTAGAAGTTAGCTGGGGAGGGGAATTTGTACTTACCCCCTCCTCCGGTTGTCCCAGTGACAGTAGTTGGGGATATGGACAGGCTGTGGGCGCAGAGACCACGGTCCCATCTGCGCCATCTGGGAGATTGGTGTCTCCCCTGGTTAGGGTAAACTGTCGCTGGGGAGGAAGGACGACACCTTCTGCCCCCTGGGGTTCACACTGCCGCTGGGGGGGAAGGACGACACCTTCTGCCCCCTGGGGTTCACACTGCCGCTGGGGGGGGAAGGACGACACCTTCTGCCCCCTGGGGTTCACACTGCCGCTGGGGGGGAAGGACGACACCTTCTGCCCCCTGGGGTTCACACTGCCGCTGGGGGGGAAGGACGACACCTTCTGCCCCCTGGGGTTCACACTGCCGCTGGGGGGGAAGGACGACACCTTCTGCCCCCTGGGGTTCACACTGCCGCTGGGGGGGAAGGACGACACCTTCTGCCCCCTGGGGTTCACACTGCCGCTGGGGGGAAAGGACGACACCTTCTGCCCCCTGGGGCTCACACTGCCGCTGGGGGGGAAGGACGACACCTTCTGCCCCCTGGGGTTCACACTGCCGCTGGGGGGGAAGGACGACACCTTCTGCCCCCTGGGGTTCACACTGCCGCTGGGGGGGAAGGACGACACCTTCTGCCCCCTGGGGTTCACACTGCCGCTGGGGGGGAAGGATGACACCTTCTGCCCCCTGGGGTTCACACTGCAGCTGGGAGGGAAGGACGACACCTTCTGCCCCCTGGGGTTCACACTGCTGCTGGGGGGGGAGGACGACACCTTCTGCCCCCTGGGGTTCACACTGCTGCTGGGGGGGAAGGACGACACCTTCTGCCCCCTGGGGTTCACACTGCCGCTGGAGGGGAAGGACGACACCTTCTGCCCTCTGTAGGGCCGGTAGAGAGACCTCGGTCCCATCTCTACCTGCCATCTGGAGGTCATCCCAGGACCAGTCAATGAAGTCTGGTTCTGCTTGTCGAGTAGGTTGGGGCTGCACAAGGCTGAGCAGGTGTTGGTAGTCCTGCTCCAGCTCCCACTCTCTCGTTACCAGGTGGGTCATGTCTTTGCTCACCTCGCCTTCGTCATCCCAGACATACATGCCCATCCGGTAGTCGTAGATGTCCCAAAACCTAGACCCCTCCGTGCTGCCAAGATCAATATCGTCCTCCAAGGCATCCCATAATAAACCCAGGCCATCATAATCATCCCCCTCCGGTAAGTCGTGTTCAGACGTCCAGGGGGTAAGTCGAACGGTATGCCACCAGAGGGCCTGGTATGCGTTGTCTAGCCAGAGCTCTCGCCATACCAGGGTTTCTAGTCTTGTCACCCACTCATCCAGGGGCTGCTCTCCCAATAGATACATCCGCATCGCCACACGCTTCTGTAGCCGCTGCTCATCACTGGGGAGACTCTCACCTCGCCGCCATTGGGCATCTTCCAGGGCATCATACCAGAGTTCCTTTCTGTCTGCATCCCTGTAGTCCGCGGCCGCCTCCTCCTCCTCATCATGAAACGCTGTCTGAAAACTAGCCGGTTCCATCCTGCTGTAGCCAGGGGCGCTGTACGGATACTAGCGTTGCCCTCAATTTGTAACTCCAAACGTTACCGGTGTCTCCGTGCAGCTTTTCCTCTTACTAGGACGCCATCCCACCACTGCCAGCCAATGTAACGGATCTCCTGGCACCCCGACCGGGTACCTCCGTTGATGGATGCGTCCTAGCTTGCGTCGAGGCCTACAAGCACCGCACCGGACACCAAAACCACCACAGACTCCAAGGATAGTACATCAGGAACAAGCGTTCAGTAGTTACAGCTCAAGGGAGTATGCAGAAGCATAGCAATCCCCAGTATGATAGCGATCCCCTCAAATAACGAGACGAGGCTACGTTTTGAAGGGTCAAGAGGAACTATATTTTAATGACAGGGGGTCTCCTTTTATGCAATGGTGCCCTCTGAAGGGCTACACCCACATAATTATCACAACAGCCAATTATATACATGGTTCAACCCCCACGTCTCCTCCCCTCAGGTAACAGGTAACACAATTAAAACAGACACAATTTTAACCACATTCTGGATGTACCCCAAATACAGGGGGTACACCTTTAAGTCCCGCACCATTCAATATCTCTCACCCAGGAAAACAACATATACAAAAATGGCATGAATCAGACCAGGGGTTCAAAAGTTAGTAAAAGTATGTTTTTACACATAACACACAGACATTGCACATATCCCCCATACAATACACATATAGGACAATAGGTGAGTCACACCTCCCTGGCAACTTGGATACAATCAGACATTAATTAGATCATTCTTATCAGAGAATGAAAACACTTTGGAAAATGCAAGGATCCTTTACAACTTTCATATCTCTTGAATCTCTGTAACAGGATTATCTATTAGCCTAGGTCTGCAAAAGTCTGGCTAATATTCTGAGCCAATATATTCTGTAGAACATCAACCAACATACATATAGTAGGATCATATTTTAACCATAATAATCATAAAACAGTTTAAAACAGTGATGGGTTCCGCTACAACATATTTCCCCAGTGTAATCCACTGAGACTGATCTAGAATGGGGGAAAATAGACAGGGCCTGTAATCCAAGCAAATTACAGTTAATTTCAAACCACCAAGAGGCTGTATCAGATCAATCTGACAAATCTGAGGAAGAGAGGAATCCCTCACCCTTGCAGCACAATATGGACCCATCAGACAAATCCCTGACAAAGATCGAGGAAATGTTCCAAGCCTATGTGACAAAAACACTTGACGCTCTAAAGAAGGACATTAACGATCTGGGTCAAAGAACCCAGCTTTTGGAGGAGACTTCAGATCAACTTGTTGAGGCTCAGGAGAGGGACAGATCTGAGGTTGCCCAGAACTTCTACCGCATTGCTTCCCTGGAAGATAAAATGGAAGATATAGAAAACCGGTCGAAGAGGCATATACTGAGAATAAAAGGCATCCCAAGATTGCTGCTAGACCTCATGCAGTACCTGAAAGCCATGATTAGCAGCCTCATACCTGTCACTCTGGAATCGGTCTAAGAAATTGAGAGGGCACACAGAGCTCTGGGGGTGACAAGAAACCAGGACATCCCCAGGGATGTGATTATTAGATTCCTCAGACAGAACGCCAGAGATCTAACATTGGCGGCTTCCAGGAAAAAGCAATCGATAAAGGACCTGGATAGCTCCATGCTTCAAGTTTACACTGACTTGTCTCCTATTATGCTGGCTAAGCATAGAGAGATGAAGCCGGCCTTGGAAATTTTAATTAAAAATAAGATTCCGTACAGATGGAGCTTCTCCTTCGGCCTTCTGCTCCAAATTAACAACAAGCCCTCTGAGGACCACTCTCTGGAGGAGTGCCAATCTATCCTTATAAGTCTTAACCTAACTCCTGAGGCTGATTTGGAAGGGGAGAGGGAATGGACCATCACCCCAACCAGAAAATGAACAAGAAGAGCATCTCTTCTTACAGGGACAAAGATCTCCTGACCTTCAAGTCAAGGACACCTCAGCACCAAGTCCTGAGACTCCTAGAGGCCCTAGCAGAGACTGGTCTGGCACCACCAGGTGGATACTGGCAGAAAGCAGACCAACTAATATTTTAATAGTTCATGATTAGTTTGTTTGCTTTGCAAGATCAATTTATCATTTTTTATATGTTACTCAGTTTTACTGTATATTCTACACTTTCACTGAATTGTTGACGACAGTTGATTTTCATGAATAGCTACACTTTGGGTCAAGGGGTACCACCTCTTCTCTGACCTCATGGTTTCACTATTAGGACTAGGTCCTTGATACTCCCCCCACCCAGGTTAATTTCTAACCCCTCCTAATTGGGAACTCCTGGATGAATAGCCTTTTCATTCATCGTCCCCAAGAATACCCTTAGGGTAGTAAGGTTTAAGAGGTTTTGTGTATTGAACTAGTTATATGTGATGACTGTTGAATCACTGTGTTTTTTCTCAGTTTTTTTTGTTGTTTATTTTTCCCCTCTTCTCCCGCCTGGTGATTAATGCCTAGGATTAAAGGTAAGACAAAACAATTTGACCAGCATGAAACACTCCTACCAAAATGACTAACACAGACTTCACGTTTCTGACCTATAATGTTAAGGGCTTCAATTCACAAGTTAAATGAAGGAAAGCCTTCTTATATTACAAAGATGTTAAACCCTCTGTTCTCTTCATTCAGGAAACGCACTTCTCCCACAACAAAGTTTTGGCATACATGCATAAGGAGTATCTTACATTCTACGTGGCAAGAGGCCTACCAAAAAAGCAGGAACTTCAATTCTTATTCACCAAAACTTCCCTGTCAAACTAGAATTCAAATATGATTGATAAAGAAGGCCATTATTTAATCTTAAATGGAACAGTCTTGAACACCAAGATAACTTTGGCCTCTATATACAGTGCCTTGCAAAAGTATTCACTCCCCCTTGACTTTAAACCTATTTTGTTACATTACAACCTTAAGTTCAGTTTTGTTAATCTGATTTTTTTGTGATGGATCAGAACACAATAGTCTAAGTTGGTGAAGTGAAATGAAAAAATATATACATAAAACTATTTTTTTAGAAATAGGAAACAGAAATTTGGCATGTGCGTATGTATTCACCCCCTTTGTTATGAAGCCCATAAAAAGCTCTGGTGCAACCAATTACCTTCAGAAGTCACATAATTAGTGAAATGATGTCCACCTGTGTGCAATCTAAGTGTCACATGATCTGTCATTACATATGCACACCTTTTTTTAAAGGCCCAGAGGCTGCAACACCTAAGCAAGAGGCACCACTTACCAAACACTGCAATGAAGACACAGGAACCCTCCAAACAAGTAAGGGACAATGTTGTTGAGAAGTACAAGTCAGGGTTAGGTTATAAAAAAAGTATCCAATTCTTTGATGATCCCCAGGAGCACCATCAAATTCATCATAACCAAATGGAAAGAACATGGCACCACAGCAAACCTGCCAAGAGACGGCCGCCCACCAAAACTCACAGACCGGGCAAGGAAGGCATTAATCAGAGAGGCAGCACAGAGACCTAAGGTAACCCCGGAGGAGCTGCAGAGTTCCACAGCAGAGACTGGAGTATCTGTACATAGGACGACAATAAGCCGTACGCTCCTTAGAGTTGGGCTTTATGGCAGAGTGGCCAGAAGAAAGCCATTACTTTCAGCAGAAAACAAAATGGCACGTTTTGAGTTTCCGAAAAGGCATGTGGGAGACTCCCAAAATGTATGGAGGAAGGTGCTCTGGAGTCTGATGAGACTAAAATGTAACTTTTCGGCCATCAAAGAAAAAGCTATGTCTGGCGCAAACCCATCACCTTCCAGCAGGACAATGACCCCAAACACATTGCTAAAGCATCACATCAGTGGTTTAAGGGGAAACATGTAAATGTGTTGGAATGGCCTAGTCAAAGTCCAGACCTCAATCCAGTGGAAAATCTGTGGTCACATGACCCACATGAGAGATAGGATGGGTCATATTCGGTATGTTTGTAGTCAGTATATATGTTTAAAGGAACAGAGAAGCACAAATTTAAATAGTGAGGTTAGGAAGGGGAAACATAGGTTAAGAGGAATTAAGTCTATAAAGAAACTATGTCATTAAGGATAATATCACATAACACCAATGGATTGAATATGCCCATTAAAAGAAAAATTGCATTTTCAGAATATAATAAATCAGGTGCAGAAATAATCTGCCTACAAGAAACACATCTGAAAATGAAGCATAACCATCTATTAAATAATAAATCTTTTTTGAAGAGAGTAGATGCTAATTATACTAGTAAAACGAGGGGAGTCTCGATATTATTTAAAGCTAACTTAGTGGTGGAGGAAGAGTTTAAAAAGATTGATATAGAGGGAAGATATATATTGTGGGTAGGAGAAATAAATAAAAGCATCTACACAATTGTAAATATATATGCCCCAAATAAGAATCAAGAGAGATTTCTTATAAAAATATTGAAGTTAGTTCATAAATATAAAAAAGGAAAAGTTATTATATGTGGAGACTTAAATTTAGCTATGGATCCAGTTCAGGATAGATCAAAATCTAAATATAAGAAAAATAATAATCCTTCGAGTTATTTAAGATTAAGAATTAAAAAACTAATGATAGAGCTTGACCTCTTTGATATTTGGAGAACATTTAATCCAGAAAAGATAGAGATTACATATCACTCAAAGAAATATAATGTATACTCTAGAATAGATTATTTCTTGGGGGATCCTTCAGTGGTATACGATACAAAAAAAATAACTATCTTATCTACTGCACTATCAGATCACTTTCCACTGATGTTGGAACTAAAAGGGGTTAAAACCTATGGTAAAATAAGAAATTGGAGAATAGAACCTCTGATTTTAAAAGATAAGATATATATAGAAGAAATAACAGCTATTAGAGAATTTATGCGCTTAAATATAGATTCAGTATCATCTCCTTCACTCATATGGTGTACACTAAAAGCATTTGTTAGAGGCATTATAATAGAAAAAGAAGCGCGAATGGAGAGAGCTAGGGGAACAACCTTAAGAAATCTTTATATTCAGTTAGATATATTACAGAATAGCAATAACAATCTTCCATCTATGCAAAAGATGGAAACAATTAAAGATATCAATTTACAAATTAAAAAGATCTTTCAGTTAATTCAAGATAGAATGGTTTGGAAAGCACAACAAAACAATGACCTAATGGGAGGAACAATGGGGAAATATTTGGCCAATAAAGTTAAGAATCAAAAAATTCAAAACCATATCCAGGGACTCAGGGGAGAAGATAATCAGCTATATAACCATCCAGAAAAAATTGGCAACATATTTTTCCAATACTACTCAGAATTATACAATATTGAGAAGCAGAAAGATTTTCAGAAACCTAGTTTGAGTGAGATAAAAAAACTTTTTGAAGGATATTAAATTCCCTAAGATATCAGAGGAAGAATTATTATATCTAAATGAACCAATAACGGAGAAAGAGATAATAAAGGGTATTAATGAAACAAAAAACAATAAGGCCCCTGGTATTGATGGCCTAGATAAACTATTCTATACAACGTTTAAAGACCAGCTGGCCCCTTTATTGGCCAGTATGTTTAATGAGATTAAGAACAGCGGCATTATTAGAGAGGAGTTAACTGAAGCAAAAATTATAAATATACTAAAAGAAGGAAAAGACCCGGAAGATAGGAAGAGCTATAGACGGATCTCTCTTATTAATTATGATTTAAAAATATATTCTAAGGTGTTAACTAATCGTTTGATCCCTTTAATTCCGCAGTTGATTAATTCAGAGCAGACAGGATTTGTTAAGTCCCGACAAGGAGGGGATAATATAAGAACATTGATAGATATTCTCTCTATAGGGAGGAGTGATGGGGGCCCCAGCTTGGCTCTGTCGATAGATGCAGAGAAAGCCTTCGACAGAGTCAGCTGGGACTTCCTTAAGATTGCCTTGGAATGTTATGGACTAGAGGAATTTGCTTCTAAAGCAATTATGGCTCTTTATATTAACCCTACAGCTAAGATTAGTGGGCCTAATTATGAAACATCTTTTTTCCCCATAAAAAATGGAACTAGGCAGGGCTGTCCCTTGTCTCCCATATTATTTAATCTTTATGTGGAGCCTCTTCTATTGAAAATAAGGGAAGCAAAGGATATTGAGGGAGTAAAAGTCGGTCTTAAAGAGTATAAAATTGCTATATATGCAGATGATCTGATAGTTATTTTGAAGAACCCTATCCAATCTTTGGGAGCTCTTGATATCATTTTTAAAGAATTTGGAAGACTCTCTTATTATAAGGTCAACCATGAGAAATCAGATATTATATGGAGAGATCTCTCCTTTGAAGAAATTAAAAGTTTAAAAAGCTCATTTAATTTTAAATGGAACTCTAATAAAATAAGTCATCTGGGTATAGACCTATCATTCAAGGTTAATAAGATTTTGAAATCTAATCTAGAAAAGATATGGAAACAGATTCAGAAAATCCTCTTAGAGTGGGAAGATGTAAAATTGTCATGGTCAGCTAGAATCGCAATTAGTAAGATGATATTGATCCCTAAAATCACTTATATCCTTAGAACAATTCCGGAAGTTCCGCCAAAATATTGGATTGTTAAACTGCAAAGAAGTATAGATGCATTTATTTTGGGTGGTAAAAGAACTAGAATCCCTCTTTCAATTACCAAAAGACCCATGCTTAAGGGTGTATTGGCATCACCCTCTATAAGAGATTTATATAATGCTATTGCCCTCTCTCAAATTATGATATGGAGTACTCCTGCCATTAATCCAGGTTGGAAGTCCTTAGAATACGATATATTAAAAATAGACACTCCTAATACATTGCTGTGGATTGATGGGTTAAATGATGTCAAGAGTGAACGGCTACCCAGAGGAGTAAGAACATTGTTAAAATTCTGGGTGACAAATAGAGATAAATTGAACCTTTCGAGATATCCTTCGTTAGGTGCCCCTATAGAGTGTCTCTTATCACCGTTCAATGTTGACTTAATAGGTGGATGGAAATTGCAGGGAATATCCCTTATAGATGATCTCTACGCATCTGGTGTCCAACTATCCTGGTCTAACTTGAAACAAAAATATAAACTTAAGAACAACCAATGGTTGGCATTTAGATCCTTACAATCCTTGGTGAAAGCAAAGGGATATGGTAAAAAGATTAGCTATTCGATTACTGACTTTGAAAGTATGCTATATCAGAAGGCGTTACCGCATAGAATTTCAAGATGTCATAAGATTCTAATGCCACAGGATAAAGTAAATCCAACGAAAGGTATGTTAGAGTGGCAGAAAGATCTACATATATTAATGGACGGAGATAAATGGGAGAAGGCTCTAAAAATCGTAAAAATCTCTTCCTGCTCTAGTAACTATATTGAATTATATTTCAAGTTGATGAATAGATGGTATTGGACACCAGATGCGATTAATAAATTTGCACAGAACAAAGGGAATACATGTTGGAAGGGCTGTGGTATAAACAGTGATTCACTCCATGCTTGGTGGAACTGTACAAAAATAAAGCCTTTTTGGAGAGCTTGTACATATCTGATTGAGGATATATGTGAGGTAGAGGTTCCTTTTGTTTCAGAGCTGCTCCTATTACATATAAGGGGGGAGGGAAAGGGAAGAGGAAAGATATTTTGTTTTTTTGTTTTTTATTTTCCTTCTTCACCCGAGTCTCCCCAGAAGCACATGATTTCTGTGCTAAACTGCTAACTATATTGAGAGTAGTGCCGGTTCCTCTGTATGCTTGGTGGAGGTATCAAGTTAAGTGACCTCGCTATTAGGGAATTGCCTTCCCATCAGGAGTACAAGATATTATATAAAAATTGGTATTCGAAGAGATGGGAGGGAGGAGATTTTAACAGTGTATTTATACATATGCAGTTGCTAAACTGTTGAATTACTGATACCTCTGGAATGTATGATTGTTTTGTTATGTTTTTGATGTTTATTAAAGAAAAACGAGAAAAAATATAAAAAAAAAAAAAAGACTTAAAGATTGCTGTTCACAAGCACAAACCATCCAACTTGAAGGAGCTGGAGCAGTTTTGCAAGGAGGAATGGGCAAAAATCCCCGTGGTAAGATGTGGCAAGCTCATAGAGACTGTTGGCTCTACAAAGTATTGACTTTAAGGGGGTGAATAGTTATGCATATTGACCTTTTCATATTTTGTCCTATTTGTTGTTTGCTTCACAATAAAATAAAAAAAACATCTTCAAAGTTGTGGGCATGTTCTGTAAATTAAATGATGCAAATCCTCAAACAATCCATGTTAATTCCAGGTTGTGAGACAACAAAGCACGAAATATGGCAAGGGGGGAAGAATACTTTTGCATGGCACTATATGCACCTACCACTTCCTCGCATAAAACCTTACTTAAGTTCTTAAAGACTCTTGTAACACATACTCAGGGTAAAATAAAAAATAGGGGGATATTTTAATTTAACCTTTGTTTTAAAGCTTGACCGCTCAAACAGTCTCCCTAATGGCCGATACTCAAACAAAGTTTCTCAGATCTCAAAATGCTTAATAACTTAAATTTGGTAGATGCCTAGAGGGGACATAACCTCAGCATAAAATAATTCACTTACTATTCCCACGCCCACGGGTTATACACCTGGATTGATACCATACTGATTAGCTCTACTTTATTCAACAATTCCAGTGGTGCTAAAATACTTGCATGCTCCTGGTCAGATCATACAGTAGCAGTTGCATTATACTTGGATCTTGGCCCGAATCTTAATAATCCATATTCTTGGAAACTTAAGTACCTTCTCATGTGAAAATCCTATTTTTTAGACCAGATCTCTAAAGATTTAGAACTGTACTTTGACTCCAACATACCCACAGACTGGGGTTTCTGCTGGATCTGGGTGGCCAATAAGACCTTTATAAGGGGCACGTGTATAAAGTTAGCAACGGCCCACTAGAAACAGTGTAAATTAAAAGAGAAGGACCTTATGGGAAGCATTAAGGAGACTAGAACTTCAAAATCAATAAAATCCCACTCCCCAGATTTGCCATAGATTAGAACTAGATAATATTCTATCAGAAAAAATGGAGAAAGAAATGCAAAGTACTAAACAATTATTTTATGCCAAGGCCAACAAGAATGACTCGCTGCTAGCGAGACGACTAAATGCTTTCCCAGACTAGAATCCTTAAGATAAAAACCTCCAACAGCCCGATTACTATGAGTCAAAATGAGTCAGAATGAAATCCAAAAAACATTGTCTGATTTTTATCAGAATTTTTACACCTCAAAAACTCAAATTAACTCAGGTATCATCCAATCGTACCTCGACTCATATGACCTCCCTAAAGTCACTGAAGAAAATTTAACTAGTCTTAACATTACAGTAGAGGAAGTTCAGGAGGCTATCAAAAAAACTCAAATCAGGCAAAAGCCCAGGCCCGGATGTTTTCACTAATATTTATTATTAAAAAAAATAGCAGATTGTCTCTCCCCCCACCTGTGTAGTCTTTTCCACTCTATTCTAAAAGGGGATAGGATGCCGCTGGAGCTTAAACAGGCCGATTTAGTGCTGTTCCCCAATGAAAGTAGGGACCCCGTGGAAATTAAATGTTACCCCCTTTATCCCTCATGAACGGTGATATTAAACTCCTTGCCAAAATTATGGCAGACAGAATATCCAGGTTCCTCCCTGACCTGATTCATAAGGATCAGGCCGGTTTTACCCTGTATAGACAAGTGGCTGATAATATAAGGAGAACTATGAATGTTATATATTTAGCGCAATGCTCTAAAGCTCTGCTATGTATTTTAGCACTAGATACTAAAAAAGCCTTCTATACAGTCGAATGGCACTACCTGCACATGACGCTGGACAAATTTGGCTTCAAGGGGCGATTTATTAATTTAATCCGGTCCTATTATCATTTACCACGGGCTAAACTTAAATTGCCGGGGAAGAATAATACCACTATCAATATCCACAGAGGAACTAGGCATGGTTGCCCTTTATCCCCATTATTGTTTGCACTGGCCATAGAGCCCCTAGCCCAAGTCATTCGGTCCAACTCGGACATAACAGGCCTTGAAGTGGGACATCACCATATGAAATTTGCCCTATTTGTGCATGATATTCTTTGCACTTTAACAAATTCTGAAACATCAATTGCTGCCTTAATGTCAGGTATAGATGCCTTTAGCTCAATTTCTGTCCGGCAGATAAACTTAGATAAATCGGAAGCTTTAAATGTGGGTATTCCTTAAACTGAATTAGATACACTGAAAAACATGCACAAGTTTATTTGGACAACAAGCTTTATGAAATACCTAGGGGTTAAGATAAGAAGGAAAATTTCGGAATTATCCCCCCTATTTGAAAAAAGTTACCAATGATATGCATAACTGGTCCAGACTGCACATTTCTTGGACAGGCCAAATCACGACAGTAAAGATGAGAATTCTACCTAAGGTTCTATACCTGATTAGAACTCTGGTTATTCCAGTAGATGCTAAAGAGTTAGAGAAATTGCAAATAAAAATATTTAATTTAATTTGGCAAAATAAACCCCTGCGAATTGATAAGAAAATAATGTTTAAGCATAGGCCTCGAAGGGGACTCTTTTGCCCTAATCTTGGGATGTATTTTAAAGCAGTCCAATTGGCATTTCTACCCATTTACCACTCAACCAAAAGCCAACCCACCTGGCTTTTCTTAGAAAACTGGCAATTAAAACCCTACTTCTGGGATACGATAATCTGGGAACCAGTGCTACCTCATTTTAAAGAAAAGCATTCCAACCCAATGATTAATCTTGCGCTCTCAACTTAGGCTTGGGCCAAAACCAAATACCAATTAGCCGCACCACTCACGCCTCTAACGTCAATAAGGTCTTTTCCTAATTTTCATTCAGACTTCCGCACAGAATCAAAGAATTGGTGGCTATCCAGCAAATTAGCTAAAGTGGGCTCACACATCAACATAATGTCCCCCAAAGTGAAAGGTGGAACTATATGAAACTAAGATACTGGTTGTCCTCACTCACCCGATCCACAGGCTCACCGATGCCAACTTGCCTCTCGGTGATAAGTAAAAATCTCCCCTCCTCAAAAGGAGTCTATGGGAAAGGGATTTAGGCAAAGATCTTGATGAGGACATGTGGAAAGAGGGCTGCTCTAGTCTATCTAAGAGCTCAATCACCTATAAGCCCTTTCCCTCCATAGAGACATGCTTATTGGGCATTCATGTGAATGACCTAAATTCTCACCAAAATAAGCTTTGGGAAGTAATTGCCAAAATAAATTTTGTAATGATTAACGAGAAATTAACCTGCATACTGCAGGATTCATACCCCCTGTTTGTCACGATATGGACTCCCTGGCTGAACTCCCCACATACTATTCCGATTAGGTAACAAATTCCACAGAGTATACAATCGTTAATATCTTAACTCCTGGTGGAGTGCGGAGGTAGGTGTAGGGGGAGGGGGGGGGGGGGAGACTGGGACCTTTGGAAAAAGCTGATGGATTTGAGACATCAAAGTTGAAGGTAAGCTAGCCATACTCAATCCTTTTCCCCTACCCTCCTTCCCTTTTTTATTTCTCCTCTTATTTTTAGTTCTTTCTATTTTTATTGTTTAGTTTGAGTACACAAGATTATATTACCATAGGTTGTTTAATAAAAAGAAAAAGAAAAAAAAAGAAGACACATTTGTTACAACAGAAATGGAAGTTTTTAATAGTAAATGTGTAAATTCATCAGTAAACCATTCATATAACCGTTACCTACTGTATGTATTTTGTTTCTAAACAATGACATTATACGATCACATATTTACATATTCATACTTTATTCTTATGCAACGCCATGCCATTGGTCTCTTTGATATGTCTTCCATAAAAAAAAGATTGAAACAAAATGAATTACTTTATTTCTGTTATGGACTATGATGATCAAATAATAAAAATCACAAAAAAACAATAAAACAGGGCATTTCCAAGGCAGCAAACTGAGCAGACGTGTTCCTGAAGAGCTCTGTTCCTATAATTGAATTTTGGGGCATATTGTGGTAAATTTTTACCCAAAAAGCACACAAAGGCTTCTAATTAGTTTAACTTACAAAGCTGCTTATACAGATATAACTTTTAAAGTGATATTATCAAATTTCACAACCACGAGGAAACAGGCCTAACAGACTGTGTGGACCCACTGGCTGTCGCCTATTATCCCCCGTGTAGGAGTAAAGTGGAGAAGCGCAAGAGTGAGTACTGCGGCCATACGTCTTTGATCAAACCCCCCACCTACCGGATCTGACAGCCGGACCAACATCTGAGAGCGGCAGAGGTAGTGGGTCCCGACAGGCGAAGAGAGGAGGTACATAGCTGAAGAGGATAAGAGATCGGACACCAGAGGAGAGGAGAGGTAGACAGTGTTGGAAGGTAGGGCTCGTGGCATTCTGGCCTCCCCTGAAGTGGAGAAGCAGAGAGAAGGACCCTAACACACTACAGGTCGAGGGGCACTGATCCCACAAAGAGAGGTGTAGTGGCTAGGAAAAAGAAGTAGGTGCATAGGCACAGGGAGAGAGTCAGCAGAAGACGAGCGGCCATTATTCTACACGTGCCATGAGCCCTTGAATACCATCAGACCTCCAACGCCACTTGCAGCTCCCTACCACAGACATGAGAGTTAGAAGGGGGACCCGTATTCAGGGTCTGCACAGAAAGGATCATGGAGATCAGCAAGGGAACATAACTTAATTTAGAGCCCTTATACACATGAACAACGAAGGGCCACATTGATACATTTGGCACCAAAACAAGGACTATGCCCCTTCTTGAACCACCAAAGTGCTGTGTAATGATCACTGATTCCAACTTAAGGAGATAAATAGCGTCTACTGGTACACACACTTCCTAAAAACAGCACCTAACAGACATTGATCAAAGGTAATCCAGCCTGAGTCTCTTAAATGAAGAATTGCATAAAAGTCAACATCCAAACAAATATTAATGAGATAAACAAAGTAAATAAATAATAAAATAAATTAATAAAACAAAAAAAGAAAGATAAAGAGTTCTTACTGCCTGTAAATTTAAAAAGGAAAACGATCCAACATTGCCACCTAGTGGCCAAATGAGCTGTTTAAAAGACACTGCAAGAAAAACCTACAAGTTAAAGTGAACAGAGCAAATAACATGATTGTGCAACAGAGTGGATTGTAGATTACTGTTTAAGAGAATCTTTAAAGGCATCAACTTCAGACAAGCATATGTTGGGAGCTGTATATCGAAATATATGAGCTACATACACAAACTTCATCAATCAGTAACCTCAACAAGGTTTATCAGTACCAGCACCCAAGGCAGGTCCCATACATCACATGAACCAGCCTCAAGTTTGCAATATTATCCTTTGTATGGAAGGCCCGACAATTGCGGGCAATTACAGCATATTTACTCTAAAAAATGGGGAAATATAAAATAATTGGCACGAGTAGAAACATTGAAGAACTATTCAAATCATCGGACGCAAAACAGCCTACAACCAGGCTTTCTGGCACAGATCAATACGATATGTCAGACTCAGAGGACAATCCAAGCCCTTCTTGGCAACATCTGGAGGTCGCTAACAGGTCTATGGCCAAGTTTGAATCCCCCAACAAAAATAGAAGAATTGTTCATAAAGGGGGGAACGTCACATATAATTTCTATATGTAGTAAGATTATTAGTGAATCCACGCCTTTTTTTAAAAGCCTGGGTATTAAAAGCTGGGAATTTGACCTTAGAGTTTATATAGATGATGTTACGTGGAGAGGAATTATTTAAAGGCTAAAGAAATCGGCACTTAATACAGCTTATATTGAGTTATTTTTCTAATTAATTCATCGGTGGCATCTTACCCCGGCCAAAATGGCCAAGATTGATCCAAAAGGGGAAGACCTTTGCTGGAAGTTGTGTGGCTCTCAAGGTACTGAGGTCCATGTTTGGTGGGAGTGCAACAGAATTCAAAAGTTGTGGCTGGAAGTTTGCCAGCTATTATCTAAGGTGATGGGAAAGCAAATTTCATGCACTTCACAACTGGTTCTCTTTCATATGAACCTTGAGAACCTGCCAAACCCGGATAGATATCTGACTTGACATATCCTGTTAGTTGCTAAATGGCTAATTGTAAAATATTGGAAATCCTCTACAATTCCATCAATTAAGAAATTGATAAATGTCATCAGCTTGAATAGGGAGTTGATGCCTAAGTTCA
Source organism: Discoglossus pictus (assembly GCA_027410445.1). Classification (NCBI taxonomy): domain Eukaryota; kingdom Metazoa; phylum Chordata; class Amphibia; order Anura; family Alytidae; genus Discoglossus; species Discoglossus pictus. The sequence goes on along the minus strand of CM050166.1, from coordinate 444,471,636 downwards.
ACTGGTTAAGCTCCCAGAAACAAGTTTTTCATATCAATTGGTCTAAGTGGGATCATTATATAGTAAAATATGGTGCCCCATTACACCAGGCTAGATAACGTCTGGAACCTTCAGGTTGAATGTATGAAGGTATGTTTGTCATTTTTGAGGTATGATGTTTTGAACTTGGATATTGTTATGTATTATATATATATATTTTCTTTTCACTTTTTTGTTATATGTGTGATTGTTATTCTTTTGTATTGTTAAAAAAAAAAATAATAATAATAAAAAAAAAGAATATATTACCAAGGCTGTAGATGATCTTAGACAAGATAGGGCAAAGGACTCAGCCTTTAGAGGAAGCTGCTGACAACCTAGCGGAGGCCCAAGACAGAGTCAGGAAGGATGTTTCAATGAATACCTCCAAAAACACAGACTTAGAGAGTAAATATGAAGAACTTGAGAACCAGTCACGGAGAAATAATTTAAGGTTCAGGGGAATTCCTTGTCAAATTACTGATTTAAAAAAATATATTTCCTCAATGTTGCACTCCATACTCCTGGATTCCCCGGGTGGAAGCTGGGAGATTGAAAGAGCTCACAGGGCTCTAGGCTCAATAGACAGGCCCAAGGACGTGATCGTGAGATTTTTACGCCAGAGCATGAGAGACCTAATTCTTTCAGCGACCAGGAGAATCTCAGTGGTGAAAGGCCCGGACGGCTCAGAGATACAAATTTATATGGACTTGTCAACGCTAACTCTTGAGAAGAGAAGGGCAATGAAGCCTGTTTAAATGGTTCCCCCCAAAAAACAAAATAGTTTTCAATTCAACGGTACTCTTTATAAAATACACTCACCGGATGAAGGTCATGAAACTCTCACCTGGCTTCATCTGTATCAGGGCAGTGAAAAGAAAACCTGTCCTGAGACTAGTCAAACGCCTAGACCCGTTCGAGCCTGGACGGAGGTTGCAAAAGACAAAAGGCCTAAAAGGACTGAGCTTCAGCAAGTCTCCCACACCTCTGATTAAACGGAGCTGGCGACTAATTCTAAGACCAACTGATAGACCTCAATAGAAGATTTCTTACAGTTTAATACCTCAAACGAACTGTACCAAGAGGGGATTGTGGGCTGCTCTTAGAAGAGGATTGAGGACTGATTCGATAGATAGGATAAGAAGTCCAATGTTAGGCAGAAGTAATTAAAAATCAGCATTTAGTACTGAAGATAAGGTTGTGATTATGGCTAGGTTAACTACAATTTACTTAAGAAACATGCAGAATTGTAAAACTTGCCAGGCAGTTCCAGTTAGCAATATATGTTAATAGTATAGAGTCTCCCCAACGTAGGGATCAGAACGTGAAATGTGTTTTGATTTTTTATTAGTTTTTTTTATTTATTTTTTCCCTAATTGTAGGGTATTGGATTTTCTAACAAAGAAATCACTGGACTTATCCAGAATAGAGTTAAATCTAATCGCCCTTGCGGGAAGGTAGAGTGCCTAGGTAGTTGATTCTCTCCTCCAGATTTAATGTACACTAGGTATAGTGTAAGGAGCACTTGTTTTGTAACGTTGAATGTTATTTGGTTGAGATTAATGTTTTGTTATTTCAGTTTCATTTCTAAGGTCCCCAGAGACGAGTCAAGCCAGCCATCCAGCCCACGTTGGGTTCCAATGAGGGCGACAGGAGAGGGTAAATCCTGCATCATTACCAGACATAACACAAAGTGTAAACATGACTGATACGGCCTTTAACTTTTTAACTCATAAAGTCAATGGCGATTTTCCTTCAAGAGACACACTTTGCTTACCATAAAACCCCTACATTTATGCATAAGGATCATCCTAACCTTTATACCCTAAACAAAAAAAACAAAAAGGCAGGTATAGCAACATTGTTCCATAAGGAGTTCCCCTTCAAACTTCACCAAAAAATAGTAGATAAAGAAGGAGATTATATTATACTTAACGGATCTCAAAAGAAATAACTGAATATTTTGACTTTAACAACATACCTGAAACAGAAATTGATTGGCTTTGGCTGGCCCATAAGGCTTATATTCGCAGTTCCATGATTAGACTTGCATCAAAATATTTAAAAAAACTCTACTTAAAAGAAACTACACTTCTGCGAGAGTTAAACGTATTAGAAAAACAGAATCAATTTAGTTTCTCCCTTGAAGTTAAACTAAAGATCGAGAAGACTAGAAATAGATAACATTTTGAATATTAAGACTGAAAAAGTCCTAAGAAAAACACAATACAAATTCTTTAGTCAAGCGAACAAACTCTCCCCTAGGTTGGCCAGCAGACTTAGATCCAAACAAGCCAAAAATATATATATGATATATCGAATCAAAACCGTAGAAGGTCAAATCACGTTAAGCCAGACGAAAATTCAGGAAACCTTTGTAAGTTTATATAAAAAAAATATACACATTCAAACCAGAAGCAAAGGCTTTCCAAATTCAAAACTTTCTTAACAATTTGGATCTACCAAAAATTGCAGACAGAGACCTAGAATGGTTGAACAACGATATCACGATAGAAGAAATTAAGCAACGCAATTAAGAATCTGAAATTAGGTAAATCCCCCTGGCCGGACGGCTTCTCTAATATCTATTACAAGACCTTTTTGTAACTTCTAGTCTTACTAGAGGGGAACAAGTACCAGCAGTATTCAAACAGGCTAATTTAGTATTCTTCCCTAAACTGGGCAGAGATCCACTAGAGGCAAAAATATTTAGACCAATTTCTCTACTAAACGGAGATTTGAGAATATTAGCGAAGATTATGGCCGCCAGGTTTTCGAGTTTTCTCCCTGGATTTATTCCTAAGGATCAGGTTGGCTTTGTGACATTTAGACAGGCGGGGGATAATATAAGGAAAGTGCTGAATGTATTACACATAGCAAAAACACAAAACAAAACTATATGCACAATAGCACTTGACTTAGAAAAAGCCTTTGACTCCTTAGAGTGGGGATACTTGAGGGCAGTTCTGAGCAAGATAGGCATTGGGGGAAACTTTATAAATATATTTAACTCCTACTATAACAATCCAAAAGCCTATGTTAAATTACTGTATATACTCGAGTATAAGCCGACCCGAGTATAAGCCGAGGCACCCATTTTACCACAAAATACTGGGTAAAATGAGTGACTCGAGTATAAGCCGAGGGTTGGAAATGTGCTGCCGCCTGTGTCCCTCTTGTGCCCTCTGTGTCCCCCTCACTCTCCGTGTCTCTTCTCCCCTCTCCCTTCCCTGTGTCTCTTCCCCCCTCCCTTATCACCCTCCTCAACCTCCCTCCTCATCATCAACCTCCCTCCTCATCCTCAACCTCCCTACTCATCCTCAAATCCCTCCTCAACTTCCCTCCTCATCCTCAACCAACTCCTAAACCCCTCCTCAACCCCCCCATCCTCATCCTCTCTCCTCAACCCCCCATGCTCAACCCCTCCTGCTCATCCTCAACCTCCCTGCTCAACCCCCCCATCCTCAACCTCCCTCCTCATCCTCAACCTCCCTCCTCATCCTCAACCTCCCTACTCATCCTAAACTCCCTCCTCAACTTCCCTCCTCATCCTCAACCAACTCCTAAACCCCTCCTCAAGCCCCCCATCCTCATCCTCCCTCCTCAACCCCCTCCTCAACCTCTACCCCCCTCAACCTTAACCCTCCTCAACCTCAACCTTAACCCTCCTCAACCTCAACCCCCCTCAACCCCAACCCCTCCTCCTCAACCTCCCTCCTCAACCCCCCCATCCTCATCCTCTCTCCTCAACCCCTCCTTCTCATCCTCAACCTCCCTCCTCATCCTCAACCTTCCTCCTCAACCCCCTCCTCAACCTTCCTCCTCAACCCCCATCCTCATCCTCCACCCATCCTCAAAATCCCTCCTCAACCTCAACCCCACTCAACCCCCCTATTTAACCTCAACCCCCCTCCTCCTCAACCTCCCTTTTCAACCCCCCATCCTCATCCTCTCTCCTCAACCCCTCCTCCTCAACCTCCCTCCTCATCCTCAACCTCCCTCCTCATCCTCCACCTCCCTCCTCAACCCCCTCCTCAACCTCCTCATCCTCAACCCCCCATCCTCAACCTCCCTCCTCAACCCCACACCCCCCTACTGAACCTCATCCCCCCTCAACCCCAACCCACCTCCTCAACCTCCCCCCTCAACCTAAACCCCCCTCCTCAACCTAAACCCCCCTCCTCCACCCAAACCTCCCTAAATACCTCTCCCCTCACTTACCTGCTTGTGCTCCGGCCTCCGCTCCTTGACCCGGCGCCGGCGCGCATGTGACGTCACATGTGCGCCGCGTCACTAGCATATACCGGGTGCACCCGGTATATGCTAATGACGCTGCGCACCTGTGATGTCACATGGGCGCCGGAGCCGGGTCAAGGAGCGGAGGCCGGAGCACAAGCAGGTGAAGGGAGAGGGGGGAGGTATATAGGGGGGTTTGGGAGGAGAAGGGGGGCTTAGGGGGGTTTAGGTTGAGGAGGGGGAAGTGAAAGAGACACGGGGGGTAGAGAGACACGGGGGGTAGAGAGACACACGGGGGGTAGAGAGACACACGGGGGGTTAGAGACACACGGGGGGGTTAGAGACACACGGGGGGGGCAGTAGACACAACAGGGGTTAGAGACACATGGGGGGGTAGAGACTGTAACGGAACCCATCACTGTTTTACCCTGTTTTATGATTATTTAGGTTAAAATATGATCCTACTATATGTATGTTGGTTTATGCTCTGCAGAATATTAGCCAGACTATTGCAGACCTAGGCTAATAGATAATCCTATTACAGAGACTTTACAGATAAGAAACTCGATTGTATAAAGTGTTTTCATTCTCAAACATAAGAACAAAGAAGGATGATCTAATTAATGTCTGATTGTATCAAAGTTGCCTCGGGGAGGTGTGACCACACCTATTGTTCTCTTTATGTGTATTGTGTGGCCAACTATGGGGGATGTGGATTGCCTGTGGGAAGAGATGTGTATAAATATTTCTGCACATAACAAAATAAAGTAGTAATCATTTGACTCCCAAATTGTGTGTCGTCCAATATGGGAGGTCGGGAATGGTGAGACTGTAGTGCTTCTTGGATATTTTACTGTATACCAGCGGAGATATTGGACTGCGTGTTCCAGCTCCGTTACATTTGGTGGCAAGTGTCAGAATTGTTCCCACGGTCAGAAGGACAGCTACAGGAGACACCATTCCGTGGAGTACAAATTGAGGGCAACGCTAGTGTAGCGGATGGCACTGGGCTGTCCTGCAATTTACTGTGAATAAGCTGCATTTGCATAACTGTATGTTGTACTTGTGTTAAATGAAATGTATGTTGGTTTATGCTCTGCAGAATATTAACCAGACTATTGCAGACCTAGGCTAATAGATAATCCTGTTACAGATAAGGAGGTCTATTCATTCTCAAACATAAGAACAAAGAAGGCCGATTTAATCATTGTCTGATTATATCAAGTTGCCTCAGGGAGGTGTGACTCACCTATTGTCCCTAAATGTGTATTGTATGGCCAACTATGGAGAATATGTGAAATGTCTGTGTGTTTTACTAACTTTTGAACCCCTGGTCTGATTCATGCCATTTTTTAATATGTTGTTCCCCTGGGGGAGAGCTATTGAACGGTGCTGGACTTAAAGGTGTACCCCCTGTTTTTGGGGTACATCCAGAATGTGGTTAAAATTGGGTCTGTTTTAATTGTGTTACCTGTTATCTGAGGGGAGGAGACGTGGGGGTTGAACCATGTATATAATTGGCTGTGATAATTATGTGGGTGTAGCCCTTCAGAGGGCACCATGGCATAAAAGGAGATTCCCTGTCATTAAAGATAGAGTTCTGCTCCTGAAACTGTGTGTCGTCCAGTTATTGGGATTGCGGTTGGGATATTGTTATTATTTTACCTGTTGGAAACCGTGCCTGTGGATTTACCATTTACTTGTTCCTGAGCCTCACTGGGATTATAAGCGGAGATAACCTGGGGAATATTGCCTTTCCGCTACATTGGTTGGCAGCGCTGGGATCCAGACTCACAGAGGAACAAGCATAAATTCAGTACGGATGGAGATTGATTTTGCCACACTAAAACGCTCCACGCTAAAAGACCTCCTGGCGGCAAGGGGTATACAAGCCAGCAATAAGAAGAAAGCGGTACTCATTACTGAGCTGATGGAGGAGTACCGAATGGACGGAGATTCGGTTCCCGAACAGGGGGATTCGGGAGAAAATTCGGAACAAGTGGAGTTCCGGAGGCAGGTACAATTTCGGCTGTCTTTTTATGAGGAACAACCTTCAACAGAAATTATTTCAAGGACCATGACAGAAGTCCAGGAATTTATGTTGAGGAAACAAACAGCCCCAGAACGCAGCTCTGCAATAAATATGCCACAAGAAGGTAAGCCTAAGATACCATACCAGGCTTTTAAAACGTATGTGGAGGCAGAGGAGGATATAGACGCTTTCCTGCAGGATTTTGAAACACTATGTGCCCTGCATAGAATCAGCACAGAGGACTGGGTACCGATTTTGGCAGGAAGGCTAACTGGGAGGGCAGCCGAGGCATATCGTACTGTACCTAATGAGGAAATAAGGAACTATAACAAAGTAAAGGAAATTATTCTGGCCAGGTATGCTATAACACCAGAAGCATACCGGCGGAGATTCAGGGACTTAAAGAAGGTGGGAAAAGACTCACACGCAGAGTGGGCATGCAGGCTACAAAGGGCAGCACTTGGGTGGGTACAAGCGAGCAAGGCACGGTCCATTGAGGATGTGATACAGATGATGCTGTTGGAGCAGTTTTATGAGGGAGTAACTGGCGAGGTACAAGAGTGGGTAAGAGACCGAAACCCTACCTCCCTCACCGAAGCTGCCAGGAAGGCAGATGAGTACCTAGATGCACGCAGGCAGCAAAAACCTGTAACACCAAAGACTCCTTTTAAAACCTTTGTGGGAACCAGCTACACCCCAGCCCCACCGAGAACACTGCCACCACCACCACCGCCCGCTGCACAGCCACGTTTCCGCCAGCCCGCTTCTGGCCCCTGTCACCACTGCCAGAAATGGGGACACTATAAAAGGGAATGTCCCCAGCTGCGAGACCGGTCCACCTGGATACGTCCAGGCCCACCACCGCCCACTGCACAGCCACGTTTCCGCCAGCCCGCTTCTGGCCCCTGTCACCACTGCCAGAAATGGGGACACTATAAAAGGGAATGTCCCCAGCTGCGAGACCGGTCCACCTGGATACGTCCAGGCCCACCACCACCACCGAGAGCAGCCGCAGCCCACCACTACCAGGACATAGTAGCCACGCCATATGGTTCAGCTGTTCCCATTACAACCGAGGAACAATGGGAGGTGCTGCACGAGGCAGATCCAGTCCAGGCCAATGCTGATAATCGGCAGCATCACAGGCAGACCGTATACCTGGAGGGTAAAGCGGTCCAAGGGCTGCGAGACTCAGGGGCTACCATCACCTTGGTAAAAAGTCACCTGGTTTCAGACCAGGCTAAACTTAACAAGACTGTGGTCGTCAGGGTAGCTGGGGGAGCAGTATACCGGCTACCCACTGCAAGGGTTCATTTGCATTGGGGAGCGGGGGCAGGGCATGTGGAGGTGGGGTTGATGCCGCAGTTAGCAGCGGAGGTTTTATTGGGGAACGATCTGGGGAGGCTCACGTCTGCTTTTGAGCCCCAGACCCCCACCACAGGAGAAGCTTATCCTGTGGTCACCCGACAACAGACCTTCACCCAGGACTACAACACACTCCCGGAGGTTCAGACGCTTTTATGTTCGGATTGGGAGCAGTACTGAGCCAAGTCGGGGCCGATGGCGGAGAACATCCCGTGGCTTACATCAATCACAAGCTGTTACCTCGAGAAGTAAGCTATGCCGCCATCGAGAAGGAATGCCTGGCTGTGGTGTGGGCCTTAAAGAAACTGCAGCCGTATTTATATGGACAGCCCTTTTCATTACTCACGGATCACAACCCGCTGGTATGGCTAAACTGGGTGGCTGGGGACAATGCCAGTCTGATGCGCTGGAGTTTGGCGCTGCAGCCTTTTGACTTTAATATCCAGTACCGCCCGGGTAAACAGAATGGGAATGCCGACGGGTTGTCAAGACAAACTGACCTGGAAAAATGATCCGTGAGTCCCCGGACATCCCCAAGCCGATCCGTGGTGGATCAGACTGTGTATGCCGGCTTGTGGGCAAGGGGGAGCAGTGTAGCGGATGGCACTGGGCTGTCCTGCAATTTACTGTGAATAAGCTGCATTCGCATAACTGTATGTTGTACTTGTGTTAAAAGAAATGTATGTTGGTTTATGCTCTGCAGAATATTAACCAGACTATTGCAGACCTAGGCTAATAGATAATCCTGTTACAGATAAGGAGGTCTATTCATTCTCAAACATAAGAACAAAGAAGGCCGATTTAATCATTGTCTGATTATATCAAGTTGCCTCAGGGAGGTGTGACTCACCTATTGTCCCTAAATGTGTATTGTATGGCCAACTATGGAGAATATGTGAAATGTCTGTGTGTTATGTGTAAAAGATACTTTTACTAACTTTTGAACCCCTGGTCTGATTCATGCCATTTTTTAATATGTTGTTCCCCTGGGGGAGAGCTATTGAACGGTGCTGGACTTGAAGGTGTACCCCCTGTTTTTGGGGTACATCCAGAATGTGGTTAAAATTGGGTCTGTTTTAATTGTGTTACCTGTTATCTGAGGGGAGGAGACGTGGGGGTTGAACCATGTATATAATTGGCTGTGATAATTATGTGGGTGTAGCCCTTCAGAGGGCACCATGGCATAAAAGGAGATTCCCTGTCATTAAAGATAGAGTTCTGCTCCTGTAACTGTGTATCGTCCAGTTATTGGGATTGCGGTTGGGATATTGCTATTATTTTACCTGTTGGAAACCTTGCCTGTGGATTTACCATGTACTTGTTCCTGAGCTTCACTGGGATTATAAGCGGAGATAACCTGGGGAATATTGCCTCTCCGCTACAGCTAGTATCCGTACAGCGCCCCTGGCTACAGCAGGATGGAACCGGCTAGTTTTCGGACCGTGTTCCATCATGAGGAGGAGGAGGCGGCCGCGGACTACAGGGATGCAGACAGAAAGGAACTCATGGTTACAGTACCTCTTATTGCCCCACAGACTGAGTTTGGAAGAGAACTCCAAAGTAGACTGGCCTTTTTCCCAGGTACGCTTCCCATAAAAACCTTGGAATGGTTAATGACAGATGTCCACAAATACATAATGGAAAAGCAGCAGGCACGGGAGCGGTCCACCTTGGGAGCTGCTAACCCACCTCCCACCATTAACCCCCCCCCCCCCAGCACTGCGTCCGGGTGGTGGGAACTACCAAACCCCTCCACGGTACATCAGGTTCCAGACATGTAACCAGCAGGGCCACATGCAGAGAGACTGTCCCAGAAACAGAAACCGCTCCACGTGGAATACTCCAACTAATTCTCCTCCCCAGCAGCAGTGTGTACCCCAGGGGGCCGAAGGTGTCGTCCTTCCTCCCCAGCGGCAGTGTGTACCCCAGGGAGCTGAAGGTGTCGTCCTTCCTCCCCAGCGACAGTGTGTATCCCAGGGAGCAGAAGGTGTCGTCCTTCCTCCCCAGCGGCAGTGTGTACCCCAGGGAGCAGAAGGTGTCGTCCTTCCTCCCCAGCGACAGTGTGTACCCCAGGAAGCAGAAGGTGCCATCCGTCCTCCCCAGCGGCAGTGTGTACCCCAGGGGGCCGAAGGTGTCATCCTTCCGCCCCAGCGGCAGTGTGTACCCCAGGGGGGGCGAAGGGGTCGTCCTTCCCCCCCAGCGGCAGTGTGAACCCCAGGGAGCTGAAGATGTCGTCCTCTCCCCCCAATGACAGCTTACCCTAACAAGGGGAGACACCAATCTCCCAGACGGCGCAGATGGGGCCAGGGTCTCTGTGCCTGACCTACCGGGATGCTGGACAGCCTGTCCAGATCCCCAACTACTCTCACTGGGACAACCAGAGGAGGGGGTAAGTACAAATTCCCCTCCCCAGCTAACTCCTAATGTGGCCCCAGGGTTAACAGAGGAAATGTTAACCCCCACTGACCCCCACCTTTCCCTGGCTACTGAGCCGGAAGACGTCCCAAGTACCCCAGCAGAAGAGCTGACAGCGGGGCAGAGTGCAGTCTGCCTCTGCCCTCCCTTTGTCCCTTGTACAGAGCAGGATGTCCTGCAAGTTATACCAGCAGAAGAGCTGGCATCAGGGCAGAGTGCCGCTGGCCTCTGCCCCTCAAGTCCCCTCAGCGTGTTGCCCCATCACCACAGCGAAATATCCAGGTGCCTGGTTAGACTTCCCCCCAAAGGGGAGATGTGTGACGAAGTGCCCTTCGCCACTTTGTCTTGGAGAGGACTGTTTGCCAGCCTCCTGCCCTGCGACTATGGCCCTGGGACATATTGCCCTTCAAACACAGTATTCGGCCATACCAGAGTGTATGTCACTCATTCTGGCCCTTTACATACAGGGGGGTCATTCGGTACTTGCCCTGTGGGAGCGGTGATACCCCAGATAACTATGCCATGGAGCCCATTCATATGATGAAAGACTATGGGAAAGACTTTAGTTACATGGCAATTGAACTGTGTGAAGAGGATCTGAGCGCTATTCTGTAGTTTTGTGCGCTCAGATCCCAGCTATCTGGGGATATGTGAAATGTGAGTCAATGTGAATTGCAGTAATGCTGATGGGTTGTCAAACTAGAGAATTGACCAACAAATACTTTTGTCCGGACATCCCCAGGCCGATCCGTTGGGATCAGACCGTGTATGCCGGCTTATGGTCACGGGGGAGGTGTGTAACGGAACCCATCACTGTTTTACCCTGTTTTATGATTATTATGGTTAAAATATGATCCTACTATATGTATGTTGGTTTATGCTCTGCAGAATATTAGCCAGACTATTGCAGACCTAGGCTAATAGATAATCCTATTACAGAGACTTACAGATAAGAAAGTCGATTGTATAAAGTGTTTTCATTCTCAAACATAAGAACAAAGAAGGATGATCTAATTAATGTCTGATTGTATCAAAGTTGCCTTGGGGAGGTGTGACCACACCTATTGTTCTCTTTATGTGTATTGTGTGGCCAACTATGGGGGATGTGGATTGCCTTTGGGAAGAGATGTGTATAAATATTTCTGCACATAACAAAATAAAGTAGTATTCATTTGACTCCAAATTGTGTGTCGTCCAATATGGGAGGTCGGGAATGGTGAGACTGTAGTGCTTCTTGGATATTTTACCGTATACCAGCGGAGATATTGGACTGCGTGTTCCAGCTCCGTTACAGAGACACACCGAAGGTTAGAGACACACAGGGGGGTTAGATAGACACGGGGGGGGGGGGGGGTTAGAGAGACACGGGGGGGTTAGAGAGACACGGGGGGAGAGTGACTCGAGTATAAGCCGAGGGGGCCCTTTTTCGCCATCGCGATTGAACTCCTAGCTCAGGCCATCTGGTCGTCTCCACAGATTCCGGGATGCAAATGGGGCTGCAACAGCTAAACTGCTGTTTCTTTGCGGATGACATACTATGTACACTTACTGATCCAGCATCCTCTTTGCCAGCCCTTTTGTGGCGGACACAGGATCAGCTTGGCCTAATATCAGGGCTTAAAGTGAATCTTAAGAAGGCTGAGTTTTTTGGAAATGCAGATTCCCACTTGCATGGCCCTCAAGCCACATTACTTACCTAAGAATTAATCTGACCGATGTTAAAAACTCTTAATTTAGATACAAAAAAATGGAGCAGATTCCCTCTGTCTTGGACGGGTTGTATCAACTCTATAAAAATTATTATTTTGCCACACATTTTATATTTATTTAGATTTCTCGCAATGCTAATGATTCAAAACGACCTCAATAAAATTTCAAAAACATTTGATGGGAGTCATCTGGAACAATAAAAGACTGCATATTCCTCAAACACTACCTCCATCCCTGTGTGCTCCTGTTCCGTCTGTGTGTATGTCCCTCCCTCCATCCCTGGTGTGTGAGTGTGCTCCTGTTCCCTGTCTGTGTGTCTGTCCTTCCCTCCATCCCTGGTGCGTGAGTGTGCTCCTGTTCCCTGTCTGTGTGTCTGTCCCTCCCTCCATCTCTGGTGTGTGAGTGTGCTCCTATTCCCTGTCTGTGTGTCTGTCCCTCACTCCATCCCTGGTGTGTGACTGTGCTCCTGTTCCCTGTCTGTGTGTCTGTCCCTCCCTCCATCCCTGGTGTGTGAGTGTGCTCCTGTTCCCTGTCTGTGTGTCTGTCCCTCCCTCCATCCCTGGTGTGTGAGTGTGCTCCTGTTCCCTGTCTGTGTGTCTGTCCCTCCCTCCATCCCTGGTGTGTGAGTGTGCTCCTGTTCCCTGTCTGTGTGTCTGTCCCTCCCTCCATCCCTGGTGTGTGAGTGTGCTCCTGTTCCCTGTCTGTGTGTCTGTCTCTCCATCCCTGGTGTGTGAGTGTGCTCCTGTTCCCTGTCTGTGTGTCTGTCCCTCCCTTCATCCCTCGTGTGTGAGTGTGCTCCTGTTCCCTGTCTGTGTGTCTGTCCCTCTCTCCATCCCTTGTATGTGAGTGTGCTCCTATTCCCTGTCTGTGTGTCTGTCCCTCCCTCCCTGACGTGTGAGTGTGCTCCTGTTCCCTGTCTGTGTGTCTGTCCCTCCCTCCATCCCTGGTGTGTGAGTGTGCTCCTGTTCCCTGTCTGTGTGTCTGTCCCACCCTCCATCCCTGGTGTGTGAGTGTGCTCCTGTTCCCTGCCTGTGTGTCCCTCCCTCCCTTCATCCCTGGTGTGTGAGTGTGCTCCTGTTCCCTGCCTGTGTGTCCCTCCCACCCTCCATCCCTTGTGTGTGAGTGTGCTCCTGTTCCCTGTCTGTGTGTCTGTCCCACCCTCCATCCCTGGTGTGTGAGTGTGCTCCTGTTTCCTGTCTGTGTGTCTGTCCATCCCTCCCTGACGTGTGAGTGTGCTCCTGTTCCCTGTCTGTGTGTCTGTCCCTCCCTCCATCCCTGGTGTGTGAGTGTGCTCCTGTTCCCTGTCTGTGTGTCTGTCCCTCCATCCATCCCTGGTGTGTGAGTGTGCTCCTCTTCCCTGTCTGTCCCTCCCTCCATCCCTGGTGTGTGAGTGTGCTCCTGTTCCCTGTCTGTGTGTCTGTCTCTCCCTCCATCCCTGGTGTGTGAGTGTGCTCCTGTTCCCTGTCTGTGTGTCTGTCCCTCCCTCCATCCCTGGTGTGTGAGTGTGCTCCTGTTCCCTGTCTGTGTGTCTGTCCCTCCCTCCCTGACGTGTGAGTGTGCTCCTGTTTCCTGTCTGTGTGTCTGTCCCTCCATCCCTGGTGTGTGAGTGTGCTCCTGTTCCCTGTCTGTGTGTCTGTCCCTCCCTCCATCCCTGGTGTGTGAGTGTGCTCCTGTTCCCTGTCTGTGTGTCTGTCCATCCCTCCCTGACGTGTGAGTGTGCTCCTGTTCCCTGTCTGTGTGTCTGTCCCTCCCTCCATCCCTGGTGTGTGAGTGTGCTCCTGTTCCCTGTCTGTGTGTCTGTCCCTCCATCCATCCCTGGTGTGTGAGTGTGCTCCTGTTCCCTGTCTGTGTGTCTGTCTCTCCCTCCATCCCTGGTGTGTGAGTGTGCTCCTGTTCCCTGTCTGTGTGTCTGTCCCTCCCTCCATCCCTGGTGTGTGAGTGTGCTCCTGTTCCCTGTCTGTGTGTCTGTCTCTCCCTCCATCCCTGGTGTGTGAGTGTGCTCCTGTTCCCTGTCTGTGTGTCTGTCCCTCCCTCCATCCCTGGTGTGTGAGTGTGCTCCTGTTCCCTGTCTGTGTGTCTGTCCCTCCCTCCATCCCTGGTGTGTGAGTGTGCTCCTGTTCCCTGTCTGTGTGTCTGTCCCTCCCTCCATCCCTGGTGTGTGAGTGTGCTCCTGTTCCCTGTCTGTGTGTCTGTCTCTCCCTCCATCCCTGGTGTGTGAGTGTGCTCCTGTTCCCTGTCTGTGTGTCTGTCCCTCCCTCCATCCCTGGTGTGTGAGTGTGCTCCTGTTCCCTGTCTGTGTGTCTGTCCCTCCCTCCATCCCTGGTGTGTGAGTGTGCTCCTTTTCCCTGTCTGATATGGAGCTGACACCTATATTTATACACAGGAAGTCAGAGTAACCCAGAAAATGAATACGTAAACACTGTCCCAGCAGCACCCGCGGTGTACAGACCGATTACACATATAGGAAGTGATTGGAAGTTACTACAAATGACTACAACTCCCACAATACCCTGTACAGATCAATCAATAGGGAAACATACAGGCTTCTACAGTTGGATGTCTTTATGTACCCACATACAACATGCTACCTTAATGGTAAGGCAGTAAATTCCTAATCTGTTTGTCACTCAGTAATGGCATTAAATAAGTTACCTAATCTTGCCCATAACAAACATGGCGGATCCTGCCCTGCATTCTGAGGACGACAAAAGTAGCGTGAGAGCAGAGTTTAAGTGTGACGTCATAAACCAGCGACTATAGCAGAGACTCAGTGCTGTGCAGGTGAGTGACAGGTGTATGAGTCACAAGGGGGCGGAGACTCAGTGCTGTGCAGGTGAGTGACAGGTGTATGAGTCACAAGGGGGCGGAGACTCAGAGCTTTGCAGGTGAGTGACTGGTGTATGAGTCACAAGGGGGTGGAGACTCAGAGCTGTGCAGGTGAGTGACAGGTGTATGAGGCACAAGGGGAGGAGACTCAGAGCTGTGCAGGTGAGTGACAGGTGTATGAGTCACAAGGGGAGGAGACTCAGAGCTGTGCAGGTGAGTGACAGGTGTATGAGTCACAAGGGGGAGGAGACTCAGAGCTGTGCAGGTGAGTGACAGGTGTATGAGTCACAAGGGGGTGGAGACTCAGAGCTGTGCAGGTGAGTGACAGGTGTATGAGGCACAAGGGGAGGAGACTCAGAGCTGTGCAGGTGAGTGACAGGTGTATGAGTCACAAGGGGGCGGGGACTCAGAGCTGTGCAGGTGAGTGACAGGTGTATGAGTCACAAGGGGGTGGAGACTCAGAGCTGTGCAGGTGAGTGACAGGTGTATGAGTCACAAGGGGAGGAGACTCAGAGCTGTGCAGGTGAGTGACAGGTGTATGAGTCACAAGGGGAGGAGACTCAGAGCTGTGCAGGTGAGTGACAGGTGTATGAGTCACAAGGGGGAGGAGACTCAGAGCTGTGCAGGTGAGTGACAGGTGTATGAGTCACAAGGGGGTGGAGACTCAGAGCTGTGCAGGTGAGTGACAGGTGTATGAGGCACAAGGGGAGGAGACTCAGAGCTGTGCAGGTGAGTGACAGGTGTATGAGTCACAAGGGGGCGGGGACTCAGAGCTGTGCAGGTGAGTGACAGGTGTATGAGTCACAAGGGGGTGGAGACTCAGAGCTGTGCAGGTGAGTGACAGGTGTATGAGGCACAAGGGGAGGAGACTCAGAGCTGTGCAGGTGAGTGACAGGTGTATGAGTCACAAGGGGGCGGGGACTCAGAGCTGTGCAGGTGAGTGACAGGTGTATGAGTCACAAGGGGGTGGAGACTCAGAGCTGTGCAGGTGAGTGACAGGTGTATGAGTCACAAGGGGGCGGAGACTCAGAGCTTTGCAGGTGAGTGACTGGTGTATGAGTCACAAGGGGGTGGAGACTCAGAGCTGTGCAGGTGAGTGACAGGTGTATGAGGCACAAGGGGAGGAGACTCAGAGCTGTGCAGGTGAGTGACAGGTGTATGAGTCACAAGGGGAGGAGACTCAGAGCTGTGCAGGTGAGTGACAGGTGTATGAGTCACAAGGGGGAGGAGACTCAGAGCTGTGCAGGTGAGTGACAGGTGTATGAGTCACAAGGGGGTGGAGACTCAGAGCTGTGCAGGTGAGTGACAGGTGTATGAGGCACAAGGGGAGGAGACTCAGAGCTGTGCAGGTGAGTGACAGGTGTATGAGTCAGTAACGTATAGGAAATAATACTGCAGCACATTACAGGTTTGAGGTTGGAAATAAGTTGTGTTCACCATTACATGAGGAGTCCTACTGGGAAGACAAGTTTGTTATATGATTATGAAGATGGCTCCACATCTTCTCCTCAAGCACCACAAGCAGCTGTGATTAGTGATAGACATCTGAGCTGTGAGTTTGTACTGATCTAGTTATGTACAGATAGTGTGGGGAGGTGCATGTAATCTATATCTATGTGTATTTATGTGTATGCAGTGTGGGGGCTATATATTTATTATGGAGTATTTATAGTAACAGGTGTTTATACTTATCTATTGTGTGTGGCATGAGGGGGATTTATATACCTGGGGAGTGTGGGGGAGGTGTATATTTGTATCTTTATAATGTGCATGGTTTGTATATATTTATCTTCTTAATATTCTTCTGTTCACTTTAGGTCTTCATGGTGGGAACATGGACACAATAGCAGAGACTCAGTGCTGTGCAGGTGAGTGACAGGTGTATGAGTCACAAGGGGGCGGAGACTCAGTGCTGTGCAGGTGAGTGACAGGTGTATGAGTCACAAGGGGGCGGAGACTCAGAGCTTTGCAGGTGAGTGACTGGTGTATGAGTCACAAGGGGGTGGAGACTCAGAGCTGTGCAGGTGAGTGACAGGTGTATGAGGCACAAGGGGAGGAGACTCAGAGCTGTGCAGGTGAGTGACAGGTGTATGAGTCACAAGGGGAGGAGACTCAGAGCTGTGCAGGTGAGTGACAGGTGTATGAGTCACAAGGGGGAGGAGACTCAGAGCTGTGCAGGTGAGTGACAGGTGTATGAGTCACAAGGGGGTGGAGACTCAGAGCTGTGCAGGTGAGTGACAGGTGTATGAGGCACAAGGGGAGGAGACTCAGAGCTGTGCAGGTGAGTGACAGGTGTATGAGTCAGTAACGTATAGGAAATAATACTGCAGCACATTACAGGTTTGAGGTTGGAAATAAGTTGTGTTCACCATTACATGAGGAGTCCTACTGGGAAGACAAGTTTGTTATATGATTATGAAGATGGCTCCACATCTTCTCCTCAAGCACCACAAGCAGCTGTGATTAGTGATATAAGACTTGCCTGGTTTTGATCTCTTTAACCTCTTTATGGATCCTTAGATTATTCTGCTTGAAAGGACTTATGTTTTATAGAAAATGGGCGGAACCAGCAAAGAGCTCAAATCATTAAAGAAGAGACGGCAGAACCTACCAGATAAATCTAGTCAGTTATGGAGATACAGATGGGATGGAGAACGTTCCTAGTTAGGATTATACACATAACTACATTTATTTAGATGATGTCAACCTGAAAATCACACAGTACAAATGCATATATATTAATGAGACCTGTATCTGATTGATGTGGGCAAGTAATGAAAGATCAGGTGCACTTAGCAGATGTAATACTGTATTGTACATATCAGGTCTCCATGATGACAATCTGGGCACAGTATCAGTCATTAAGGAAGAGGAGAGAGATGAGAAGGATGTTGCTCAGGTGACAATCCGTTCAGATATATGTGCAGGTGAATTATAAACATGATTATTACCTACATGAATCCGTGCATACATTTGTTGTTGTTGTTGTTGAATTCTGAAATATTTAGTACTTGACTATTTCTAATTTTAATTTTCTACTGGAAATAACAGGTCCCCAAAGTGATAATGTAGACCCTGTTAGTGAGGAAGGAGAGGATGAGATGGATGAGAAGGAGATTCCTCCGGTGACGATCCAATCAGAGCTCTCTGCAGGTCAGTGATTCACATAACTCACTTATTTTATGTTTCGGTAGAATTTGTAAATATGTTTTTCAGTTCTGACATCTATTTCAGCCAATCAAAACACTTTAAAACCCCTATTTAAGCCACAGGAAGTGCAGCAAGATCCCACATCTTCCTCTCATCACTCTTCTTCAACCCCAGCCACAATAACCCACAGAAACCTGCTAGAACTCGACCCTACACAGCTTTCCACTGTGCTCCAACCTCTTTGCCGCACTATCACCAACCTCAACTGCCCTGACACTGCCACCTCACACTACAACTCTACTCTCTCTTCCACCCTTGACACCATAAAAACATGCAGACGCCCTCTAACTCATCCACAACCATGGCACACTACACACACCCGTTACATTCAGAAGTGCCCCCGCACTGCTGAACGGCTCTGGAAGAAAGTGCGCACTTCCTACTCCTCAGCCCTCAACCGGGCCAAACAGCACTACTTCACAACACTAATTTCAACTCTGTCCTCCAACCCCAAACGTCTGTTTGCCACATTCAATACTCTGCTCCGCCCACCACCTCCCCCCATCCCTTCCTGTTTCACGGCTGAAGACTTTGCCAACCATTTTACACATAAAATTCAATCTATCTGCAATGAACTCTCCTCTTATCAAGGCTCACACACTCCTCCCTCTCAACTAACCAACAATACCCAGTCTACTCCCCACCCCATTCCCACAGCCACTTTGAGCTACTTTACCCCTGTAACAGAGGATGAAGTCTCCATCCTAATATCATCCTCTCACCTCACTACCTGTCGTTTGGATCCTATTCCATCTCGGCTCATCACTCTCCTCTCTACTACACTAATCCCAGCTCTCACACACATCTTCAACCTTTCCCTAAACACTTCCATCATCCCTAAAACATGCCATAATTACACCCGCTCTCAAGAAACCCTCATCCGATTCTGACGTTGCATCTAACTATCTCCCGATCTCTCTACTTCCCCTGGCTTTCAAACTGCTGGTCCGGCTCGTCTATAACCGCCTTACCAGTTTCATCTCCTCTAACTCTCTTCTGGACACCTTCCAATCCGGCTTTTGGCCTCAACACTCCACTGAGACAGCCCTCGTAAAAGTCACCAACGACCCTTCACCATCTACACATCCTCATTCGGTACCCTAATAAACTCTTTTGGGTTTCAGTACCATCTCTATGCAGATGACACTCAAATCTACCTCTCAGCACTCGATCTATCCCCTTCTGTTCTATCACACGTCTCCGACTGCCTCTCTAGTATATCCTCTTGGATGTCCGCCCACCATCTAAAACTGAACTCCTATTCTTCCCCTGCTCTACTACAGTTTCAATTCCTCACATCTCTGTCTCTCCAATGCCATCATCACTCCCACCTCCCAAGCCCGTTGTCTCTGGGTTCTACTGAACCCTGCCCTCTTTTTCATCCCTCACATACAGTCCCTAACCAAATCTTGTCTTCTCCATCTAAAAAACATATCCAATATACGCCATTACCTTAGACAAGACACTACTAAGATTCTAATACACTCTCTCATCATTTCTCGTCTCGACTATTGCAACTCGCTCCTTGTTGGCCTTCCCACCACTCGCCTCTCCCCACTTCAATCCATAATGAATTCCTCCGCCAGACTCATCTTCCAAACACGTCTTTCGTTGTCGGCAGCTCCTCTTTGTCAATCATCCCACTGGCTTCCCTTAGCCTCCAAAATAAGATAAGATTTAAAATCTTGACCCTAAATTATAAAGCTCTCAACAACAGCGCATTCCCATACATCTCTGCTCTCATCTCCAAATACTCCCCCACACGCCCTCTTCGTTCTACTATTGACCTTCTTCTTTCTACCACTTTTGTCACCTCCTCTCATCCCCGCCTCCAGGACTTTTCTCGCGCTGCCCCAATTCTCTGGAACTCCTTGACTCCCTTCACCAGACTATCCTCCTGCCTTAGCTCCTTCAAAACTTCAATAAAAATGCACCTCTTTAAAGAAGCCTATAACCTTCCACCCTAACATGCTCAGCACTACTCTTTCCCTACTGTACCACATACAAACTTCAACCTTTTAGATTGTAAGTCTGTGAGTTTCAATCCTGCGCAGTGCTTTAAGGAAAGCACTATGGACACCGGATTCCAAGCTCAGACAGGGCCCTCCATTCTTTGCAATGTGTGAATCTTGAACTTGTCATTGCCTGTAACTAAACATATGTATAGCGCTAGGAATATGTTGGCACGTTACAAATACTGTATATACTCTAGTATAAGCCGAGGCACCCATTTGACCACAAAATACTGGGTAAAATGAGTGACTCTAGTATAAGCCGAGGGTGGGAAATGTGCTGCCCCTGTGTCCCTCTTGTGCCCTCTGTGTCCCCCTCTCCCTTCCCTGTGTCTCTTCTCCCCTCTCCCATCCCTGTGTCTCTTCTACCCTCTCCCTTCCCTTTGTCTCTTCTACCCTCTCCCTTCCCTGTGTCTCTTCTACCCTCTCCTTTCCCTGTGTCTCTTCTACCCTCTCCCTTCCCTTTGTCTCTTCTAACCTCTCCCTTCCCTGTGTCTCTTCCCCCCTCCCTCCTCATCCTCAACCTCCCTCCTCCTCCTCAACCTCCCTCCTCCTCCTCAACCTCCCTCCTCCTCCTCAACCTCCCTTCTCCTCCTCAACCTCCCTCCTCCTCCTCAACCTCCCTCCTCAACCTCCCTCCTCAACCTCCCTCCTCATCCACAACCCCCTTCTCAACCTCCCTCCTCATCCTCATCCTCCTTTCTCATTCTCCCACCTCATTGTCCCTCCTCATCCTCCCTCCTCAACCGCCCTCCTCAACCCCCCAATCCTCATCCTCTCTCCTCAACTCCTCAACCTCCCTCCTCATCCACAACCCCCTCCTCAACCTCCCTCCTCATCCTCATCATCCTTTCTCATTCATCCACCTCATTGTCCCTCCTCATCCGCCCTCCTCAACCCCCCCAATCCTCATCCTCTCTCCTCAACTCCTCAACCCCTCCTACTCATCCTCAACCCCCCCTCCTCAACCCCTCCTCCTCATCCTCAACCCCTCCTCCTCATCCTCAACCCCTCCTCCTCATCCTCAACCCCTCCTCCTCATCCTCAACCTCCCTCCTCATCCTCAACCTCCCTCCTCATCCTCAACCTCCCTCCTCAACCCCCCAATCCTCATTGTCAACCCCTCCCTCCTCATCCTCATCCTCCTTTCTCATTCTCCCACCTAATTGTCCCTCCTCATCCTCCCTCCTCAACCGCCCTCCCCAACCCCCCAATCCTCATCCTCTCTCCTCAACTCCTCAACCCCTCCTACTCATCCTCAACCTCCCCTCCTCATCCTCCCTCCTCAACCTCCCCTCCTCATCCTCATCCTCAACCCCCTCCTCAACCCCAACCCCCCTCCTCAACCCCCATCCTCATCCTCTCCTCAACCCCTCCTCCTCAACCTCCCTCCCTCATCCTCAACCTCCCTCCCTCCTCATCCTCATCCTCAACCTCCCTCCTCAACACCCCCTCCACAACCCCCCAATCCTCATTGTCAACCCCCCCCCATCCTCATCCTCAACCCCCCATCCTCAACCTCAACCCCCCTCAACCTCAACCCCCCCCTCAATCCCCCTCAACCCCAAGTAGTTTAACACTTCAGTGGAATTTCCCTCTATTCAAAAATGAAAGGGAGAAATGCTTTATCTTTTACACCAGGGGTGGGCAAGTTCGGTCCTGTAGAGCCTTACACGGGCCAGGATTTGAGGATATAATTTCAGTGCACAGGTGAGCCAATCAGGATGACTGAAAAAGCGATTGGCTCAGCTGTAGGAAGCAGGGATATCCTTAAATCCTGGCCCGTGTGGGGCTCTCCAGGACCGACCCACCCCTGTTTTATACAATGGTAAAGTGTGATATTGACAGTTTCACAATGAATTTACTATTTTTTGCCTGTCAATGACAAGCTATATTAGATAGAGTTATTGTTCCAGTACCTTCTTTTGGCACTTGTTTAAGCAGTCTCATTTATAATCATTTATATAAGTATAATCCAGGACTTTTCTTGTGCTTCCCCTAGTCTCTGGAACTCCTTGCCTCGCTCCACCAGATTATCCTTTTGCCTCAAAACATTTAAAACCTCAGTTAAAACACATCTCTTTAAAGAAGCGTATCACCTTCCACCCTAACACGCTAAGCACCTCTCTCTCCCTCTTCTACCACTCACTATACCTTAGATTGTAAGTCTGCAAGTTTCTATCGAAGTACTTTGGAAATTCACCATGGACATTGGATTCCTAACTCAAAGACAGGGCCCTCCTTGCTTTGCTATATGTTAATTTGTATTTATCTTTGTCTGAACTTAACTTCTCTACAGCGCTCCGGAATATGTCGGCTCGTTATAAATGAACTATCACATATAATAGTTGACAAACTACAAATCGTCGTCACGCTTTGCAAGCACTGCGTCCTTCACGAAGCTGGGGACGCAGTTTCGCGAGGGTCCGCATTAGCGGAAGGTGGAGGCTCCCGCGTCGGCTACAATGACCCAAAGGTTCATTGCAGGCCACAAATGCGGAACCTCGCAAAGAGAGGGGCCGCATTTGCGGAAGTGGAGGCCCTACGGCGCCTCACAAGCGGTTACAAACACCCACACAAGCGGCACTTTGAAAAAATAGATCTAACAAGCAATGGCTAAATACGGACTTACACAAAACATCCGACCCGCCAGCCTTAGAAAACAAACCTTTACGAACTCGCAAAAATACGACATACGACCGAACCGCGCGTAGCGGAAAACATAAAAAAAAAACTATAAATACACACAAAAATTGGGACCCTTGCATCATTGTGGTCTCATGTAGGAATGTGGGGGGGGGGGGGGGGGGTGTTTTGTGCACTGGGGACGATTGGAGGCCTATACGTAAGGGCTTCTAAAGCCCTTGCGATTCCTCCTGAGCACAAGCAGGATTTTGTCCTACATTTTGCGCTTTGCGAGCTGGGATACTATTTCGGAGTGGGAGGGATCTTGCAATTGAATAGGGATTTGCGCAGATTGGCCTGCGAAAGTGGAACATCAAAGGCTTCAGATTGATGAAAGCTCGAAGTTGCTCAGCGGCCATTTTCGCAGGGCCTCCACTTGGAACTCGATCCGAGGTTGCAAAACGGAGGCAATTGGATAGCAAAGTTGCCTCCGTTTTGCACTTGTGATCTCAGAGATGAAAAAAAGTAGCAATTGAATGAGGCTGATAGATTGGTGATTGGACAAATGTTTGGTTCTTCATCTTGCCATATAGGAGTCCTTTGGTTTTAGAACAACATGATTTTGTATAGATAAAATTAATAATTAAGGATGTTTTATATAGTATTTCCTACTTGAAAGTTATATGTGCAAAAATTGATGTCAAGCGCCCAGGAAATAAATCGGTTATTTTAATTCAGTACAAACTTAACATTGCGATATCTAATATTTTAACAAAGGGCCTAAATGTAAATCAAAGAGAAACTTTAAAACAAATATTTATATAGTTGGGATAATGTGTTGATAACGCATTTAAGTTTGAAAATCCCCAGACGCTTGAAAGATTTAATGAGGACTAATTCTATATTTATCACTCATATTAAAATGCTATTTGAGTGGGAAAATGGGAAATTTACTTGGATGGGCAGAAAAAGACCTAAAATCAAATTGCATAACACCTATTTTCAGAAGAATCAATTGGAATTGGAAATAGGTAAGAGAAAATATGATAAGAGAGGTATTGCATTGCCATCTTTTAAAGACTATCACGTTGCAGTAATGTTAACCCATCTGATTTACATGTCATCATTAACCAAAATATGGCAAAACCGATAGAAAATTGCCTTCTTTGTCAAAAGCATTTGAACTGAGTGAATCTTCCATGTAATATATGATTTAAATGCCCAACTTTCAAGCTCAATCTACAACTCAAGTTTTAATAACAATCAACTGTAATTTTATGTATTTATATATTGGCACAACCAGCTAGGATATGAACCGGAGCATGGACAAGTTCCCCCAATACTACTGAAAGACAGTACAAGTTACCAATTGTAGCTTGTATTAGCAATTACAGGACAAGTTGCAGGGGCCATGACAAGTTACAGGATGCCAGCATACAGTAACCAATCATAGGAAGCAAACAAAACACTGATCAATCACAGAAAGCTTATTAGCCTCCCACATGGGCTTGGATTGCTGGATTAGGTTTGGGCTACTAACTCCCCCCTGGGCTTGGAGCCTGGATGTCTGAGAGAATTATCCATTTGTTTTTGTTTTTTTACTTCTCTCTCTAGCTCTGTATAGGGTAATTAATTAACAAACAAGTCAGAGACAAACAGTGTGGCCAGATGACATCTAAGCTTATCTGAGGATTTTTGGTTAACTGGCTATTAATTTCCAATAATTGGCGTCATTGGCTCCCCCATGCGGGAGACCTAACGGACAGCAGAGCATAATAATACTAGAGTTGGGGTATTCATCTGGTGGATGTCATTAGAAGGCAGCGCCCAGTGTTTCTCCAGACCATAGAGGGAGTCAGGTTGCTATAAGTACCGAAGCCTGCACCGACTTCTCTTTGGATACAAACTGGTTCAGGAGTCTGAGGGGACCTAGCTAGAAGTCAAGGGAGGG
Organism: Discoglossus pictus; assembly: GCA_027410445.1. Lineage (NCBI taxonomy): Eukaryota > Metazoa > Chordata > Amphibia > Anura > Alytidae > Discoglossus > Discoglossus pictus. The sequence continues at coordinate 444,447,236 of CM050166.1, read as the reverse complement.
GTTTGGGGAGTACTCACTTTGGGGAGTACTCACTTTGGGGAGCACTCACTCTGGGGAGCCGACTGGGGCTTCCATATAATTTTAGACATTTATCTGCTCATTGAATTCAATGGGGTTTAGGAACAATGAATGAATATATCAAGTATCACATATATAGTTGTGAGCGTACGGGTCGTTGCTCGCGTAGCGAGGTCACTGGGCAAGGGCCTCAGTTGCTGGCATGGAGCGCCTTCGGCGCTCCATGCCAGCAACTGAGGCCCCTCGCGAAGCGAGGGCCTCAGTTGCTGGCGAGGTCACTGCGCACGGGCCTCAGTTGCTGGCATGGAGCGCCGAAGGCGCTCCATGCCAGCAACTGAGGCCCCTCGCGAAGCGAGGGACTCAGTTGCTGGCGAGGTCACTGGGCAAGGGCCTCAAACCCTCGCAAACTTCACGTCGCTACTCAAAAAACACGACACACAAATTACGACACTCGCTAAATTTTACGAGGAACGCAAACAACCTACGAAACACGTTACCACACATTACGACCTCGCAAACATCGGACGCAACACGCCGACATACAAACATTTAAAACACAATACATACACACAGCACATACATAAAAACCTTACCTACACCAAGAGGGAGCACCCAGGACCTCAAAAATGCAACTTACACCTCGATTTTACTCGAAATAAAAGACTTTTGAGACTAAAAAAAAATCTAAGCGACAGAAAAAATGGCTGCCGAACAAAACGAAAACGAGGCTACAGCACTCTAAACTCGCAAAACACCACAACAAACTCGCAAAACACCACAAGAAACTCGCAAAACGCCACAAACCACCTACGGATATTCATACCACACAGTGCACACATTCAGCATGCTTACACAGCAGCTCCACACCACTAATGCTGCAGCAACATCAACACAGATTGCCAGCTCTTCATCACAATGCTTCAAAATAGTTACACTATATTCATTTACTAATTTAGCTACCTTACAATTTCATTGCCGTCATTTTTTGACGGGCAATTCGCTAGTAATTAGTATATCTGTCAATATAGCCTGTGAAGCATATGTTTCAACAAACAGGTTAATTGGTGTCAAGTGTTTGTAATGGAAACCCCTTTGATCCTTTGTTTCATTTTTTTACCACCAAATGTCATTTCTTCTCAAAAGGGAACAAAATGTTTTTTCCTTCCTGACCCCAGATACTGGCGATCGGATTCCTCCCTGGATTAATACTCCTCTAATTATCTAGGATAACCCTGAATGCCCTTTAAAAAAATATATATATATCCAATTCATCTATTGAATTTGCTGTCACCACCTCTTTTGGTAGAGAATTCCACAGATTAACCACCTTTACTGTGAAGAACCCTTTTCTTTCTTTAAGGTGGAATCTTTTTACTTCTAACCTCAAGGGATGTCCTCTTGTCAGTTGAAAAGTTCTTGTCACAGAAAGCTCACTTGACAAAGCCTTGTATTGACCCTGGTTATACTTATATAAGGTAATCATATCTCCTCAGGTGCCTTTTTTCTAGTGAATAAGTTTAATTTGGTTAGTCTTTCTTCATAACTTAGCCCCTCCATTCCCCTTATCAGATTTGTTGTCCTTCTCTGTACTTTTTCCAGCTCTAAAATGTCCTTTTTGTGCCATGGTGCCAAAAATTGTACTCCATATTCCAAATGAGGGCGTACTAGGGATTTGTATAGTGGCAGAATTATATTTGCGTTATTGGCTTCTATACCCTTCTTAATACATGCTAATATTTTATTTTCCTTTGCAGCTGCTGCTTGGCTTTGAGCACTGTTACCTAGGTGGTTGTCCACAAGCACTCCCAAATCCTTTTCAATATCAGATAACTCTAGATTTGGTCCATTAAGATTATAAATATGCTGCATAACTTTACATTTATTTGTATTAAATCTCATCTGCCATTTTAGATGTCCATTCCTCCTAATTGATGTAAATCCCTTTGGAGGGAAAGTACATAATTATCTGATTTAATTACCTTGCACAACTTTGTGTCATCAGCAAAAATGGAGACACTACTTTCCAGTCCCACACTTCTAAGTCATTAATAAATATGTTAAAAAGGAGAGGACCTAATACTGAACCCTGAGAAATGCCACTTCCCACATTAGTCCAATCCGAGTATATTCCATTTACAACAACCCTTTGCTTCCTGTCTTCGTGCCTTATTCAAATGCGATTTGGCCAATTGAATAGGTATCTATATTAGCACATAGCATATTTTTTACAGAACTTTTTAGTTAGTGAAGACCTTAGTTTTGGGTAGAAGTTCATTAACTAAACTTCTGTAAAAAAAAATATGCTATGTGCTTATATAGAGCCTTATTTAATTGGCCAAATCGCATTTGAATGAGGCCCTAAGCCAACCCCCAATCCATGAGCAGATATGTACGGCAATTCTTGTATCTCTTCGTTTGCACAATAGTCTTTCATGTGGCACTGTATCAAAAGCCTTTGCAAGATCCAAAAAGACTACATCCACTGAGTTGTCTTGATCCAGGTTCCTACTAACCTCAACTCCTCATACAAACTAATTAGATTTGTTGACATGACATATCCCTCATAAATCCATGCTGGCTTCTACTTCTTCTATCATCCTTTTTGAATAGACATATTCTTGTACATTATCCCTTACTAACCCTTCTAAAAGCTTTCCCACAACAGAAGTGAGGCTCACTGGCCTACAGTTCCCCAGATTTGCTCTTGCTCCCTTTTAAAATATAGATATCACATCTGCTTTTCGCCTGTCATCTGGTAGCGACCCTGGGGTGAGTGAATCTTGAAAAATCAAATATAATGGTTTGACTATTACAGATCCCAGTTCCCTCAGTACCCTTGGATGTATTCCATCAGGACCTGGGGCTTTATTAACATTTATTTTTGTTCTACCTCGTTTGGATTTCTTGCGGCATTAGCCATTTATTTGGTGAAGGTAGTGGGGCCCTCTTATGTTGCAGTTTCCCAACCACTGGTACCTCCCATGTGTATACTGAAGAAAAGAACCTTTTTAGCTCAACTGCTTTTTCCTGGTCACTAATTATCAGACGTCCTGTGTCACATTGTAATGTTCCTATAGCTTCCTTCCTGGCCTTCTTCCCATTAATATATTTAAAAAATATTTGAGGGTTGACCTTATTATTGTTAGCAACTCATTTTTTATTTTCTATTTTAGCCAGTCTAATAGCCTCTTTGCTGCCTTGGTGATTTCCTTGTATTCCCGTAAAGCAGTCTCTGTCCCCTCTTGTTTGTATAATATAAATGCCTGTTTTTTACTCCGTATCTTGATCTTTAAATCATTGTTAAGCCACATTGGATGTGATTTACTCCTTTTACTTTTATTCCCACATGGTATATGGTGATAAGTATGTATATTTATTAAGGATTTAAATGTCCATTTATGTTCAGTGTTTTTACCTGTCGGTTCTCTGTCCCACTCTATACGTTGTATTGCTACCCTTAGACCTTTGAAATCCGTCCTTTTAAAATTCAGAGTTTTTGTTGGCCCCTTTGATTTTTTTGTTTTTTAATTCAATCTCAAATGAGACTGTGTTGTGATCACTGTTTCCCAAAGGTTGCCCTATTTCAACATTTGATACTATATCAATATTATTTGTGATAACTAAATCCAAGATGGCCTCATTTCTAGTAGTTTCTTGTATAACCTGGGCCAGATAATGATCCCGGAGTGTACTCCAGAACCTGCTCCCCTTCGCTGAACTGCTGGTCTTATTCATCCAGCTGATTTCAGGGTAGTTAAAATCTCTCACTATTAAAAATTGACCATACTTAGCTGCATTTACAATCTGTAGCAATAATTGCATTTCCTCACTTTCAATTATATTTGGGGGTTTATAGCATACTCCTACCAATGTTCTTTTAGTATTTGCTCCTCTGCTATTTAATTCTACCCACAAACATTCATCATTACCGCTAGTTCCAGCATAAATATCTTCTCTGACTAAAGGCTTAAATTCAGGCTTAACATAAAGACAAATTCCTCACCCCCTTTTACAATTTCCCCTATCTTTCCTCAATAGGTTATAATCATCAAGATTAACAGTCCAGTCATGAGATTCATCCCACCATGTTCCAGTAATGCCTATTACATCCAATTTTTCATTATCTGTTAATAATTCTAACTCTCATATTTATCCCGACAAGCTTCTGGCATTAGCAAGCATATATCTTATGTTATGAGTCTGTAGTTCTGGAGTGCCTGCCACTATACTTGAGTTACTTAGTAATACCTCCCTATTGACTACACTAACCCTCCCCCAGCTCTTCCCCCATGAGTAGTTAATTCATCCCTTATCCCCCTAAACTTTCTACCCCATTACTTTTATCTAGTCCCTCCCCCCACCTACTAGTTTAAAAACTCCTCCAGCCTTTCTACCATCCTATCCCCTAGCAAGAAAGACTCCCTCGTCATTAAGGTGCAATCCATCCCTGCTAGAGAGCTTGTACTTAAGTGAGAAGTCAGCTCAGTGCTCTAAAAATCTAAACCCCTCCTTAGTGCACCACATTTTTAGCAATGCATTAACCTCCTTACGCTCCTTTCTCCCTGGGCTAGCACGTGGCTCAGGTAGTATCTCAGCAAATACTAGCTTGAATGATTTTAGAGATTAACAGCCTTATTAAATTGCGATCCGGCCAATTGAACAGGGCTCTATATAAGCACAGAGCATATATTTTTTACAGAAATGATTAGTTAGTGAAGACCTTGCTTTTGGAGAGAAGTTCAATAAATAAAAACTTCTGTAAAATAAATATGCTCTGTGCTTATATAGAGCCCTATTCAATTGGCCGAATCGCAATTTAATAAGGCTGCTAGTAAATAAGCTTAAGGCAAGGACCTCCATTAGGACACTAGGTCTTCCACTAACTTTGTCATTGGTACCAATATGTTCCAAGACCGGCGGTTCATTTACAGCCCCTCGCAATAATTTGTCTACCGATCCACAACATGCCAAACCCGAGCACCCGGGAGACAGCAAACTATTTACTTGTTGGAATCTGGGTGACAAAACACCCTGTCTACCTTCCTAATAATAGAGTACCCTTTCTCTGCCTATTCTGCCCTCCCACTTCTCCAGTAGAGCTGTTCTCCCGGCTGTTAGAGGGAACCGCTCTATCTGGCATTGTCATTCCTGAATGGATATCCCCAACAGTTTCACTCAATCTGGCAAATCTGTTGGTGTTTGCCAACTCAGAACTGGCTTGCCTCCTCCTTCTGATCCCCCTGCTACCCCATGTAACTGTAACGCAGCTACCTCCCTGGACATCGGGGATCTCCTCCCTCCATGCTAGGCCCAGCTAAACTGTTCTCAGTGAGCACCAACTCCCTTTCCAGTAGAATATCAGTAAGTGCTGCAATTCTCCTCCAATTTGAGCTTCCTGAGAGGCAACATGCTCACAAAGGTATGGACCCTGGATCAGTTGTTACAGTAGTGCATACATATGACAGGATGTACAATGAGTGAGGTTGCCACTTGACTGACTCATAATTATTATCTACAAACATTTAGTAGGAAAAATAAATAAAAAATAATATATTTGCGTAAAACTTTATAAAAACAAATAAAACAAACAAATAAAAAACAACCTTTTTTTCTATCTTTTTCTGCACTGTAAGTTTGCCCTCTTTTCTTTGAACTCCGTTTTATTTAAACTCCTTCACTTACTTTAGCACTGCATCTGAGACTATAACTGTTTGCACGCTCACAAGTTCGCCCCTTCCCCTATACCAGATCACTGCACACAGCAAATGAACACACTAATTGCTAGAAGCCAATCTGTTGCTTGGTCTGATGATTTTCCCTCTTCCTCCGTTTTATTTTTAATTTTGCAGTAAGAAGCTCATGATCTTGTTTTTGCTGCCTGTAAAGAGCTTCTCCATCTTTGGCTACTAAGTATATAGTCAATTTGATTTCTATATTGTCCATCTGGTGATGTCCATATGCAGAGCCATCTCTGAGCCAAACTTATACATTAATCCAGGCATCTTTTGGTTTCCTAATTTAGCATTTCAATCTCCTATGACTTGATCTTTGTTAGTTTTTTATATCTAGGAGGTGTTTAATATCTTCATAGAAATGGACAGCCTCTTCAGTATCCATGGTTGGAGCATAGAATTGGATCAATGTGGTGTTAAATGGTTTTGTAGGGGTAGTCTGGTTCCTCTGCCCTTAAAATCAAAACGTTGACAAATATCACGTGTCACACAAACTCTTGGCATCTTGTAGAACACAACTAGCTAATTTACTACCTGTTATGCCCCACTAGTTGGTGATCATGGATTAATTCTTGCAGGGCAGTTTTGAACTTCCTCAGAAACAGCAGCTGATTTTTTTCATTTTGATTCATTCAGATCTCCTGTATTTATTTTGTTTAATAAGCCTGATTCAAAACTGTAGTGAGCCCCTGTTTTATCAGTCTCTTATCCACATTGTTTTTGTTATACCCAGTAAGGTAGAATCGATCCTCCGCTATTGCGTCAATTCTTTTACACTGGCCCCAGTAATACCGTTGCCCGAAAAAGTAATGGACTTGGATCGGTGTATCAGGGGTTACAGAAGCCTGAGATACGGTTACAATATTCAGACAACTGCATTCCATAACTAACAGGTTGTTGCCCAACAGTACATCTGCTGGAATATCCTACATGACCCCACCTCCTATATACACTGGCCAGTGCCCCAGTCGATATGCATCCGGGCCACAGGATCAAAATATTTTACCCAAGCCATGATCACTTAAATTTTTTTATTTAGACCACTTAAGGTCTAACAAAGGCCCCTATTTAATTGAGAAAATTGCAGTTACAGAAGCCTGTAAAGCAGCCCATAAATGTTACTGATATTTAAGTGGCGTCTTTTAGCTACTCGTATTACCATTGCAAGTTACAGGCTCAAAAGCACAGAGGTTGTCAAAATCGTAACTCCGACCTATCTCCTCCTTTGTTTCAAGGCCACAAGGCTAAAAACGCAAATCGATATTTTAATCCAACATTTCTACAAGCCCGCAATTGCCCTAGTGGCAAATGTATAAAAAAACCTATGTGTACTAGAGAGGACCAGCAAGTGGGTTAAACACCTGTTCGTAACACTGCAAAAGCAAATAAACTCACAATTCTGTACTTTAAAATACTGGGGAAGCAATAAAAGGCGTTTGAATTAATTGCACAAGGGTCTTAAGTTTGCTTTTTTTTTACATTTTATTTCTGTGTTATATCGATCCTGGCAATCATGGAACCTGCATGGGCTAGAGCAGTAGAATTGCTGACATCGTGATTACGGGCTCATTTACTATTGGGTCTGTCTAAATTGTAACTTACGGCTTACAGGCCCTAAAATGCTACATATGGGTTCATGGTTTTAAATACATCTGTAATTGCACAACATTTCTAACCCCCAGGCATACGGGCAGTGTGAAGGTAATTACAGGCTTGGAATTAAAAGGAGACCGTTATCAGTATGTGTAAGCTGTACATAGATTTTATCCATTATTCTTTCACAACCGTATAGGATATCTGGAATATGAGTCGAGACAGTTTGTACATAAATCTGTTTTATGACCTGGGTGATCCTCACAACTAATTTAAAAAAATGTACTAAATGTAATCTCTTATTTTACAGAGTAAATTTCAAAGACATTAGTTTAAGATAAATCAGCTGTGATGGAATAGGATCATATGCACAGGTTGTAAGACAGTTGCATGGTCAAGGGAGTCATATCACACCTTCCCCTCAACATACCAATAGCATCCTACACGCACCCTTCCCCAAACCAATATACATTATGAACTCCCTTGACCCTGCAACTGAGGATGAAGTTGTTAACCTTCTTTCAAGCTCCCGTTTTACAACCTGTCCATATGATCCTATTCTATCACAGCTGATCCCTCCCCTCTCTACCACTCTTATCCCAACTCTTACACATCTATTCAACCTTTCCCTAAACACTTGCAAGTTTCCATCACCTATGAAACATGCAATAATTATACCCATTCTCAAGAAACCTTTACCTGATCCAGCTGCTATATCTAACTACCACCCTATCTCTCTACTTCCCTTGCTTTCTAAACTGCTTGAGCGTGTCGTCTACAACCGCCTTACCCTATTTGTTTCCTCCAACTCTCTCCTTGATCCCTTCCAATCTGGCTTCCAGCCCCAACCCTCCACAGAGACAGCTCTCACAAAAGTTACTAATGACCGCCAGGTTAAAGGGTCATTTCCCTATCCTAATTCTCCTGGATGTCTCTGCTGCCTTTGACACAGTTGATCACTCTCTTCTTATCCAAAATCTCCGCTCCCTAGTCTCCATGACACTGCTCTCTCTTGGTTCATATCCTATATAGAAAATAGAATATTTAGTGTTTCCTACTGTGGTGTCTCTTCTTTCCCCTCGCCGTCTAACTGTCAATGTGCCCCAAGGCTCTGTCCTAGGCCCCCTTCTTTTCTCCATCTACACATCATCCCTCGGTGCACTGATTAAATCTTTTGGATTTCAATATCATCTCTATGCAGATGACACTCCTATCTACCTCTCTGCACCTGAACTATCACCCTCTCTGGTAGCTCATGGATGTCCGCTCGTCAACTTAAACTCAACATGAATAAGAAGACATAACGCCTTGTCTTTCCACCCTCTTCCTCAGCCCCCACCTCTCACGTATCTTTCACTGTGTACAATGCCATCATCTTTTCCACCTCCTACCTCCGCTGTCTTGGGGTTCTATTGGACCCTGCCCTCTCTTTCATTACTCACATTTAATCACTCTCAAAATCTTGCCACTTTCATCTGAAAAATAGCTCCAAAATCGCTCTGCTAATAAGTTTCTTCTCGCCACCTCCCTCGTTACCTCCACTCCTGTCACAACCTACTATGATGATGGGATCTAGAGTATCCTAGTACTCTTATTCCCAGTAGGTTTAGACCTAAATTCGGGTGACTCTAGACCTATGGACCGTCTTTGTCGGTACAAAAGCATAAGTCCCAGCTTGCTGTGGTAGTGTACCTGGGAGCACCTTGGTAGGGAGTCAGAACGAGCTCCTCTACAAGCATATGCCTCTGGGTCAATAATACATGCTTAGTGAAAGTATGAAAATTAAGAACAACTTCTTTATTTTTACACAAGTATTTAAACAACTCACAAAACCAGTACAGGGAGTGGCTACCCCCTTGTCCAACCCTTATCTTCCTCTTGGCCAATGGGGTAATCTTTAGAGTAACTTGATTACCTCTGGCCAATGGACTAGAGGTAAGCTCTGGGAACTTCCAGACCCCTCCCCTGGGCCGCCCACTAGGTGTGGCTTCCTAATTCACTGGGTCTCTGGCTCTCAAGGAAGAAACATCTTTTTTGCTCCTGTACTATGACCCTGATATTGGGCTGAAGACCCCATGGGGTTAAGGTGCCTCAATGTCTGTACAGACCCCTTTGTTCTTGCCTTGGTATCACTTCAAGTGTTTACTTTAGGTGATAGCTGGATGGCAGATGGGTGATCTACTCAGGTTACTATCTGTATCAGACCCAATATGCATGACTGCACACAACATGGCTCCCACATTACAATACAATATATTTACAGATAATACACCTACAACATTTTATAACCCACAGCATCTCCACTGGCAACAGCCTGGGGCAGACATCAGTCCAAGTCTGAGATGGGCGCCGATTGAGTCATGGCAACTCCCACCTGCAGGACTTTTCTAGTGCTGCCCCTATAATTTGGAACTCCTTGCCTCGCTCCACTAGATTATCCTCATGCCTCAATCCTTCAAAATCTCTTTAAAAAAGCATCTATTGAAAGAAGCCCATAATCTTTAACTTTTACATGCTCTATTAATCTATGACTCTCGTGTACAACACCCATACCCTTTAGAATGTAAGTTTGCGAAAACACTGCGAATGTCTGATTGAAAGCTCAGTAACAGCGCCTTCCATCCTTTGCACTGTTTGAAATTGTTCTTGATTTGTACTTAACCCCTGTATACACTATGGAATATGTTGGCACGTTATTATTATTATTATTACCCTTTATTTATAATAAGTTAATAATATCAAAATGTTTAAAAAAAACTGTTAAAAGCAATCTACTTGAGTTTTCAGGCTATTGACAATTATTCTATAAATCACATTATCATTTATAGTCATATTTAGTTTTCAATTCCTACAGCTGCCAGTTTCTTTGAACTTTTTCAAGCGGCAGAGTTTGCCTAATTTTATGATTATTTGCAGCAAGAAAATCCTGGATTCACTTTTTCACAGTTAAGTGTTCATTACCTTAGTGCCTCACAAGACAATATGTGCTATGAAGTCCAGCTATAAATTGTTAAAAGTACAGTTAAAGTCACATACATTTGCAGACTGTATTATTTCGAAGTATGTTAAACCTTTCATATTTTAAAATAATTTACTCCCCATATTCTTGTTTTCACCAGATGGATCTGTGATTTGGAATGCCTTTGAAGTGGATCATATTACCCCTAGTTCACCAGCTTGTGTATTGGAAGATTTCAGTATTTCACATAGTTATCTAGAAGGAACGCTGATGCCTCACACAGGAGCACAGCCATTTGTATGTTCTGAATGCGGGAAATGTTTCAGATTTTCCTCAAATCTCAATAGACATATGAGAACTTACACAGGGGAAAAACCATTTGCATGCTCTGAATGTGGGAAGTCCTTCAGTTTGACCACAAGTCGCAACGAACATATGAGAACTCACACAGGGGAAAAACCATTTGCATGTTCTGAATGTGGGAAATGTTTCAGCCAGACCTCATGTCTAAATCTACATATGAAAAGTCACACAGGGGAAAAACCATTTGCATGTTCAGAATGCGGGAAATGTTTCAGTATTGTCACAAGTCTCAATCTACATATGAGAACGCACACAGGGGAAAAACCATTGGCATGTTCAGAATGCGGGAAATGTTTCAGTATTGTCACAAGTCTCAATCTACATATGCGAACTCACACAGGGGAAAAACCATTTGCATGTTCTGAATGTGGGAAATATTTCAATCGGGCCAACAATCTCAATCTACATATGAGAACTCACACAGGGGAAAAACCATTTGCATGTTCTGAATGTGGGAAATGTTTCAGGATTGTTACAAGTCTCAATCAACATATAAGAACTCACACAGGTGAAAAACCATTTTCATGTTCTGAATGTGGGAAATGTTTTAGTATTGTCACCACTCTCAATCGACATATGAGAACTCACACAGGGGAAAAACCATTTGCATGTACTGAATGTGGGAAATGTTTCAGTATTGCCACAAGTCTCAATCGACATATGAGAACTCACACAGGAGAAAAACCATTTGCCTGTTCTGAATGTGGGAAATGTTTCAGCCGGGCAACAAGTCTCAATGAACACTTGAGAACTCACACAGGGGAAAAGCCATTTTCATGTTCTGAATGTGGGAAATGTTTCAGTCAGGCCGCAGGTGTTAATCAACATATGAAAATCCATACAGGATAAAAGACCAGTTGCATGTTTGTAATGTGGGGAATATTTAATCTTGGTTATTACATATCTGTATTACACATTATACAATTCTACCAAGATGATATAAATGTAATTAGTCAAAAACATTTGACAAGCTCCTAAAAAATCCATTTAAACTTACATGTGTTGTCCTGGACAATGTATATTTGTTTTCTAAAGCACGTTAATAGAATTTTTCACAGTTCTGCTGATTTAGTAAATTCTGTTAGCTTTTATTATTAAAAGACATACTAGGAGGCAGAACTGGTTCTTTGCATTGCTGCTATCTGCATGGTTTTCAATTTTATTTTGATTTAAGAGACTCTGAAATTATGAACTTTGCTCTACACCATCATGCTTAGCACTCATAATCAATTTGTGAACCTGTAAGCTAGTTTATATTGTTTTTTTTTATAATTTGTATACATGCTTATTTCAACTTTTATAACCCCTCCCATTATTGTACTGTGTTCTCTGTGGAAAGCATTAAAGCATGTGAAAAAGTTTAAAATTATTGTTTAATTAATTAAGAATTTACTTAGATATTGCTATTTTTAGTGATGGCTTGACTTAATTATTCATCACTGAAAAAGTCAAATATGTGTTATTCTGCTCCTTAACCCTTTCAGTTTCAGGGTTCAGGCCCAGGAGGCCAGACACATTGTAACATTTTGTTATGCATCTGTATAGACACAGTCCCTATCAAATATATATATATATATATATATATATATATATATATATATATATATATAAGAAGAAAAAAAGAAAAAAAATGTGGCTGCACAAGTCTGCCCTCCCTCTTATAACTGGGGATGTAGCTGTGTTCAGATTTAAGCAATCACATTCCAAATTGTGTTAAATAGGAGTCAACATACACCTGCCATCATTTAAAGTGCCTCTGATTAACCCCAAATAAAGTTCAGCTGCTCTAGTTGGGATCTCATTGTTAAAAGGTATCACTCAGGAGAAGGGTACAAAATAATTTCCAAGGCATTAGATATACCATGGAACACAGTGAAGACAGTCATCATCAAGTGGAGAAAATATGGCACAACAGTGACATTACCAAGAACTGGAGCTCCCTCCAAAATTTATGAAAAGACGAGAAGAAAACTGGTCTGGGAGGCTACCAAGAGGCCTACAGCAACATTAAAGGAACTGCAGGAATATCTGGCAAGTACTGGCTGTCTGGTACATGTGACAACAATCTCCCGTATTCTTCATATGTCTGGCGTATGGGGTAGAGTGGCAAGTCGGAAGCCTTTTCTTACGAAGAAAAACATCCAAGCCAGGCTACATTTTGCAAAAACACATCTGAAGTCTCCCAATAGCATGTGGGAAAAAGTGTTAGGGTCTGATGAAACCAAGGTTGAACTTTTTGGCCATAATTTCAAAAGATATGTTTGGTGCAAAAACAACACTGCACATAACCAAAAGAACACCATACCCACAGTGAAGCATGGTGGTGGCAGCATCATGATTTGGGGCTGTTTTTCTTCAGCTGGAACTGGGGCCTTATTTAAGATAGAGAGAACTTCATCTTTCAGCATGGCAACGACCCAAAGCATACATCCAAATCAACAAAGGAATGGCTTACCCAGAGGAAGATTACACTTTTGGAATGGCCCAGTAAGAGCCCAGACCTGAATCCAATGGAAAACCTGTGGGGTGATCTGAAGAGAGCTGTACACAGGAGATGCCCTCGCAATCTGACAGATTTGGAGTGTTTTTGCAAAGAAGAGTGGGCAAATCTAGCCAAGTCAAAATATGCCATTCTAATAGACTCATACCCAAAAAGACTGAGTGCTGTAATAAAATCAAAAGGTGCTTCAACAAAGTATTAGTTTAAAGGTGTGCATACTTATGCAACCATATTATTTTATTTTTATATTTTTTCTTCCGTCTACCTAAAAGATTTCAGTTTCTTTTTCAATTGAGTTGTAGAGTTTATAGGCCACATTAAAAGTGGAAAAAGTTCTGAAATTATTTATCTTTGTCTAATTTTTTTACAGCATAGAAACCTGACATTTTAACAGGGGTGTGTAGACTTTTTATATCCACTATATATATATAAAGAAGAAGAAAAAACTGAACTGCCTCTCAAAAAAATAAATAATAAATAAATAAATAAAAATACAGATACAGGAAGAAAGTGTGAATGGCCCAAACACTACTGTGATTTGTACTATCATCAACACTTCTCCTGAAGACAGCTCAGACAATACAACTAACACTGCCAGAGATCTCTGTTCTATCTAAAGGACTATCATTCTGTCCAAGCACAAAGCTGGACAATATGTAACTATACTCAGACATGGGTGAATTCATCAGGAGACTGAGACTCACAGAATACCTTCACAACAAAGACAAGAAATTGGACCAGAATCCTACAGAGCAACATCCCGCACAAAGATGGCACCGAGGCATGCCTCAAATTCCTCTTAACACACACTCCAAACTGCAAATATAAACCTGATACCATTGCCAAAATACTAGAATATATCCTGACCCACAATTACTTCACCTTCAATGAACAATTTTACCTGCAAATAATGTGGACCGCAATGGGGACTAAAATGTCACCACAATATGCCAATTTATTTATGGCTGACCTTGAACAGAGATTCCTGTCCACATATATCCACAAACCTTAGAGATACTACCGTTTATAGATGACCTGTTCATCATATGGACAGAGGGGAAAAAAAAGCTGAGAGACTTCCACACTGCCTTTAATACCTTCCACCCATCTATTAAATTTAAAATAGATTACTCTGCAGAACAGGTGAACTTTCTGGAGAACACCATATCCATCACCAATGGTAAACTTAACTCATCAGTATACAGGAAACCTACATACAGATGCAGTTATCTCCACAGCTCTAGCTTTCATCCCTCACATATTAAAAAAGCGATTATCTATAGTCAAGCCATCCGATACCACCGCATATGGTCTAACAATTAGGACCCTGATAAACATTTAAAAACCCTGTCTGGAGAAAGTTCTACAAACCTAATGTCATAACACAGAAAGTAACCTCTGCCATTAAAACACCCCGGGAACACCTGCTGCAATACAAAACTAAAGAAATAACCTCACGTACACCTCTGGTAACCACATACCATCCAGATCGAGAAGGAATCCGCAAAATATTTAAGGATCTACAACCACTGCTAACAGAGGACACAGAATTAAAACATATATTCCCCAAACCCCCCATTCTTGCATTTAGGCAGCCACCAAATCTCAGACAAACATTGGTGAACAGTAGATTGGCCAATGAAGAGCTTAACCTAGAAAATGGCACAAAACCTTGCAATAAAAATCGGTGTAAATTGTGTCAACACATCTGCAAAGAGGACACAGTCACGCATAACAAGAAGACCTATAACATCAGAGGATCATATTCTTGTATGTCATCCAATGTAGTCTACATGATATAATGTACTGCATGCGAGAGAGGCTGCTACATTGGAGAAACCAGCCAGAAATTACATATGAGGATGAATCTACACAGACATTCCATCAATAAGCACAATGAGGAGACTTACTGTACTCCAGTTGGACACCATTTCACCCAGAATAACCACTCCATGAAAAATCTCAAAATCAAAATACTCAAAGTTTTTTTTAAAAACACTAAGGAAAGAAAGACATTTGAAATTAAAATGATTATGTTCTTTAACAGTAATAAGTCAGGACATTGAATTCTTATCTCATTATCAAAATTTATTATAACCTCCAACATTCATGCTTGTAAATATATATGTGTGTTTATTGATTTGCACGGCTGGCTGATCAGAACATTATATGTTAATCCTGGAATTTTTTGCTGTATTTTTGAATCTACAATCAGTATTGACTCTGACAAAGAGAGGAACGCTCTTGAAAGCTCGTCATGAAACCTATGAATATGCTTGTCCAATAAAAAAAGGTATCACTATACACTGCAATACTCTGATTTTTTATCTATCTATCTATCTATATATATATATATATATATATATATATATATATATATATATATATATATATATATACATATATATATATATACAGTAAATTTCCTGTTATCCGGCAAAAAAATACTGTAGCTTTTTGGAATGCAGTGTACAGTACAGTACTTACTGTATTAAATGGCAGTGATTAAACTACTGAACATAACATAACAACAGTAACATAATTTTTTTTCACTTCAGTTAACTTCAATGAACTAAAAAATAAAGTTTACTGCGTAGACATAACATCAGGTTCTCCAGCAGTTCATCTCTTACTAGGTCTCCCTTAGGAGCAGAAAATCAGTCATCATCAGGATCTGCTGATAATTTAGCTGGAACACTATCAGCAGTAGTGGACGTGATTAGTGTTAGATCTTCATCTGTAGAAGATGTTGTACTGGTAGACTTGGGTGCAGTTTTCTGTACAAATGAACAAATATCACCTTGCTTTGAGGCCTTACGCCTCTCCTGCAAAGTCAGGTTTTGCATCTGCATAAGATGCTGGGAAGTGAAGAAGGGTTTCTGTTCTGCAAAAGCTATTACAGTTTCAAATGCTGCAGTAGCTGTCTGCAAGAATACTTTTTCCACCTCACACCCGGCGTCATCATCACTCTTTCTCCTTCACAACACCTTCTATGATGTCTTCTGTGTTTAGTATATGAGTGACTGGAATAGCTTCATCCACAGCAAACCAGTCGTTCAGTTCATCTCAAGTCAACTTTTGTCATTAGCAGAGTCAACTAACTCACATATTTTGTCCTAAACTCTGCTATTGACAGCTGAACAATTTATTTGAACCTCCTCTAAGTCGGCGGAGGAGGTGGATTCCTCAGACATGACAGCTGGCCACAACTTTCTCCAACATTTCTTTAATGTTTCACTTGCCACATAATCCCATGCACACCTGACTGTGTATATAGCATCTTTAAGATTTTATTTCTTTTGAAATTGTCCTGTCAAAATTAGTACGTTTCCACATGAAGTCACGCCTGTAGAACATTTTTACATTCTGTATCACTCCTTGATCCATTGGTTTGATCAGACTTGTAACATTAGGTGGAAGATAATGTACAAAAATGTTGCCCTTAACGAGCTGTTCAGCAGGAGGATATGCCTGACAGTTATCCAGGAGCAACAAAACTTTACTATTATCCTGTATTCCTTTCTTTCGTAAATGTTTTTTAACACTGGGAACAAATGAACGATGAAACCACTTGTTAAAAATGTCTGCGTTCATCCAACTGTTACTCTATGCATGGTAATCTACAGGGAGGTTAGTTATGCCTTTGAAGCACCTTGGTTTAGCAAATTTGCCAATCATACACAATTTAAGCTTATGATTTCCTGATGCATTTGCACAGTTATACACTCTTTATTTTGCTTGAAGCCGTGAGCAACCGTATCATTACCACTAGCCAGAATTGGGCAGACACTTCCACAAGCTGCAGCTTCCAAATCAGCTGATTTCTGTTCACCTGACAAGTCCAGCTTTCGGATGCCATGACGGACCTTGAATCGGTTGAGCCAGCCACTTGAAAATAAACACTGACCTTCAATATTCATTCTCTCATGAAATTCTCTTGCTTTTTCCTGCAACATGGGTCTAGATATAAACCCCCCTCAGACCTTATTAGCGAAAGACATTCATACAGAGCCTGGTCAAGCAATTCCATTTTCGGTTCATGAAGAGTATGATGCTTCTCCACGCTCTTGTCACTCTCTGCCTTTACATAAAACTCCTTTATCTTTTCAGACTGAGCCTTAATGTCATAGATTGTTGACGAACCAACATTAAATTCCTTCATGAGCACGGTACGAGTTTCACCTTTTTTAAGCCTCTGCCATATTTCCATCTTCTGCTTGAGGTTCAGCATAAAACGGTTGCACTTATTTGGGAAGGGTTTTGCCATTTTTGTGGTCGCAAGACAGTTTTGGGTGGATTTAGAAATATTTGAGAAGTCTCCAATTTGGCCTTGTCAAATCAAAAACTTACAGATGAGCACATAGATAGATAGATAGATAGATAGATAGATACACCTAGATACAGTAAATACAAACTGTAGATAGATATCTAGATGAATAGATACTGTACATTCCCCATTGAAAAAAAATAGACAATCATTGAGTCTGTGGGCTAAAATTAATAATAATATTCATACAGTATTTTGTTATGTACCACAGTTTATTTTATAGAACCTCTTGCAACGGTATACAGTACAATATTTATGATTGTGTATGGTATGTTACTTACTTTGTAATGCTGCTTTGTGATCTTTATGATTGTTTGCAATAAAAACCTATTGACATAAAAATACTGTACATGTACTGTACATTCCTCAAAACTAAGATGGTAATTAATACAATTTGAAAAGAAAATCTATTGTACAATGCCCAAACTGTGTCCACAAGCACACTACCATTTGAAATGATTACAAATATAGTGGCTCACCTCCAAATACCTCCAAATCCAAGTTCATTTAATGTCCAGATGTGCTTTGGTCAGTCCAGTTATCCGAGATTCCGGTGGTGCAGCAATAATTCCTGATACAGAAGGTGCCGGTTCCGCAAAAAGATGCCGGTTGCTTGAGAGTTTCCAGTTGATAGGGAAAATATGCGGATGCCAGTTGCTTGAGAGTCCAGGTTAGTTGTGTACCGGATAATCGTTAGTTTACTGTATATATATCACATATAATAGTTGTCAAACTGCGATTCATCGTCACGCTTGTGACAAATCGCAGTTTAACAACTACGCATTGCGCAACGGGCCGCGCATGGGCATAGCGCGGCATAAGCTGCGCATGGGCATTGCACAATGGCCCGTGCATGTGCATTGCGCAACAGGCCGCGCCAGCACACTGCGCGCCGGAGACAGAGAAGGAGGAGGGGAGACACACAGAGAAGGAGGGGGAAAACAGAGGAGAGGGGGGGGAGAGACACAGGGCAGGTTGAGAAGGGGGGGAGACATACAGGGGTGGGAGAGGAGGGGGTTGACACAGGGGAGGGGGGAGAGACACGGGAATGAGAGGGGGAGAGACACAGAGGAGGGGGAAGAGACACAGGGGAGTGAGTGGGGGGGGGAGCAGAGACACAAAGGAGTGAGGAAGGGGGAGAGACACTAAGGAGCGAAGGGGAGAGACACAGCGAAGGGAGAGGAGGGGGGAAGAGACACAGGGGAGGGAGGAGACACACAGGGGAGAGGGGGAAGAGATACAGAGGAGGGGGCAGAGACACATTGCACAATGGCCCGTGCATGTGCATTGCGCAACAGGCCGCACCGGCACACTGCTCACCGGAGACAGAGAGGAGAAGGGGGGGGGGGGTACACACAGGGAAGCAGGGGGAAGACACAGAGGAGAGGAAGGAGAGACACAGGGCAGGTTGAGAAGGGGGGAGCATACAGGGGTGGGAGAGGAGGGGGGGTAGACACACAGAGGAGAGACACAGAGGAGGGGGGAGAGACACGGGAATGAGAGGCGGAGAGACACAGACGAGGGGTGAGAGACACAGGGGAGTGAGAGGAAGGGGAGGAGAGACACAAAGGAGTTAGAGGAGGGGGGAGACACATGAGGAGTGAGAGGAGGGGGAGAGACACAGGGAAGGCAGAGAAGGGTGGGAAGAGATACAGGGGAGGGAGGATACACACAGGGGATGGGGTAAGAGACACAGAGGAGGGGGGAGAGTCACAGGAGAATGAGAGGGGGAGAGACACAGAGGAGGGGGGAGAGACACAGAGGAGGGGGGAGAGACAGGGAGTGAGAGGAGGGGGAAGAGACACAGGGGAGTGAGAGGAGGGGGGAGAGACACAACGGAGTGAGAGGAGGGGGAGGAAACACAGTGGAGGAAGAGGAGGGGGGAAGAGACACACAGAAGGGGAAGACACAGGGGTAGGAGAGGAGGTAGTAGGCACATAGGGGAGGGAGAGGAGGGTGGAGAGACACAGGGGAATCAGAGGGGGAATGATACAGAGGAGGGGGGAGACATGGGAGTGAGAGGAGGGGGAGAGATAGAGGAGTGAGAGGGGGGAGAGAAAAAAAGGAGTGAGAGGAGGGGGAAGAGACACAGAAGGAGGGGGAGACACACAGGGGAGGGAGAGGAGAGGGAAGAGACAAAGGGGAGGGGGGAGACACACAGGGGTGGGAGAGGAAGGGGTAGACACACAGGGGAGGTTGAGGAGGGTGAAGAGACACAGGGGAGGGAAATGGGGGAACAGACACAAGGGAGGGGGGAAGAGACATGGGGAAAGAGACACAGGGGGGAAAAAGAGACACAGGGGAGGAAGAGTGGGCAAGAGACACAGGGGAGGGAGAGGGGGCAAGAGACACAGGGCAGGGAGAGGTGGGGAAAGTGACACAGGGGAACATGGGGGAAAGAGGGGGTAAAAACACAAGGGGGGGAGTCACAAGGGAGGGAGTGCAGGGGGGAAATGAGACACAATGGAGGAAGTAGACAGTGGGAGAGACTCTTTACATAAAGAATCCCATTGCAGGCAAACCATAACTATAAAACCACTAAAAACACCACCTCACCATAACTTACCAATCAAAATGCATGCAAGCTCACTTATTAAAAGTAACTTTATAATGAAATGTGTCAAACAAGCATAACTATTAAACCTTGTCTGGAATCTAATAATACTTTGCAGTGCATAAAAATTCATATAACATATTAGGGCCATGTTAAACATTTCAATTTTTTTTTTTAAATATTCATATACCATGTAGTTTAAATAGTACATTTATTTTATATTTTCAAGGTCCAATTAATGCCATACATTGCACTATAATCAGTTCCAAAAATGAATAAAAACATTCTTAATTTTTCTAAGAATATTTTATATTTTTTACACATATAAATAGAGATGTCACGAATAGTTTGCCGGCGGACTTTTCCCGGCGAACATAGCATGTTCGCGTTCGCGGCGAACTGCGAACATATGCGATATTCGATCCGCCCCCTATACTTTATCATTGAGCAAACTTTGACCCTGCAACTCACAGTCAGCAGACACATTCCAGCCAATTAGCATCATACCCTGCCTTCCACACCCTTCTACCTCATGGACAACAGCCATTTTGGAATCATAACTAACTTGCAGTCTTACTGAGAGGAGGCTGAGTGTAGGTGATACTGCATCAATAGGGAAAACCATAGCTAGGTTACTGTACACAGTGTGCAATACAGTCCTGAAGGACTCTTTTGATCTCTGCTGCAAGGACACCCCTGTGTCTCTTCCCCCCCTTATCATCATCCTCCCCTCACCTTAGCACCCAACCCTAACACCCCTCACACTTATCCCTAACACCTAACCATAACACCCCTTACACTTATCCCTAACACCCCTCACCCTAACCCTAACACCCCTCACACTTATCCCTAACACCCCTCACCCTAACACCTAACCCTAACACCCCTCACACTTATCACTAAGACCCCTCACCCTAACCCTAACACCCCTCACACTTATCCCTAACACCTAACCCTAACATCCCTCACCCTAACACCTAACCCTAACACCCCTTACACTTATCCCTAACACCCCTCACCCTAACACCTAACCCTAACACCCCTTACACTTATCCCTAACACCTCTCACTCTAACACCTAACCCTAACACCCCTTACACTTATCCCTGACACCCCTCACCCTAACCCTAACACCCCTCACACTTATCCCTAACACCCCTGACCCTAACACCTAACCCTAACACCCCTCACACTTATCGCTAACACCCCTCACCCTAACCCTAACACCCCTCACACTTATCCCTAACACCTAACCCTAACATCCCTCACCCTAATACCTAACCCTAACACCCCTCACACTTATCCCTAACACCTAACCCTAACATCCCTCACCCTAACACCTAACCCTAACACCCCTTACACTTATCCCTAACACCCCTCACCCTAACACCCCTCACACTTATCCCTAACACCCCTCACCCTAACATCCCTCACTCTAACACCTAACCCTAACACCCCTCACACTTATCCCTAACACCTAACCCTAACATCCCTCACCCTAACACCTAACCCTAACACCCCTCACACTTATCCCTAACACCCCTCACCCTAACCCTAACACCCCTCACACTTATGACTAACACCTAACCCTAACATCCCTCACCCTAACACTTAACCCTAACACCCCTTACACTTATCCCTAACACCCCTCACCCTAACACCTAACCCTAACACCCCTCACACTTATCCCTAACACCCCTTACCCTAACCCTAACACCCCTCACACTTATCCCTAACACCTAACCCTAACATCCCTCACCCTAACACCTAACCCTAACACCCCTTACACTTATCCCTAATGCCCCTTACACCAACACCCCTCACACTTATCCCTAACACCCCTCACACTAACACCTAACCCTAATACCCCTTACACTTATCCCTAACAGCCCTTACCCTAACACCTAATCCTAACACCCCTCACACTTATCCCTAACACCCCTTACCCTAACCCTAACACCCCTCACACTTATCCATAACACCCATCAACCTAACACCTAACCCTAACATTCTCACACTTATCCCTAAGACCTAACACCCCCCAAACTTATCCTTAACACCCCTCACCCTAACACCTAACCCTAATACCCCCTTACACTTATCCCTAACAGCCCTTACCCTAACACCTAACCCAAACATCTCTTACACTAACACCCATCACACTTATCCCTAACACCCCTCACCCTAACCCTATCACCCCTCACACTTATCCATAACACCCATCAACCTAACACCTAACCCTAACACCCTTTACACTTATCCCTAACGCCCCTTACACCAACACCCCTCACACTTATCCCTAACACCCCTCACACTAACACCTAACCCTAATACCCCCTTACACTTATCCCTAACAGCCCTTACCCTAACACCTAATCCTAACACCCATCACACTTATCCCTAACACCCCTTACCCTAACCCTAACACCCCTCACACTTATCCATAACACCCATCAACCTAACACCTAACCCTAACATTCTCACACTTATCCCTAAGACCTAACACCCCCCACACTTATCCTTAACACCCCTCACCCTAACACCTAACCCTTATACCCCCTTACACTTATCCCTAACAGCCCTTATCCTAACACCTAACCCAAACATCCCTTACCCTAACACCCATCACACTTATCCCTAACACCCCTTACCCTAACCCTAACACCCCTCACACTTATCCATAACACCCATCAACCTAACACCTAACCCTAACATTCTCACACTTATCCCTAAGACCTAACACCCCCCACACTTATCCCTAACACCCCTCACCCTAACACCTAACCCTAATACCCCCTTACACTTATCCCTAACAGCCCTTACCCTAACACCTAACCCTAACATCCCTTACCCTAACACCCATCACACTTATCCCTAACACCCCTCACCCTAACACCTAACCCCCTCAACCTTATCCCTAACACCCCTTACCCTAACACCCCTCACACTTATCCCTGTGTCTCTTCCCCCCCTTATCATCAAGCGAGGGGGGAGGATGATGAGGGAGGGGGGAAGAGACACAGGGGAGGATGATGAGGGAGGGGGGAAACAGACACGGGGAGGATGATGAGGGAGGGGGTAAAGAGATACAGGGGAGGGTGATGAGAAAGGGGGGAAAGAGACACAGGGGAGGATGATGAGGGGGGGGAGAGACACAAGGGAAGATGATGAGGGAGGGGGAAAAGAGACACAGGGGAGGATGATGAGGGAGTGGGGAAAGAGACACAGGGGAGGATGATGATGGAGGGGGGAAGAGACACAGGGGAGGATGATGAGGGAGGGGGTAAAGAGATACAGGGGAGGATGATGAGGGAGGTGGGAGGATGATGAGGGAGGGGGGATGAGACACAGGGGAGGGTTATGAGGAAGGGGGGAAAGAGACACAGGAGAGGATTATGAGGGAGGGGTAAAGAGATACAGCGGAGGATGATGATGGAGGGGGATGTTAGGTTATTTATGCCCTTTTTGGATTCAAACCAGACTCTGCATCAACTATGTAATTTTCCGTTGGAGTTTTGACATGGATCCCCCTCCGACATGCCTCAGTCCAGGTATAGCCCCCTTAAAACAACTTTTCCATCACTATTGTGGCCAGAAAGAGTCCCTGTGGGTTTTAAAATCCGCCTGCCCATTGAAGTCTATGGCGGTTCGCCGAGTTCGCCGGTTCGCGAACATTTGCGGCGGTTCGCTTTCGCGGTTCGCGAACCGAAAATGTGATGTTCGCGACATCACTACATATAAAGAGTTATTGAAATATCATACCAAACTTTATTTTATATAATCCATGTAACATAATGTTCACTGTTTAAATTCACCTTTAGAATAAATAATACTTTTAGTTGTATAACCAATTTTTTTAATTTTTTAAAAAAAATTCAGCTTATCACTAATAACAGTCCCAGTGATTTCTGCACACAATATCTTCTTCTTGGTCCGTTTTGTATTAGGGAATATTTTTTTTGTCCCAGGTTGTTTAGAATTGGTAAGTTCCACAAATGGAGCATTCTCGGCAGTATGTGTATGTTGTGTGATGTCTACCTTCTTCTGATATGTTCAGTCTAAAGGAAAAGCCCACGTATACTTATATCCATGCTTTGTAATCACCTCTAAAAAGGGTTTCAGGAGTTTCCATTTGTATAAGGGTGAGAAGTCCAAGAAGATAGCTGGTTGATCTCCTTCAATTTCAGGAACACCATATCTAGCTGCTTTCATGAATAGGACTTTTTTAGAAACAAAATGGAATCATAATTCTTGGTCTCTCATTGGAGGATTGCGGAGCTCTTAGGACTCTATGAATCCTGTCCATTCTAAGTTCTTCTTTACTTAGACCCGGTAAGAGCTTGGCACATAAATCTTTCATATATAGAGGTAAGTCTTGTACTTGTTTTTTTTCCACTTTAAGCCCAATCATATCCTTTTCCATTTCTGTGTGTGACTTAAGAATGTAATTATATCTGTCTTCTAATTCAAGAACTTTGGTGTTCAATGCTTTTATTTCTGCTGTTAATTAAACAGAGACTCTTTGTATCTCAGCTGTAATTTCTAATCGGAAAGAGGAGATTAATACTTTCAAGTCTTGTAAATCTGTTTTAATATTATTAACTCCTGCCTCCCCTGTCCCTGCCACTGGTGCTGTTTCTGGGTTTCTAAACTGCTCCCAGGCTGCCTTCACTTATATGCAATGGAGGAGAATCTGGAGATCGCCAATCAATGATCCATACACTTCTAGTTGCACACATCTGTGTTCCCTAGTGACAAAACAAAGATCTGCTATGTCTTCTTTTTATGATTGGACAGGGCTTTAGAGTGTGCCCATTTGGTAGAAAAACAACCTTAGTTCCTTCTGCAGGGAGTTATTTGACCAGCTCACTCAAGTTCTCCAGGGATATCCCTTATGCACATCAGACAAGGTAACCACTCTGTGGGTGACTAAGCCATTGAATTCAGGGCTCGCATGACAGAAACAAACTGGAATGACAATGAGCTCTCTTCGGCTTTCATGGCAGGATTAACCGAAAAGCTCTCATTCCTGCCTACCCCCCCTCACAAATTAATTTCCCTTTGCATTAGAATTAATGTGAATGGATAGTAAAGGCAGAGAGTGATGGATCAAGGTCGGGGTCATACCAGGAAGGCACCCTCAAACAAATCTGTAACTTCTTCACCAACATTTTTGTCAGCAAGTCCTTAAGCCTCCGAGGAATCCATGCTATTAGAATCTTCCATACTGTTATCAGGAAAGAAAAAGACACATCAACATGGATCTTCTGAGGAATTGCCCTACTCAGCAGAGAAAATCTTGCTCCTAGAACAGAGGGTGGTCTTGGCTCTAGGTACAACTATGGATACTTCACTCAATAAACAATTACTTATTCCTTAACTCTTTGAGTGGAACTCGTCTTCAGCTATTCCTGAAGTTTTCATCGACTCTGGAGCAGGAGGAAATTTTATCAAGGGTATCTATACTTACATTTTTATAATATGCACCAAAAATAAACACCCTTGACAACCAACCTCTGACATTGGAACTCATTACCCACACATCGGAACTGGTAAAGCAGAGCTTCATTCCAAAAACTTAACCTTTTATAATGTCAAAGCTTCCTGAGGTATTCTGGGGTACAAGAATCAAAAACTGGAATGTCAGTTATAAGGAATGTCTCACTCTTGGAGTTTTTGGTGTGATGAACCTCTCTTTCTCTACAGCTTTGCTGCATGTCCCAACCTGCTATCACCAGTTTCTGGATATGTTCCACAATGAGAAGGCTGAAGTCCTCCCACCTAGACGCCAAGTAACCACAGTCAGTTCCAGGAAGTCAGGTTTTATTTGGGAATCTACTTCTCCTGTTCTCTACATGCAGATGAAGTAGGGTGGACTCTGCATTGACTATAGTTACCCATTACTCTTGATAACTGAGCTTTTTGACGGCTGAGTTGTCATTGTGGATCTATTGTCTTCTACATACTTGACCTAAAGGGACATACAACCTGATCCGCATCAAGGAGACAGATGAGTGGAAGACCTCTTTTAATAATCATACTGGGCACTATGAGTATTATGTAATGCCATTCACGTCTGCAATGCTCCTGCTCTAGTCCAGGCATTTATAAACAATACTTTTATAGAACAAGTTGTTGATATAATTTTCATATTCACCTTCACAGCCCAAAAAGTACATCAGTATTGGATTAGACACCTACTTCAACATCTACAGGCGATGGGGGGGCATGACCAGAAATGAGTAGTGCAGACAAGTGCGATGTCTGCAGGGCGAGGGGGAGAGCTAACGGATGCAGCTGTATCAAGGCCTATCTGAATTGAACTAAAGATAAAGTGTGGATCTTGCAATAAGAGCCCCCACATTTGACCAGGCAGACTCTACTAACCTGCCCAGGTGGAACGGGGGATACCGTGGCACAGTGCGACATTGCCTGCTCCTCGGCTGTGTGGAGGTGGGAGCTCCATAGGTCCTGGCGTGGGCCATGCAGAGTTGCTGGAGAGTGTGCAGAGGTTCGTGGAAGCTGCAGTTGAGGCAGAGCTGTCAGAACTAACCCACGTGGGTCTCCGGAGGTTGGGGCTTCAGTGGTAACGTCACCAGGTTGGCGTGGGACCTACGGAGAGTCTTGGGAATGAGCAGGGCTGGAACAGAGCAGACTTGCCAGAGTTTGCTCACAGAGGAAGCTGAGATCCAGGAGACAAGTGCTGCAGCATGTTTAAAGCTGATTCCTGACAGCTGGGAGGTGAGAGCTCCATCGGAGTACATATACATAATATATATATATATATAATATATATAATAGACTGCATGTGTCTAGGACCTCTGGTTTATGGTGCATTACGTTTGAATACTGGACTGTGCTACATATGGGCCACTTTAAGGTCTCACTATATGTAATGGTGGTTTAATATAGGACCCCACTAATAAATCCTATTAATAAATCTGCATATAACTGTCTCTGTACTGTATATGCAGGGATAATTACTCACAAAGAGAGTCAATGAACTTGGTTCCGATTATATGAGTTCTTTTTCTGGACTGTGGCTATGATTAAATTATCTGACGGTCTAGAAGATTAACACCTTGCCAGAAAACTCTATCATCAAAAAATTAAACAGCTCATTTGAGGCCTTATGTTTAGGGCCTTGATGTACTAGTGGATGGTTAAAAGAGATAACAGAGGCCAAATCCCCGATACAGGAAAAATCAGAAATAGAGCTGAGGACTCTATAGACATCACAGACATCAAAGAGTATTGTCTGGAGCCTTAGTGTGAAGTCATTAAACCTATTTCACAAATAAAGTGGAGGCGATAGACAAGTTTACTATTCTTTAGATTTAAACTTGTTGGGGGAAAATACCTTTAGGAGTTGCTGCAATGATGAGCTAGAAGACTAAGGGCTCTATATGTACCAGGAGCTAGATGATACTACATCATACAGCTGGCAAATGTGAGAACTTTTTAAAGATCTAGCCAATAAAGGAATACGTTTGAGTGAGAGGAAACAACTATTATTAAAAAGAATCTGATAGAGATTGGACTATTCTACCCTGATACAGGAGTAATATAAGAACAACTAAAATTGAAAAGTTAAGATAAGCTATTATAGCATGTAACAGAGACTCACAGAGCCAAAGATAGTAAGTTTAAAAAAAAGGAGATATCAAGAAGTATTTAATACTAAAACTTCTATGATAAACACAAAACTTACAGAACCAACTGAATATGGACTCTGAGATAATCTGGAAAAGGCTGTGCCGAGACCGAATTCTTACAGAACCAACTGAATATGGACTCTGAGATAATCTGGAAAAGGCTGTGCCGAGACCGAATTCTTTATCAGTGAGAAAAGTAAGACAATCAAGATCCTTGTTCAGACCAACCTATACACAGGAAATTACCAAAGCTCTAGCAGAAAAAGGAAGAAGTCTGAATGAGAGGAAATAACTACTATTAAAAAGAATTCTATAGAGATAGAAATATTTTGCACTGATACAGGAGCCTTTCAAGAACAACTATAACTGAAAGGTCAGGAAAAGCTATTATAGCATGTAACAGAGACCCATAGAGTCAAAGATAGGAGGTTCCTAATATAGGATCAATAAAGTAAGCATTACGGAAAACCCTACAACGAATATATAACTCATAGAGTTAAAACAAACTTAACAGAAGAGTTATTCTTATAGCGTGTCCAATTGAGCTGAAATATGGCTAATAAATCTAAGCCAAAGGTCAAAAGGTTTACATCTCAGAAATCTGAAACCTTTTTCCCCCCGAACTCCAGTAAATAAAATAAATCTCTTTCAGAAAGTCAAGTGGTTGGAAGAGAAGGCACTCAATAGGCTCAATAGGCAATAATGAATCATTCTCATCAATGGAGCCAAATGAAATACAGAAGGAAGTGCTTACTACTTCAAAATTTAAAGAAATTTTGAGTGAGTTCCAGGTTAATTTATCAGCGGATCTCAAATTGCAAATAGGGTGAAAAGTATAAGGCTATTAAAGAGATTCATGGGAGAATTGAAGATATAGAATCCAAATTTGATAAATTGGTGATAGATCATGCTTCAGTAATAACTTATACGACATCACTCGAAAATAAAGTTATAGAGTTAGAACATAAAATGGTAAATTTGGAAAATCGATCCGAAGAAGAAATGTAAGATTAAGAGGAATTCCTGAGGTGGTTCAAGATGCAGATCTCAAAGTCTATCTGAGAGAATTTTTCTCTATATTTACACCTGGTATTATTAAGGATATGAACATATTTGATAATTTAGAATTCCACTTCCAGTGAAGTTGGTGATGGACAACCAAGAGATGTTATGATTAGTTTCCAGCGTATTTCGGACAAAGAAGAGATTTTGAGAGCTAGTTACAAGTTTTCAAGTTTTCCTCCTCCCTATAATGAAAAAAAAATATTCTCTGATATAGCACCGGCTACTCTTGCCTTATGGAAAACTTATATGGATATTACAACCACCCTGACAAAACATGATATGAAATATAAATGGAGATATCCAGAAGGTCTTATGATATCAAAGTATGCACAATGGCACAGAATTTCTTCAGTGAAAGAAGGGGAAGCGCTACTTCTATAGTGGAAAATGGGTTTGACACAGGGCCGGAGAGGGGGGGAAGAGACACAGGGAACGGAGAGGGAGGAAGAGACACAGGGGAGGGAGAGGAGGGGAAGAGACACAGGGGAGGGAGAGGAGGGGAAGAAACACAGGGGAGGGAGAGGGGGAAGAGACACAGGGGAGAGAGAGGGGGGCACAAGAAAGGTGCACAGAGGACACACAAGAGGGGGACACAGAGGGCACAAGAGGGACACAGGGGGCAGCACATTTCCCACCCTCAGCTTATACTCAAGTCACTAAGTTTTACCAGTATTTTGTGGTAAAATAGGTGCCTCGGCTTATACTCAGGTCGGCTTATACTCGAGTATATACGGGTAAGTAGTTTGTTGAACAGTTTAATAATACAGGAAGCTTATACATCTGCACTTTATATATTTATTTGCACTTTGACACTTTTGAAAGAAAGATATACAAATTTGGAAAGTTAAGGATGGCTTAGAGAATCTGGGTTAATACACTAAGTGGGCTGTAGTGCACTGATAGGTTATTTTTTCTGGTGGTATTTGAAGTGAAGTAGTATTATAGAAAATAATTGCTTAGTAATATATGAAGAAAATGCACTAGCACTTTGCTCATTTTTGTAATTGGGTAACATTGAATTACCATATACATATATGTATTATATATAAATGAATTTATAAGAAAAATTTAGAGGTTAAATAGATATGCACTGAAAATGGGTTACAATGTATTTAGAGTACTTTTGGTTATGAGAAGAGGCAATCCAGATAAGACTTGTTCAGTCTATATATTTGTTTGTAACATAATACCATGGCAAGATAGATATACAATTTTGGAAAGTTTAAAATGGTTTTAAAGAATTTAGGTATATACATTAAGTGGAGAGTGGTGCAACAAGAATATTTCCAATGCAGTAAAATGGAAGATTACGCACTAGGGCCCTCATTCAATTGCGATTTGGCCAATTGAAT
Organism: Discoglossus pictus; assembly: GCA_027410445.1. Classification (NCBI taxonomy): domain Eukaryota; kingdom Metazoa; phylum Chordata; class Amphibia; order Anura; family Alytidae; genus Discoglossus; species Discoglossus pictus. The sequence continues at coordinate 444,417,119 of CM050166.1, read as the reverse complement.
AGGCCTCTAAATAAGCACATAACATATATTTTTTAAAGAAGTTTTTAGTAAGTAAGCATCTATCCAAAAGCAAGGTTTTCACGAACTAAAAACTTATTTTAAAAAAATATGTTATGTGCTTATTTAGACCCCTATTCAATTGGGAAAATTGCAATTGAATGAGGCCCTAGTACTTTACTTGTTTACATGTATTTTGATATTCTTTGAAAGATTGATACATAAATTTGGAAAGCTAAAGTTCCTTTATAGAATCTAGGTTTATATATTAACACCTTAATACTGCAAATGTTTACATTTTTTCTTAATAGATATGCTGAACATATGAAATATTCAATTCTACAAGGAGTATAAAAGATAAAAGTAGCAGCTATCTAAGAACAAATTACGTATAAGATGTTTGGACTCTGTCTCTCCCCAAAAGGACCAGTTTAGGTCCTTTTTATTGTGCCCCTCATTTCTTTACATTGGCAAGTTTAGCCCTGTAAAATTAAACTGCATAACAGAAGGTTTGCAGTAATGAGTATGAGTGTATGTATGAATGTCATGTTGGAAAATGGTAATATAATAAGGAATAGTAAAATTTGGAATATTAGATAATTTAAAGCAAAATATAAGATTTCTCCTTTAATATTATTAAGAGCAAAAATGGAACTAAGTGACAATGATTAAAATTATATCTCAGAATGCCAGAAAGTCTCAGATAATGGCAAGTAAATATTTTTCTGACCCTCTAACCACGTCATATAAGTCGTAAAGCAAGAGGGGTTGCAATCATGTTCAGTAAAAAATGGATGGTTCAGGAACAGTTTAAAATGTTGGATACAGAGGGTAGATTTATTATATGGCAAGGAAAGATCAATGAGATAACTTATACTATTGCAAATGTGCATGTTCCTAACTTTGGTCAGATTAGATATTTAAGGAAAATCTTGAAGCAGATAATTCAGATTAAAAAGGGAAGATTAATTCTATGTGGTGATTTTAATATGTACATAGATTCCACAATAGACAGAATAGCTAAAAGAAAATATATGCCAAACCTCTCTAAAAGATTAGCAAATTAATTTTCAATAGAGATCTTGAAAAATGGTCTATATGACTGCTGGAGAGTCTTAATTCCTGAGAAAAAAGATTATACATATTACTCTGGCAGGCATTTATGCTATACTAGGATAGACTATTTTTTTACGGATATTGATACATTGAGTAAAATTGAAAGTGTCAAGATTGGAGATATCATATGGTCGGGCCATGCGATGATAAGCATGAGAATAAAAGATATACAGGAATCACATATATAGCTGTCAGCAGTGCGGGATAGCAAAAGTTGTTGCTAACGCTGCATAGCCTGCGGGCCTCCCAAAGCAAGGGCCGCAGTTGCTGGCAAGGAGCGCCAAAGGCTATAATTTAGAAGACAGAGAAACATTTCTAAAGCTTACAAAGAGAGATATAGATGCATTTTTGAGTAAAATAAACTTACCGAAAATAAACAAGGAGGAACTGTTAGATCTTAAATAAAGAAATCCATTTAAAAGAGGTTGAACAAACAATCCTTGAACTTTACGGTTTTATAAATACTTATTATAGAGTATTTATGAATGAGATCAGTCCGAACCTATGTAGTATGTTCAACGAGGTTAAGGACACAGAAAACATCCCTTCAGAATTGACATAAGCAAACATCATTAATATCCCTAAACAGAATAAAGACCCAGAAAACTATTTAAATTACAGACCCATGTCACTTCTAAATTCCCACACCAAGATGTATGCCAAGATATTAGATAACAGATTAAACAAAAGTATTCCCAAATTGATACACTATGACCAAGATGGATTCGTGAACAAGAGACAAGGGCCAGAAAATATTAGGAGATTGGTTAATTTAATTATGTTTGTTATTGTTTATCTCTTTGGACTCGGAAAAGGCGTTCAATAGGGTAAACTGGACATATATTGAATCTGTATTGGATAAATTTGTTTTTAAAGAATTTGGGAGAAATGCGATTATGGCACTTTATAGAATTCCCAGTGCTGTAGTTTCTGGTGTTGATTTCAGAGAGGTTTGGGCTGTCAAATGGGACTAGACAGGGTTGTCCTCTGTCCCCATTTGTTCTCATTTTATCTTTAGAACCCTTGGCGGAATTAATCCATAATAAGATATTAATCAGGGGTATAAGGAATAGAGAAAATCAATACAAACTATTAATGCTTGCTGACGATATGGTGTTATCACTATCTGAACCAGAGACTTCCCTGTTAGCTCTATACGACATACTAGCCATATATAATAAAGTTTGGTATCTGAAAATTAACAACTTAAAAACACAAACTTTAGCATTGGGATTAAAAAAATTTGAGCTAGACTCACTTCGGAATAAATATAAATTAAATTGGGAAAGTAATGGAATAAAACATCTAGGTTTTTGCTTCAAATCCTCTATTAAACATATACTAAAAGATAATATTACAATATTTCCCGAACAAATAAAACAAACCATTTCAGAATGTAGACCAGACTTTCTCTCATGGTCAGGTAGGATGGCTCAGATTAAAATGGTAATTATCCCAAACATAATGTATGTTTTTAGAAGTATTCCACAAGTAGTGCCTAAATACATTATTAATTCATTACAAAGCACTTTGAATAAATACATAAATAACAAAAAGAAACCACGACTAAAGTTAAATATTATAAAAAGGCAAGCTGAAAGAGGTGGATTAGCGGCTGCCTCAGTAACAGATATACATCGAGCTGTTATGTTAGACCATCTAATGGTCTGGAATTTAGCCGTTATAAGCAAATTTAGATTCTATCTCAAAATGCATTATGTTTGTCCTGAAAAGTAAAAGAAAAACAATGTGGTGCTCTAGAGAGGTAGCAACCATATCTAAATCAGAAAAAAAACTATCTTATAGTACATACAAACATAGTATTTGTAGAATTATGAATTATGTAAAACCAAATAGAGGCAGACAAAACAGGTTATCAGGTGTACCAAGGCCCAAGCAGAAAAGAAATCGACAAAACTAAGTAACTGCGGATGGATTTGTTCAGCCTTGAGTAAGGGGGGTCTACTTGGAGGGAGCTATCTCCGCAGAGTAATTATGTAGATTAAAGGTGTCATCTTTAACCTGGAGTGGCACCAGGACAAGGGGGCATATGTGTGAAGCTGCTTAAATGTTCTAAAAGATATTGACAGTGAAACATGCCTCATATTCACTGGAAAAAAATGGGTCAACATAGCATATCACCTGTCTCTGACATGAAGATGGTGTCTTTACTATCCCTGTCATATTTTTCACATGCCTACAGGGTGCTCTGAAAGGGTCTCCATGAGGGTGTAAGAGTGAGGGTTGACTATGAAAAATAATTCTGATATTTGGACTTCGGGATTTCTATCCTTGGAAGATTGTTGTCATGCTCTTTATGATCTCTGGTCATTGAATAATTTTCTTCTTTTGCTGTGAAAAGATGGAAAGTTATGGTGGTCATAAGAGGCTTATTCAACCACCCTTTGTCTGAGGTGTATGCAGGGGCTTGAGCTGGAGTGGAGCTGGTGTTGCCTTTTTCCTCAGGAGGTCGAGAGGAGCCCTCATGTAATAACTCCCAATTGGGTAAACTTAATTGCTAAATCATCTATTTCATGTAACCGGTAGGCATATATAGTAACCTGAAGGGCATAACCCCCATTTCGCCACCCTTGGCTTATTCAAATGCTAGTGAGTTTGCTCAACACAGCAAGCACCATGTTCTTTGGAGCCTTTTATGCATCAGGGAAACATAATAGGCGATTTTCGCACCAATGCGCGCTAGTGTGATGCTTGTTTGCGCGCAGACGTATGCAATGACGTCATTTGATGTTTGCATCAATAAACTTTATAAAAATTAACAAAATGTGCATTCGTATTGACAATCTTTATACAAAGTTGTAAACGGACAGTAATAAACTTTATTTAAAGTAACAGAAAGAACAATGATATTGACTTTCTTTGTCCAGAATTAAAATGTCGATATTCATAGCTATTCTTCTTCTTAGTAATCTAAACAAAATAGATGAATATATGGTATGCAAAAATCACCCCAGCACTGCCACTGTATAATATAAAGAAACCTTAATAAAAAGACTTTAATCATAAATACCTGAAGATTAATTATTACGCAATTGATTGTTGAAATAATATTAATGATAATATTTGGTGAATAACACTTGGTGAATTGTATGCTTTATATGTTAGATTGTAACCAAATGTAAAGATTTGAAACATTCTAATAAAGGATTAAACCTAATATAAAGTGACATAATGTAAGGAATTGTATAGACTAGTACAAAACTAGAAAGTGACTTAAATATGTTATAAGTGTAAAGTAAAGTGCCTTATGATATGAATTGGTGATCATTACTATGGTACACTTTTCCTACGGCAATCGTGAATAGTGATAGATAAATATGTTTAAAGTCCTCAAAATGTGTGCTTTCATTAGGCTCATGTAATCAGGCCCAAAGTATGATAACAAAATTAGTCTCTTACAAAATCCTTAAATAAACGGGGTAAAAGAAAACCCTTTGTTTAGTCCATTGGGGCTTCTTAACTGGCGTGTAGTTTTTCCTACGTATATACTACCCCTATACATAGTTATAAAATCTCCCAACTTTGTATATTTTGCCATCATTGGGGTTGAAAAACTCTTTCATGGGCTGTATATACTGACACGTCTTACAATTGACACATCTTTATGTACAACATATTGGACATAGCCAGGTTGTGGGAGGTTTTTTAACTGAGAACAGACTGTGTGTGATTTCATATTTGATGTTTCCAGCTCTGCTATAAGTTATAAGAGCTTTCTCAGATAGAACCTCTGTTAAATCCTTATCTAATTTGAGAATAGGCCAATGCATGTCTAGAATTTGTTTAATATCCAGTGAATTGTGTCCATAGGTTAGTATACAACAGATTTTATTTTTATCTTTCATACCTTTGTCTTTATACTTTTTTTTTAAAAAGTGAAGTACGTTCAGTTGGTAATGCCCGTTTGTATGCATGCTTTAGACACCTATTGCGATAGCCTTTCATTTTGAACTTTTCTCTAAGTCATTTATTGTTTTTTTAACTCTTCTTCTGCAGTGCAATTCCTCCTTACACAAAGGTATTGTCCAATAGGTATCCCACATTTAAGTGGATACGGATCCATACTGGAACATGATAGGAATACATGTGTAGCTATGCTGATGTTTTTACGTAGCCATCAGCATCTTTTTGAATGGTTAAATCCAAAAAAGTAATGCGTGGCACACTAGCCTCAAGAGTAAATTGTAATCCCAATTAATTGTTCAGAAATGAAAGTTGTTAATTTTTTCGTAGTACCTGTCCAGAAAATCAATATGTCATCTATAAAACAATGCCATATTAGGATCTTTTGAGTATTTACTGCCAATAAGTAATTAAAGACCTGTGAATCCTCCCACCAACCTAAAAATAGGTTGGCGTAGTCTGGTGCGTAGGGTGTTCCCATGGCAGTACCTTTTTTCTGGTGGTACCGCTTCTGACTGAAATAGAAATAGTTTTTGGTAAGTATGAATTCCAATACTTCCATAATTAATTTATTATACAACCCTAATGTGGTTCTCTTACTTCTTATAAATAACTATACTGCTCTCCTACACAAAGTGTGATAGATACTTGTACACAGTTGCTCCACATCAATACTGACAAAGATGGTATTGTCTGGAACACTCACATCCTGTACTTTGGCAACACCCCAGGAGGTGACAGACTTTGGTTGTGTACAAATTCCTCTATTAGACTCTACTTGTTGCTCAATCATTCAGTCATGTCTGGCTCTCCATGACCTTAAGGACCACAGCACGTCAGGCAACCTCTAAATTCCTTGACCTCTTTGCTTCCCTATCTCTTCTTATCTAGCATTCCCACCCTCATTCTGGGTGACTTTAATATTCTTGTTGACAATCAAAATGCCCCATGCCTCTACCAAACTCCTTTCACTAACCTCCCCATTTGGTATCTCACAGTTGAATACATTTGCAACACACAATGAAGGCCTCCTTTGACCTAGTTTTCTCACATCTCTGTGATGCCTCTCTGCTCTCTAATATACCCTTTCTTTTCTCTCAACTACAATCTCTTAACCTGCAATTTTACCATCCTCACACACTTCCACCAACTCTACAAATCTAAAGAAATCCAAAACAACTACAACTCATCCTCAATAACTTCACTTCTGACTTTAATTACTGCTATTTACAGGATATTCTGAGACGTGGTCTCAACTTAAGGCTAGATAAATTTCAAGGTTATAAAAAAATAAATTCACAAGTTAATAAAAGAAGTAAGGAAAAACAGAAATGCAATTTATAATCTTAATGGAGCAAATCTAGGTGTATCAGATATTGAAAGGGATTTGGGAGTGCTTGTGGACAACCACCTAGGTAACAGTGCTCAATGCCAAGCAGCAGCTGCAAAGGCAAATAAAATAATAGCATGTATTAAGAAGGGTATAGAAGCAAGGGAAGCAAATATAATTCTGCCAGTATACAAATCCCTAGTACACCCTCATTTGGAATACGGAGTACAATTTTGGGCACCACTTCATAAAAATGATATTTTAGAGCTGGAAAAGGTACAGGGAGGGCAACAAAACTAATAAGGGGATTGGAGGGGCTACGTTATGAAGAAAGACTAACCAAATTAAACATATTTTCTTTAGAAAAAAGGTGTCTAAGAGGAGATATGATTACCTAATATAAATACATCCAGGGTCAGTATAAAGATTTGTCAAGGGAGCTTTTTGTGCCAAAAGGTTTTCAACTGACAAGAAGACATCCCTTGAGATCAGAAGTAAAAAGATTTCACCTTAAATAAAGAAAAGGGTTCTTCACAGTAAGGGTGGTAAATCTGTGGAATTCTCTACCAGAGGAGGTGGTGACAGCGGATCATCCTTTAAAAGGGGACTGGATTTATTTCTAATTAAAAAGGGAATTCAGGGTTCTCATGGATAATTAGAGGGACAGTATTGATCCAGGGAGAAATCCAATCGCCAGTATCTGGGGTCAGGAAGGAATGATTTTAATTTTGATTTTTTTTTCTCGAGATGATTGGCTAAGTCTCACTTGTTTTTTTTTCTGTTTGCCTTCTTTTGGATAAATTAATAATTAAAAAAAAAAATTTGATTAATAATTAATTAACAACTAATTAATTAATATTTAATCTGCATATTGCAGATCAGAGGAGATCTTAAAAGGTCGAACTTGATGGACTGAAAGTCTTTTTTCAACCTTAATTACTATGGGCCTCATTCAATTGTGATATGGCCAATTGAATAGGGCTCTATATAAGCACATAGCATATTATTTTTACAGAAGTTTTTAGTTAGTGAACTTCTATCCAAAAGCAAGGTCTTCACTAACTAAAAACTTCTGTAAAAAAATATGCTATGTGCTTATATAGAGCCCTATTCAATTGGCCAAATTGCAATTGAATGAGGGCCTAGGTAACTATGTAACTATGTAACTATGTATAAGGAAAGGCTTCCAGGGTGGAAAAAGTAAGAGGAAGCATATAATCTGGCTTAAAACTACAAATAGTGGGGAAAATAAAACTACCAAACGGTAATAATGGCCAGTAAATCAAGAGAAAAAAAAAAACACCCTCCAAAAATACAATACTCCTCTCCAAAAGTTCAGAGACATCAAATTGATAACTCCCTTTCAGAATCCTCAACAAGTGAATCTGCTAGTAATCAGAATACTTCAAGCTCTTCTGATTTTTTTTAATTCAAATGGAATTCAGAAAACAAAGTAACGAAAATTCCAAAATTATAAATGAAATTGGCATAAGAACGATTAAAAAGGAAGAGAGATTTGATAGCTTAATAAGCGACCATAAATAGTCTAATCACATACATCTCTAGTCTAGAAAATAAATTAAGTGACGTAAATGAAAAACTAACAATTATGGAGGACATATCCAGACGAAAAAACTGAGATTTAAGGGAATCCCAGAAACAGTAAAAGACTTGGATCTAAAAGAATATTTATACTCCTTTTTTTGATACTTAGACCCTACAAATCCCACAGGTAGACAAAAAAGTCAGTAACTAAGAGAGAACACAGCAAAGGAGTGTAAATTAATTGAGGAGACATATATGAATCTCCAAATAAAAACAAAAATAGTTGACATTTTTAATTTCATTAAGAAAACAAAAAAAATCAATTTAGACACAAAAATTAGAACAAAAAAATATATAATATTAATACAATAGAGATCACTTAAAAATAGAGATAACATATACTTATATATAATAAAGAACACAAAGAGATATATTTAGAGATAAAAAATTATAATAGAACAAATTTAACATATGGTTGATACACCGGGAGGTAATTATATAATAATGATTTATAAGTAACACAAACACAAGAGTTGAAAATAAATAAAACACTAGAGCATTAATATAATTTAAGAAACGCATTATAAAATCTTATAGTAGCTGACTTCCAATAGCATATTGGCTCTTTTAAAAATTATAAAAGTGTCTGGAAGTTAGTCAAAGTAAGAAATGATATTTCTTCCCTTCCATTTCGCAGACCATGATTGAGGAAAATGAAGGTTGATGGAAAGGGAACACAAAGACCTTCATTAAGATAAGACCTATATCTGAAGGTAATATTACTGAAATAAAGGGTTTTATGATTATATAGGAATATGACAAGGTGAATGGGGTAAAAAAGAAAAGGGAGTAAAATAAATAACGAAAAAGGAAAGTTTAAAAAGAAAAGACAGTAAGGTTTAGAAACCGCTTGACAACATATGGAAAAAGTTTTAAGATGGCCTCCTTAAAGAAGAGACCTACCATTTCCTTTGTTAAATACATACCTGCTATGTGAAGAGTTTTTTGGTGAATAAGATCCCAAACAAAAAAAAGGGGGAATGAATGTTGGTATGAATGGTTTATTAGAGGTTGGAATACTGAAAGTAAAGAAAATAATAGAAAGAGAACAGTTCAAAACAAGAAAGAAAGATAGTGATTAAAATTGCATCAGTTAATGTGCAAAGCCTTAATATCCCTCAAAAGAGAAGTATAATTATGTCCCATTTTTTAAAAACTAAAACAGACATAATCTGTCTCCAATAGACACATTGAAGACTAGACACAAATATAAACTTAGAAATAATAACTACCTTGATTCCATTGATTCTTGCTATAAAACAAAAAGCAGAGGCATATCTATCATATTTAGTAAATGCTTAAATATTCAAAATCAATATTAAACAATCAATCCTGGAATCCTGAAGGACATTTTATAGTCTGGATTGGGAAAATAAATTGTATTGAGATCACTTTAGTCAATATATTCGCCCCAAATAAAAACCAAATACATTTTAGCAAAAAAATACTAAAAATGGTTAATAAAATAAAAAAGGATAAACTATCTTATGTGGGGATTACAACATGATTATAAACTCAAAAAAAGATAGATCCTCAGGAAAACGTCTTAAGACAGATAAAACTATAAATAATATAGCTCAAAAATTATATAAAGAAATATCTAGTTATGAATTTTATGATATTTGGAGACTGTTTAATCCAGAAATTAGGGACTATACATTTTTCTTGAAAAGACACAATTCTTACTCGAGAATTGACTACATTTTTTCAGATCAATCCATAATTAATATTATTAAATCTGCTGATATAAAACCAGTATCCTGGTCTGACCACTCTATAGCCACACTGTCCATTAGGTGTGTGCCCACAAGGCCGTAATCCAGGGCATCTTAATTTTCAAAAACACAAACTTTAAAGATCTATACCTGGAACTAGATAGTATACAGAAACTCAATAAATGAACTCCCAATAAATGACACCTCAACAATATAAATTAAATAAACCTTCAAATAAAAAAGTTTCTTCAACATCAGGCACATAGACTATCATGGTGTTTCCAACAACATAATTTTTTTTATGAAAAAAAAATCTAGCAAATAAACTAAGGAAAAAATACATAAAAATTTACTTTTTGGTAGGACCGGATAAAAAACATATTTTCAGCCTAAAAAGATAGGAGATATTTTTCAAAACTTGTATAGAGATCTGTACAATTTGGAAACGGAAGAGGGTTTTGTAAAACCAAAAATTATACAAATAGAAGCTTTTCTATCAAACATAAATCTACCCAAAATAAAGGATGAAGATCTAGAATTTCTTAATAACGAAATTACTCAGGAAGAGATTATAAAGCTATTAAAAATGTAAAAACTAACAAGGCTCCAGGAATAGATGGCTTAGATAACCACTATTACAAACTATTTTCAACAGAATTAGTAACCCATCTGTAAAATATGTTCAAGGAAATAAAATCAACAGGAGAAGTTTTACCAGAGCTGTTGGAAGCAAGAATAATATATATTTTAAAACCTGATAAAAAAGCGGAACATTTCCAAAATTATAGACCTATCTCGCTTTTAAATGGCAATATAAAAATGTACTCTAAAATATTGTCTGACAGATTAAACTCAATTATATGGAAGATTATACATCCAGACCAGACTGGGTTTATTATCAGAAGACAAACATCGGACGAACAGTACAGGACGTTTTATAGACGTAATATCCTATGCAAAAAAAAATAGAGGTCCAATGCTGGCTCTGTCACTAGACGCCGAAAAAGCGTTTGACAGAGTCAGCTGGAACTTCTTAAAAGCGGTAATGTTAAAGTTTGGGTTAGATCATTTTGGGTTGAGAGCTATAGGCGCACTTTAGACAGGCCCTAGGGCACTAATAGCTGGACCTGGTTATAAGACAGAAAAGTTTGAAATATCTAATGGCACGTACCAAGGCAGCCCACTTTCCCCGTTATTGTTTGGAATGTTTATAGAGCCATTAGATAAATTGATAAGAAACTCATCTGAAATAAAGGGTTTTACTGTTGTGCAGTATGAAAATAAAATACAACTCTTTGCGGACGATATTATCGTCACACTAACAGAAGTAGAAAAATCTTTATACCATCTGGATAAAATCCTGAAACAATATGGTTATCTGTCATATTTAAAAATAAACTACCAAAATATGGATGTGATTTCAAATGAAATCAGTTAAAGAACTATTTGCAAGACTAAAAGATAAATACAGGTTGAATAGGCAAGGTGGCTTTATTAGCCATTTGGGCATAAGGTTCTCATTTAAAATAGATAAAGTAATGAAAATCAACTTAGAAAATATAAGCAACCAAATCAGGCTTTTATTGAAGGAATGGTCAGTTCAAAAGATCAGCAAGAATTGCTATAATAAAAATGTCTATAATGCCCAAAATAACATATATTCTAAGAGCAATTCCAGAGATAGTCTCCAATTATATATTAAAATATCTTCAGAAAATAATAAATAATTATATGTACCAGGGGAAAAAAAAGACTAGATTTAACAATAGTTAAAAGACCCTTTATCAAAAAAGGTTTGGCATGCCCTTCGATCTTCGAAATACATGATCCAATAGCCCTAGCTCAGGTAGTAAGATGGAACAACATAGATCAGAAAATGGCCTGGTATAATATAGAACAATAATTTTTCATCCTTACCCATTACATATTAAGCTTATTTGGCTTATACAGCCAAAAAAATATATAACAATAAAGTTACTAAGAGGGACTAAAGCCCTGATAAAATTCCGGAATAAATATAAAACAAAGTCCTAAATTGGCTGCACTATTCAAGTATTCGAAAATAATTACTACAAAAGGGTTTCAAACTGACAAATATGTACAAACAAACTCCACTTCAGAATTTAGTTCATTAAAAAAATAAAACCCATTTCATTTCCAAATGCCAAAAAATTGTGAATAGCTTAGGGGGAATAGACAAGACAACTAAAATGAAGATCTGGGAGAAATAGATAAATAAAGGCTGGCCAACCAAAATATGGTTTGAAGCTTGTAGATTAGTTAAAAAAATCTTCTTTAAGACCATCATATAATGAAATCTTCTTCAAAACTATCCAAAGATGTCATTTAACTCCTATAGACATAAATATATATGACAAATCCTTCCCAGCTAAATGTTGGAGAAATTGAGGGCCTCAGTTGCTGGCGCGCTCCATGCCAGCAACTGAGGCCCTCGCGAAGCACACCGGCAACTGAGTGAGCCCGCTACGCTCCCATCATCCTGTGTCCAAGGCCCAGTGTTAGGAGGCGGCGCTCCAAGCCTCTTCCGGGTCACTGCGTTTCTGATCGGCCGCTCTCGGTGCCCCCGTCCCGGCCTCATATGATGCTGCAGTGCCCGGACAGCACCAGGTGAGCTGGCCCGTGCATTGCACGCGAAGCGAGGGCCTCAGTTGAGGCCCTCGGAGCACACCGGCCTGTAATAGGACCTCCACCCTGAGGCACATAGGCCTGTAATATCACCCCACACCGGGCATATACCCTCCCATCACCCTGTGTCCTTTCTTTTAAGGTATTTTTTAATTTGTTTAAATGTTTTGGGTATTTTTTAACAATATTAATAAAAGTTGCACTTTTTTAATTTGATTTTGGTCTGGTATCAATTCAGGGAAAGATGGTGTGCTAAAAGTCATGAAACAATGGGGATTTGCTGGTTTCATAAAAGCGTGCTTTTTTCACTTTGCTTCATGTTTAGTGAATCTAGCTGACAGTACAAATGTAAAGAAAATACGTCACATTATTCAGATTTTTTGTTATTAATGGGAAGCAGCAAGTGGAGCATCCTCTATATCAAGTCACCAGAAATATTTTTTGAGTCAGATTGCAAAATTGCATTTTGAACTTTAGTTAATAAAGCTTTGTAATAAAATAACTTACAAATTAGGTTTCATCATTTACATTATCACATATCACATATATAGTTGTGAGCATACGGGTCAGCTCAACCCGTTGCTCACGCTTGCAGACTCGCGTAGCGAGCCCTCGCGAAGCACACCGGCAACTGAGTGAGCCCGCTACCCTCCCATCACCCTGTGTCCAAGGCGAGAAAAAAATGGCCGCCGAACAAAACGAAAATGAGGCTACTGCACTGTAAACACGCAAAACACCACAAGAAACACGCAAAACACCACAAAACACCTACGGATATTCCGCAAAGACGCATACCACACATTACCCGCCATTTTAGAACAATGCGGAAGTACACCACTACGCTAACGGTTTCGTCTCGCGCACGCACAGTATTACACTGCACACATTCATCACGCTTACACAGCACCTCCACACCACTAATGCTGCAGCAACATCAAAACAGATTGTCAGCTCTTCAACACAATGCTTCCTGCATATATTACTTCAAAATAGGTAAAGTATATTAATTTATTAATCTATTAGTTATTTTATTATTATACACCAAACAGCATTAGCTCACTTACAATTTGATTGCCGTCATTTTTTGACGGGCAATTCGCTAGTTTGTATATATTCTTTATGTTTATGTGATTTTACTTGTTTTCTATGAGGAAAAAAAAAGCAAAAAAAAAAAATGAAAAAAATGAAAAACATATACAATTACTGTCAGTTACTTATATTCAAGATAGAGGGAAAGGATGTGTGTTTGAGAGGTCATGTTTGCATAAAATTGATATCTCCCTAAACTAGAAGGTGTAAATAAAAAGAAACAGGCAATGGAGAATACTATAAGCATGAAAAGAACGAAAGTACTGATTAAATAGGCCTCCTGCTTTGGATAGTTAACTGCCTGCTATTTACTACCAATATGGAGGAGATGATGACTGCTTGTTTGAGAAGTACTCTCTGTCTTCTTATTTTGAAGGTGTAAAGGAAAGGTGTTTGAGAAATGGCATCTTCCCGAGAGAAAAAATAATAGAATTTTATTTTCATATTGAAGACTTCGACAATTAAAATATTAAAACCAGGAAAAAGGGGAAAAACCTTAAAAAGATTTGTGATGACTCCCTTCATATTAGCAACCAGGATAGGTTTGTAATCAAGATAGGTCTCTGAAGAACAACTTCAGTCTCCTTGTTATATCATTTATTCCTTGGTTGGTGCTAAACAATTTATAATACAGTTATTGCTTGACTTGTGTTTCCATATTCTTCACTTGTTATTATTTCTGACAAGTAAATGTTTGTAGCCCCAATTTGTGGAGTTCTAGATGTTTCACTTCTACTCCTTATGATCTTTTCGTATTTCAGTATGAGAGATATTATATGCCATGTACATTATTCCTACTGACAACAGATCAGCACTATCAATTCCTGAGTGTGTTTTACTTCCAATATGTATTTATATGATGGAATTCAAGTATACTTGTGTGCTGTATTATAGATACAAACTGACACTTTGTTTTTACTTGGTATCTTCTCTTAGTACTATGTACTTGTTATTGACCACCTATTGACACAGTATATTTCATCGGACTCTCAGTATATAGCACATCTAAACTCAGTATATATACCACTGGACAGCATTCTTGATCTATTTGGATAGCAAACTAATATTCCCAGTTTTCTCATATGATTTTCCAAGTGGTATAAATTCTTATATTCAAACTCCATCCATTTTAAATAAGTGCACTAGGTGCTTCACTATGCCTTATTCTGGGATGGTTACGATTAGATTTCTAAGTGGGAATACGTTGCCTTAAATGTTAAGCAACAATGTTATTTTCTAAGGTTTCTGTATCTATTTTAATAGCCACTTTATAGTATACTTTCTTATATCCCCTTCCCACATCAACTCTATTATATCTATGTTCTTCAATGTGCCACAATCTTGCTATGTCAATATCTATTTGCTCATTCCCACAATCGCTTTGTCATAATGACTGTATAGGTCCTATCTCCATGTGTATTCCCTTCATTTGTTGAATAGTACTGCAATCCACATTATATCCTAAATTCATTCAGTCATTATGGTTCACAAACTTTCTTAATTTTCTAACAGTTTAAGTATGAACTATAGTTCCTTAACTAAGGATAATAAAAGGATTCAATCCTCTATCAGTGTAAGTGGCGTTTTTTGTTTTATTGGGGTGCATGATGTGCTTCTCCCCAGTATTTGCTCTATTATTTAGAAGGTTGTTAGCAGCCAGTATAGATTCATACAGACTACAATGTCTATATGTAGCGGGATTGCAGGCGTTATGTGAGGGTTAAAAGTTACAAAGTTAATTAGAGGACAAGTTTTCCCCCATCCCTCCACAGTACTTGACTTGATTTATACAAGCTCCTTGCTGGTTAGTTATTGGTGGAAAAATTACAATTTCTAAAATAGGATTAGGAGATGTTTCTCCTCAGCAAGACTGGGCTAATAATATAAGGCGTAAAGCGGGAAGCAATCGATTTAGGTTTCTAGAGTGGGATGAGGAAGTATGTTTCCTCAATGGGGTTAGGCTGGTAATATAAAGTACAATGCAGGATATTGTGCAGATCCGGACTTGCTTAGTAAGAAGGGGACTGATTCTGCTATGCAGTAAGGCAGATTTCCATGTAGGCAGAGGTCGTTACCATTTGATGTAATCCATAATTAAAATTTCCATGTAGGCAGAGGTTGTCACCATTTGATGTAATCCATAATTTAAATATTTTCATGCAGCCGAAGGTTGTCATTATTTGATTTAATCCATCATTTAAATTAATAATAAAAGATAAAAAATAATGATAATAATGATCGTTATGAAGTATTTTGCCACTCTAGGTGAAAGGGGCATCCTGTAACCTTATCTTTTATTACTATAAATCTTTCCATTTATATGTGTCATTTCAGGATATACAAAGATTCCACTATTTGTATATAATCCGCAAAAATAAACATTACTGTGATAAATTGGGGTGATGATGTGAATAACATTGAATCTAAGTGAAAAAAAAAAATGTGATTATTTGTGATAGGAATAAAAAACATTTATTCTTGTGTTTTCATTTTAGATTCTGTGATTGGTAGAGACTTATTTATTCATTTCCACTGTGCTTAATATTTTATGAAACAACGTTGGATCTTTTGACAACTCTTGTATATGATATTTAAGACTTTGGAAATCAATAAACATTCCAAAGATAATTGTGATATAGTGAAAATGTTCATATAACAATTTAATTAAGGTATTGGATATTTATGATGTTTGTTTGTTACTATTCTTATGTATATATTATGAAGATCAATTTTAATATTTACATCAGAAATGATAGAGCCAATTATTCACAGTAAAGTTCTTGGATACTAAAAAGTAAAGATCCAAGGTTAGTGTTTTAAGTATGTCTTCTCATTGCTAAATCTTATTTTGTCTGCAGGAAACAATAATTGTGACTCCCTAATTTGATTTTTTCAGTCAAAATTACAAGAACGCACTGAAGGACAAACCCTCATTAAGTCCTCTTGGCACTTGAGCCTGTAATTTATATATCCATTTTGATTCTTTTCTCAGTAGTATTTCATCCAAATTGCCCTTTCTTGGGCATAGTCTGGCTCCTTTTATTGCAAGGAATTTTAAGACTGATGTATACTGATTATTATGACATTTTAATTGTCATGCTATGGGTGTGTCATATTCATTAGTTTTTGAACAAATATACTCACCCATTCTACGCCTGAATTCCCTACTCACTTTCCCAACGTAGATCTTGATACATATACATTGTGTACAAATATAATCAAACTCAAAAAACTTTAATAGGCACTTAACAATGACGCAATAAAAAGAGGGATTCACTTTGATTACACAAACCCACTAGTATGACTCAACTTGAAATGTAAAATAACTCCATCTCTAGGGAAACAACCTTTCAATCGTTTGACATCAATCTATCCACTGAGGAAGCCGTTTATAAAGAAGTACGGAGAAACGATTGTCTGGTTATAGACCTTATGGCTGTATGAATAAGTGATTGGGGGGTATCTTATATTACAAATTGAAGACTATGTACAACTATTATAAACTTAACCAGTTGTTTCTTGGTATTGGTTGTTTGTTGTTGTTTAGTATTATCAAGTATATATTAAACATTATGCAGTTAATATACTGGTTATTTGGAATAGGAGTTTTCCTCTGGTTTCCCTGTATACAAAACACTATTGTGGTCCTATTTAGTCTAAGTATATAGCACATATGTTCCAATATTGTGAATCGATGCTTATGTACTAGTCACTTGATTCTTTTCATATTTTAATTTGTCTAGTCCCACCAGTAGATGACAAGCAGGATTGCCTTGTTGAAAAAATACTATCTCAGGTATTATGTTACAATAGGGGTACAAGTGGCACAAAATTATTTTATCCGGTGAGTTGAAGGGCTCCAGTAAGTTTAAGGGTCTTCCTACACTAGGTAGGGGCACTGAGGTAGGAGGTATCCACCGAGATCATAGGGTTCCTTCTGTTCTTACCCAGGTGTGGGTGCCTTGACCACATTTATTTAGTCCTTGTTACCCCGATTTGGTAAACCCTGGAGATAGAGTTATTTTACATTTCAAGTTGAATCATACTAGTGGGTTTATGTAACCTAAGGAAATCCCTCTTTTTATTGCATCGTTGTTAAGTGCCTATTAAAGTTTTTTTGAGTGTGATTCTATTTGTACCTAAGTAATTCAGTGCTAAGCACTATAGAACTTTTTTAAATAGATTTTGTATCTTACATATACACTTTGCAACATATATGACCCCTTTTGTTTTACAATTATAAAAATCTTTAATCGGATATTTTTTTCCAGTTATGGGGTGGGTAAATTCCTTGCTTGGCTTAATAAATTTACAGTATTTACACCGTCTACATTTGTAACATCCTACAAGGGGGGTTAACCATGTTTTCTTTACAGATTTTCATTCTTGAAAATGACTGTGCACCAAAAGGTCACCCAGATTGGGACTCCGTCTATATGTTATGGAACTTTGTGAGCTAATCCTTTCCCTCAAGTAATCATCTGATGTCAACAAATACCAAATCTTTGAGAAGATTTCTTTGATCTCCACTGCATTGTATCCATATGTAGGTATACAGCGTATCAGATTATCTTTCTCCTTCGTTATAGTATGCTTACCCAGCAAGTCAGATTGTTTTGACTTTTATCTCTGAGTAACTTCTCTTTTGGAGGTATTAAGCAATTCCGTTCTTTTCATACCTAAGGCATGCTAGTATGCTTTTTTGAGGCATTTAATGGGATAACCCCTATTTTTAAACCATTGCCTAAGATGATCTGCTTCCATCTTGAATGGTATCTCATTACTGCAATTTCTATGGCCATTGGATATGCATCTTTTTTGGGGCTCATAGTGCTGACTTGACAACAAAAGTAGACTGCTAGTGGCTGTTTCCTTTCTAAAAGTTGTAGTACTAATATTGCCCACATGATCCTTTTCAATTTTCAAATCCAAAAAGGTAAATTCCGTTTGACTCTTTCATATGTAAATCTTAGTCCTAGTGTGTTATTAATCGGTATTATTCAGTATCTATGAATAGAGTCCTTCTTTTGAGCCAGTCCAGAATATCACAATATCATCTATGTAACGTCTCCACATTGGGACGTTATCTGTGAGATCTGTATTGGATTCCTCAAAGACCCATTTCTCCTCCCACCACCTGAGGAAGACTTTAGCATAATTAGGGGCACAGGACATTCACATCGCTGTGCCCCTAATTTGATGTATCCATTTATTTGCAAAGATGAAATCATTTTTGGTTAATATGAATTCCAAAAGTGCCAATAGAAAAGCGTTAAACTGTTCCATCTTGGTGCCTTTTGTTCTCAGGAAATCAATCAACAGCTTCTATACCTTGTGTATGGGGTATAGACCTGTAAAGAGCCTCCACATCAATACTTACAAGCCATGGTCCTACAGGACCATTATGTCCTCATTGTCTTAATATATCAATGCTGTCCTTGATATATAAATGGAGGCTTGTAACTCGATTTTTAAGATGATGATCCAGGAATTTGCTCACATTTTCAGATAGATTAATATTTCCCGAGACTATTGGTCTACCAGGAATTGGTGACACCTTTTTATGCCCTTATGGGAGAGCATAAAAGGTGGGAATTGATGGATTTTGTGGCAAAAGGTATTCATAGGTGTGTTTCTATATTAAGCCATCTATTACAGCTTTTTCAAGGATTATCTTTAGTTCTTGTTTATCGGTACAAGTTGGATCCTCTTTCAAGATTTCATACGTTGATCTACCAAGATCTTTTCACACATCTTTTGATAATCCTCATTTGCCATTATTAGAACACCCCCCCCCCCCCTTGTATTTGTATTGTTTCACACTCCTGGAGTTCTTTTCATGCCATATTCTCTCTCATAGTCAGATTGTATGTAGATTTCAGTTTTTTTGCATATAAAATTTCTAGTTCTTTAGTAACTTGCTGGACAAAAACACTGATGTTTGCGTAAATACTAATTTGAGGGGTGAATTTACTATTTTCCTTCCATATTTTAAGTTTCCCCTGTATTGTGTCTGTATTATCAGTTCCCTCCATTAGTGAGAGGAGGAGGGGAAGAGAGACACAGGGTAAGGAGAGGAAGAAAGAAACAGGGTAAGGAGAGGAGGAGGGGAAGAGAGACACGGGGAAGGAGGAGGGGAAGAGAGACACAGGGGAAGGAGAGGACTAAGTGCTGCGTGTTAACGGTTTTGTAGGGTGGTTTTTACCTATTATTTGACAACTATTATATGTGATGTATATAGTTAAATGAATAAATAGCATATATACACACTAATAATAAAAATTATTATTGATCAATTGTATGATCTTTTTATTTAAATGTTTTTTGGGATAAGTAACTATTTAAGCAGAAGTATGGAATAAAAGAACAAAATATAATTGTATTTTGGATTGTTTAAATGACTATGGAGTAGAATAGGAGTTTTGGTATGAAGTATGTTTCATGGAGCCTTATTCAAATTAAGTTTATAATACATCTGTGAATGCTGACACTTTATAATTCAGATAGTAATCTATTGGACAAATAAAAAGCTAAATCTAAAAACTAGCATCTAAAAAATAAATAAATAATAAATTATAAATAATGAAGATTAAAATATATAATACATTAGTTCTGCTTTATTTTCTTTGATATAAGATCTTATGATTAATAAGAAACTGTGAGATGTATTCTGTGTAGATTTATCATTGTTATGTTTTACTTTTTGTTATTCCTCCTTCTTCTCCTTTTTTAATTTAATTTATTTACTTTTGCTGACATTGTAATAAATTGTATTAGGACAATATGTATTAAACTGTTCCTATTGCGGAGATTTGCTTTTTGCACAAATAAATATCTTTAATTCATATATCTTTAAGGACCTTATTATTTATTTAGAGTCCTTCAATAAGCTTCAGTGATGTCAATATCAATTCCGGAAGCAGAGGGGGGTTTAAAACGTGAAACAGCGTAATTAGTTAACCCTTGAGGAAGCCTTGAAGCATCAAGGCGAAACGGACCATCTGTATTTTCTTTTGCAGTGAAGACATGGACATCTAGATCTGCAGTACTGCCTGCAAAGGAGGCTCATGAATTTAGGCAGGAACAAGGACTAAAATCGCAAGTATTTGCATAAATAAGCCTTGTCTGATACAGGCGATTAGTGTAGCAGCTGTAAACTGCAGAAACTGTAACAAGCTATAACAAAGGCATTTTAGGGCGACATGGTGGGAAAGGACTATAAGAAGCTGCAATACTGAGGAGCAATATAATTAAGGAATATATGCAATAATTAAGTATTTAAACAGCATTGTAAATAAATACTTTGTGGCATGATAAAGGAATATGTGCAATAATTAAGTGTTTGAACACAGCATTGTGCTAAAAATGCTTATGGCAAAAATAAGTGTCAAACTATATGCTGGATACTTTACACGAACTATAGTAGTAGAAACACAGCGCTGTGAAAACAATAATAAATTGTGCATTTATTCAGCTTTTTGCACTGATTGTATATTGGTGGAACAGAGCATTGTGCAAAAATACAATAAAACAATTAAAAGCGGAAACAGTTTATGCAAATTATGATACAAGGATTATAATAAAGCGTAATGATAAAAACACTGTATATAATACTGATTCAATATTGTCTAGCAAATTCTTAAGCAAAGACTGTGCAGGTCCTAAATACAGTGTTGTGTAAGCATATACTTTTTAGCCACTTAGAGACAACTTTATAGGGTGGACAGATATACTGCAAATTATCCACATTGTGGCACAGAGTGATTTGATCCATATATATAGATTAATGCTACATCATGTTGCTCATGTCTTTACTTTGTTTTTAAATATTCTTTGGTTTTATAAATACATTTCAGTAACCATTTCAGTATCCCTAGGATTACAGCTATATTGGCAAAATGAGGATTACTGATTTATATCTTGATTTATATCTGTATTTGTGCAGCCTCCAATAGTGGAGATATATCTCAGAGACTGCAGATATCCACCGAATGTGTTTACCTTTTTTAAATTAGATCTTATTCTTGAAAGGTCAATAATCATTAAAAACATTTGCAAAATACAGACTTATATTTTTTGGTTTTGATACTGTGGTATGTGACTTTTTGATAAGGCTCTATCCAGATATATTTTTTTTTATCCTCTGGAAGTGCCTATGTAGTGTTTTTTCCATTTCTAATTGGCACTAGAAAAACAAAGGATTTATTAATAAAAGCAGTGATTTGTATTTTTAATATATCGTTAAATAAAATGTATGAGTTTTACAAGGTGTTAGGCACCAAGATATATTTATTATAGGTTACATTTATTGTTTAATATTGTTTCCACCTTTAGACAAATTCAGCACCATTTAAATGAGTTTCTGGACTTACCTTGACTCCAAGTCCTCAGGGACTATTCCCTATTTTATATAGTTGCTCATCTGCTGATAAAAACATAAGATCTGTTGCTTAACCGAGGGAGTAATTTATCAAATTGTCTGCTGATGCAAAAAGAAGTACATAGGCGAAACGAGCAGACCCCCAAGATGTTGAGTATTACAGCACATCAATGACGTCTTAAATAAGAAAAATACATCTATTGCATGACATTAAATATGAGCATAATGATCCAAGAGTATTGAAATGTATTGGAATAGATCACATCCCTCAGTCAGAGCGAAAAGGAGATTGGGATAAATGTTTGCTTTGCAAAGAAGTCAGATGGATATTTAAATTGAATACTAATAGTCCATGTGGACCTAATGCAGCATTCACATTTACACTGTTTATTCGAAGATGCTGTTACCCCGGCTGCTCTATGTGCTGGCCCGTACATTGTGGGCAAGTGCTTCCAGGTTTCTATGGATTATGGTGGCTAACCGTGAAGAGGGGCAGAGTGTGGAATTATATTTATGTGCATTTTTCAGTTCAATAAATGGGGCATATTCTGTGTTATTTAAAATAAATAAAAACATAAAATAAACAATTTAATAAATACAACATTTAAGAAATTATTGAGACTTCTGAGCGGGCAGAAATGTTCACTGTGCAGAAAATATAAGACTACAGAAAGGCTACACATCCATGGTCCATGACAGAGTAACTGGTATGCCTGCTTTTGCAGACCCTGCTTCTTAAGCAAAAACACCAGGTTGTCACTGGCAGGTTCCCACATTGCCCAGCAGATTTCACTTAGGGTACCACCCCCTAATTTCTTGCCCATGGACTTTACAAGCATTTAAAAGGACATATGCTTCAGTGTAAGGGCATTACCAAACTCCAATCCAGGATCAAAGCCATGGAAATCCATGCTCCAATACAAGGTCATAACCAACCTTCAGAGTAATTGGTGCGCTTGCTCATAAAGACCCTTCTTCTCAAATTCAAACAGCAAGTTTTAACTGGTAGTTTTCCATAGTGCCCAAAAGGGTTTTCTTAGGGTACCACCCCCTGCCGATAGACTATAAAAGCATTTAAAAGACCAACATGCATTAGTGTTGCGGCAATACCAAGCTCCAAAGCATGAGCCATGGCCGGTAATATAGCAGGTACAAATCCATGCTCCAGAAGAGGATTAAAACCATGTTTCAGAGTAACTGATACTCCTGTTCATACAGACACTTCTCCTCAAGCACAAATGCCAGGTATTCGATACAGGTTCAGACAGTTCCTGACAAGTTTTACTTAGGGTGCAACCCACCTGCTTCATTTCTTGCCCATGGACAAGAACAGGGACAAAACCAAGCTTCAGAGTAGCTGATACTTTTGCTTACAACGACCATTCATCTCAAGCTCAAACTCCAAATTTCCATACGTATAAGGTATATTTCACTGTATTATTTGTATCTCATATTTATATTTACTTTTTTTAACTTTATTGTGCAAGTGTATTGTTTTATGTATATTAGAAAATGGGGAGAAGGAAGAATAAAGGAGAAAGGAGAGGGTAAGAAGGGAGGTGGGAGATCTATACAGTCACATTGCCTTTATGTTTCATTATGAAGTAACGGCAGCAGTAATTGGTACAAATATTATTTTTTATTATTAACTTTTATTTGTTATGTGCTGACTCCATATTCCATAGCACTAAACAGGGTAGTTACAAGTCAAAAACAAACTTAACAAAATGAAGAAATAATGAAGGGCCATGTTACGAAGTTTAAAATTAACCATACCAAGCCCCCTCCCGATTCAATTGGAAGCCCGCAAGTTACGTTATACAGGCCGTAAGTCTGCAGGCAGTTACAGAGCGATTAAATTGAACAAGCCCACAATTTACGGGCTGAAAGCCTAAAACGTAAACCATGCAATCGTAAGTAGCATTTCAGAGCATGATCACGATCAATTAAGCAAGGCCGTAACTACTGATATAGAAACAGCCAATAGTAAATGAGGCCATCATCATGACATCAGTAAAACATGGAGGTTAAACGCCAATCAATTAGCATTTAGAAGTCTGATATGCAATCAGACTTGCAATCCTGCAATGTCCAGAATAAAAATGAATGAAGGAAATGTTTTAGTCCATGTGTGTGACCTGATATTTATTCACTTGTCGATTCCTGGGATCGTAGATTTGTGAGCTTGAGACTGTTGTGCAATTAATTCTAATGTCTTTCATCACTTCCCCGTCTTTTAAGTGCAGTATTGATTTTTTATTTGCAGTTTCAGTGCTACGATCAGGTGTTTAACCCCCTTGCGAGTCCTATAGGGTAATCGTAGGTTTTTCTTCTAAATTTGCCATTTACCGGTGTGAAAATATTTGTGGGCTTGAGGAATTGTAGCAATTGAATAGCGATTAGCGATTGTAACATTTACGGGCTTGAAAGATCAAAGGCTTAGATAGGTCGGAGTTACAATTTTGACAACCACAGGAATTTTCAGCCTGTAAGCCGCAAATAGTTTGCGGGTAGCTAAAAGGCACCATTTGAAGCATTATGGGCTAAAAGACATCAATTGAAGCATTACGGGCTCCAGTAACCTACAATTGCTCAATTGCTCAAGTGTTTTCTCTAAAGCACCTAATACAATTGAAAACTCACAAACCTACAGTTTAAAAAGTATGGGTGAGGTATAGAAAAGTGAGGTCCAATATATTGCGTAAAAGGCTGAAGGTGATAAACTTCTTTAAAAAGAACATTTTTTAGGGAGGTTTTGAAGGATTTGAGGCAGGAGGAGTCTAGTGGAGCAAGGCAAGGAGTTCCACAGAAAAACAGCACGAGAAAAGTCCTGAAGGTGGGAGTGAGAGGAGGTGATAAAAGAGGAGGAAAGAAGACAAAGCAAAGACAACTGTTGGGAGAGTATTTAGAGACAAGAGCAGAGATATAAGAGGGTGCATTATCATTGAGGGCTTTATATGTAACGGTGTGTATTTTAATTTTATTCTGGAGGCTATGGGAAGCCAGTGGAGTGACTGACAGAGAGGTGCTGCAGACATAGAGCAATGAGTATGGTAGATGAGTCTAGTGGAGGCGTCATTATAGACTGAAGTGGAGAGAGAGACAGGTGATGGGGAGGCTAGCAAGGAGAGAGTTGCAGTAGTTGAGGAGAGATATGATAAGAGAGTGTATTCGAATTTTGGTTGTGCCTTGTGAGAGAAAGTCACGTATTTTGGAAATGCTTTTTAGGTGAAAATGATATAGATTGCATATGAGTAATGAAAGAGAGGGTAGGATCCAATAGAACCCCAAAATAGCAGGCCTGAGAGCTGGGGAAGAGGGTGGGGAGATTAAGAGCTCCGTCTTTGACATATTAAATTTGAGTTGATGGGCAGACTTCCAGGAGGATATTCTAGAGAGGCAGTTGGCAACATGAATTAGAAGAGAGGGAGATATGAAGGCGCAGAGAGGTAAATGTAAGTATCATCTGCATATAGATGCAGGCTACCAAGCAAGGAAGTGTAGACAGAGAAAAGGAGAAGACCTAGAACAGAACCTTTCAGTAAGCCAACAGTCACAGGATGAGATGATGAAGAGGAGCCAGAGAAGGACACATTAAATGTTCAATTTTCTAGTTATTATGTGAACCAAGAGAGAGCAGTGTCTAGAGAGTGGAGAGTTTGGATGAGAAGAGGATGGTCAAAGGCAGCTGAGAGATCCAGGAGAATAAGAATAGAGTAGTGGCACTTTGATTTGGTGGTGTGCAAGTCATTAGTGACTTTAATGAGAGCTGCCTCTGTGGAGTGTTGGGACCAGAAGCCAGATTGGAAAGGGTCAAGAAGTGAGTTGTAAAAAATAAATTGTGAGAGAGACGATTGTAGATAAAACGTTCAAATAGTTTAGAAACCAGGGGAAGTAGAGAGATAGTGCGGTAATTCGATGGAGAAGCTGGATAAGATGAGGGTTTTGTAAGAATCACATAGATAGTTATGAGCAATATGGGTTGTTGCTAACGCTTGTGGGCTCGTGCAGAAAGGGGGGGGGGGGACAGCCAGGAAGTGACGTTGCACGACGAATTTAAACACAATTTGCACAGTTTCGGAAATCGAAAACAAAAATACAGTATTACAGTATAGCTATTACAGACACAGACTGGGCATATTGGCTATTACAGGCACATGAAGGCCGCATTGGCTCTTACAGGCTGGACACTTTGGCTATTATAGACACAAGCTGGGCACATTGGCTATTACAGACACAGACTGGGCACATTGATTGGTAGAGGCTGCTGAGCACATTTCTCCCTCTCTCTCTGCCTCCACCCTTGTCCTCTCTCTGGCTGCTCCTCTGTCGGTGGCTCCTCCTCTCCCGGGTCAAAGGCCTCTGAGGGAGAGAGCTGGGGCCTAGGGGAAGGAAAGAGCTGGGGGGGAATTTTTGCCATCCCCTTCCTACACCACTGCACACACACCCTGCACAGCCCCACAGTACGCTGCTGGTCACCCTCATGATGCAATAATTTGGGGAAGCGTTTGCGGCGCCCCTGTTGCACAGTCACGGCGCACCAGAGAGCCGCAGCACACACTTTGGGAACCCCTGATCTATCTCATGTTGTTAGGGCACTGCAGGGGCCCTTTAAGTGGTCATTGCTCTAGTGGCCTCTAACACGTCACACTGTAGTAGCTCTATTCAAGGTTTTATTTTAATATCTATTTGTCTAATCATAACAAAAATATATGATCCATATGGCTAGTATCCTTAATGCTTCACACCACTTTTTGCTCAAAAAATGTAAATAAAAAAAAAAAATCTTTAATTGGATACTGTAAATTTGAAAACTACGCCGCTTCAGATGTATAAAAATATATAGTGGTGCTTTCAATATTGGAATATATATGAGGTTTAAGAACACTTATATCACCTCATAATTAAATTCCTTGCTATAAACAATCCTCATAAATCAGAATATACAGATTTTCCTGTTATTACAGGATATACTGATAATCACAGGATTTAAAAAAGGATCAAAAGACCAATAAAAACACTCAGTTATATATATATATATATATATATATATATATATATATATATTAAAAACAAAAAAATATGGAGCCAGAAGTGACTTAAATAGAACTGAAAGTGAACAAATTGGTACAAAAAATGGGGCTATAATGCACTCTATACGAAAGTATGTACAAAAGTACCAGAATACCAAAACAGAGCTGAAGAAACACATAGCAGTACAAATATATACTTGCTGTTCAACTGTCAAGCTCCATGATATCCAGTTTAATAAATAAATAACCCAATATATATCCAGCTTCACTCTCAGTAGTCTCTGGCTCAGATATTAGAAGAAATAAGTTGCCAACGGGCCGTTTCGTCCATCCTCAAGGACTTTTTCTGAGGCTATTAACTTTGCTGGCTTGTTTGGATATTTAAAGCCTAAAATGCTTTCGGATTGAATATTGCTTGTTGCGCAGTGACGTTTGACGTGATGACGTCAACGCTGATGCATCATTACATAACTTGAAGTAGTTTCAACTTTATTAGTCCTAACATATGACTCTCTGACGTCCTCACGACTACGTTGCAACGTGATTCAAGGAATTCAAACTTTATTAAATTTACAAATGGTAAAAAAAGGCCCGCTTCTACTGTAAGAAATAAAAACAAAAGCAAAAGTTGGTCCAAGTAGGGAAGGACAAAAATAGGCTTCATACAAACTAAGTAGTTGTATAGACTCCTTTCTTCAACAGACTAAAAAGATATTTATATCAAATAAATACTTATTATTTTAATACTCCATAATAGGTTTAAAGACTTGTAAATAAGTGAAATATATAATTTGTGCTAAAATATATATTAGATAATACACTCCCTAAAATAAGTGTTAAGTGTAATGTAGTCTGGTTATTCTTTATAAGAAAATCTAAATAAGGATAATATATTAACCTTGTGCAAGGAAGTGAATATATATGATATATTTAATCCTTTTTCGAAAGAAAAACCATGTGTATGTTTATGTAATGTGTTTTGAAAGAATCATCTGAAAATTATGTTAAAAGAAAAGTGTGAATACTAATAATCTAAAACTAAAATAATTTGCTTTTAAGTGCCATTTAACAAAGTCTTTAAAGAAAGGCAGAGTATGAATAGCCTTCATTCAGGCCTTTAGGATATTTACTATCCAAGGTAAATATCCATTTACTTTCTTTTTGAAGTAAAATCTGGTCAATATTTCCACCTCTTGGTCATATAGATAATCTCTCCAAGACTTGAAATCTCATTACTTCCAGTTGATTTTTGTGAAAATTATTTATGTGTTTAGATACTGGAGTATCCAGTTTAGTTACTGAATATACATGTTCAAAAATTCGCCTACGCAATTGTCTAAATGTTTTACCAAAGTAGTATTTTTGACATGGACATGTCATTACGTATACAACGTGCGCGGTCTCACAATTTATAAAACTCCTAACTGGATATTTTTTACCTGTGTTGGAGTCTATAAACTCCTTACTTGGTTGAATATAATTACAGGCTTTACAATGACCACATTTAAATAAATCGTGGAGGTTAACCAATTAGATGTTCTTTGTGGAGGGTTGTTATAACTTTTGCCAAAAAGTCTTTTACATTTCTATTTCTCCTGTATGTTATTGAAGGTTCTATCATTAGAAATTCTTTCAGAGCTGAGTCCTCTCTTAGGATATACCAGTGCTTTTTTAGAATCTGTTTGATTGATAGCCAGTCATTATTATATTTCATTATACACCGTATTTTTTCATCCGGTTCGACATTTTCCCTTTTATCTGTCTTATAAAGTAATTCCTCATTTTTATTTGTTAATGCTCTTTTGTGTGCTCTTTTGAGAACACGATTTGGATAGCCACGTTGTTTGAATCTTAACCGTAAATCTTTGGCCTTTATCTTAAAGTCAGTTTCACAATTCCTTTTCAACCTAAGGTATTGTCCAGTAGGATTTCCTGATTTAGGTGTGACTGGATGCTGACTTGACCAATGAAGAAGTGCGTTCGAAGCTGTAGGTTTACGGAAGACTGATGTATGTATCTTTCCATCGTTGTCTTTTGTAAGAATCAAATCCAAAAATGCAACTACTCTGTTGTCAACCGAGTATGTACAATTTTAGACCTAAGTTGTTTTGATTTAAAATATCAATAAATTACAAAAATTCATCCTTAGTGCCTATCCAAAAGAGTAATATGTCATCAATGAAGCGTTGCCAGAGTATAACATTCTCTGTGTATTTCTGTAATGCTTCCCCCAAATATTTCTGTTTTCTCCCAGTGCCCCAAGTAAAAAATGGCGTAACTTGGGACACAGGACGTGCCCATGGCTGTCCCCTTGCTTTGTTAATACCAACAATTATTAAAAAGAAAATAATACTTTGTAAGTGTAAACCTAAGTAATCTGATAATGAATTAATTGAATTCCACATCTACATTGCTTTTCATGCTTAGGAAGTATTCAACTGCTGCAATACCTATATCATGTGGTATCGATGAATATAACTGTTCGACATCAATTGTGATCAGAATTGTTTCTTTAGGTACTGTAATATCATTCGGTTGTTTTAAAACATCCAAAGTATCTTGTAGATATGAAGGTAATGTTTTAATTATTTCTTTCAGATGTTCATCTACAAATTTACTTATTTTTTCAGTAAGACAGATGTTGCTGGAATCAATGGGACGAAAGGAGACTGGCATTATTTGTTTATGGACTTTTGGGAGGGTGAAAAAAGTCGCTGTTGTAACATATTTTGGTAATAAGAAATCATACGTGGCTTGATCAATCAATTCTCTATCTTTTGCATAGCACAGTATTTCTTGTAGTTCTTTTCTGAATTTCTGTGTTGGATTTTCTTTTTATACTTTGTACGTTGTTTTATCTCCTAGAACCTTGTTACACATTTTAAGGTAATCGGTATCATTCATGAGTTGCTGTTGCATTGCCGCCCTTATCACCTGGCTTAATAATGATGTTACTATTACTTAGTTCTTTCAGAGCTTTCCTCTCTGATACACTCAAATTATTTTTCGGATTTATGCCAACATTTTGTGTCTTTATAATTTTGGCATGTTCTTTGAGATCTTTTTCCACCATGTCAAGAAAAAAACGGTATATTACTGAACATTGTCAGGTCTGGAGTAAATTTACTTTTATTGCTTTTTCTTGTTTGTTGGTTTTTACCAATTGTGGATATTTTTCATTCATCCAAAAGTGCTATCAGAGCTTTGAAGGCTTCAACCTGATCTTTATCTACACCCCGTTAAATTCTCTGGCTTCCTTATTTAAATACCATTTTTTCAAAGACAATTTTCTGACAAAAAGATTTACATCTTTTATATTGTCAAATAAGTTGGAATTACTTGTTGGAATGAAAGACAGACCCTTTGTCAGTATCAGTTTGTGTGCTTCTATAAGAACAAAATTTAAGAGATGAATGATGTTTGTTTCTGATGAATGAAGATTAGTAGTGTACTGTACATTGTTCAATTTGTCCCATTCTTTGTCTTGCATATAACAAGATTCTTTGAAATGTCCTTTCCGAACTAATTGCTGTTTTTCCTGTTCCGTTGTTTTGTTCCATGCCAGTTTTTTCAGGCGTGCCCCTTGGCTAAAAAATTATGTTCCATAGTTGTCTGATTGGTATTGATAGCAGATATGGTTGTAGGGCCTTGTGGAGTTTGTAAAAATAATTGGGGAGTACTTATTTCACCCGTTATTGGTCCTCTCTGTCTGAGTGCTCATAATCTGATGAGCTTATATCTTCTTGATTATTTCTTTTTGAAGGCCTTAAAAAATGTATAGATTTTTCCTGTTTGGTAATCTTGAGAATCCCTCAGAATTTGTTTCTGTTTTCTCAAAATAAGATCTTTTTTTAAATCTTTCAATATTATTTACCAATTTGGTATTTAGATCTTCGAATTAAAGCGTATCTTTAAATTTGTCAAAGTTTTTTTCCTGTTCAATAACTTTAATATTCAATATTTCTAAATTATTGAGTTCTTCTTCAAGGATTAACTTCATAAGATCCTTTGAACATTTATTGATAACTTCTGTCCAGGATTTGATACATTTATCACTAAGGAGATGCATAGCTGGTGCTAATTGAATCCTCAGTCCTCGAGGAATCATTTTGTTCTTAATATAATTTTTTATACTTAAAACCTCCCAAATGGTCCTAATCTGCTTCTTTAATTACTTTAACATTTCCTTAGATGCAAGGGTAGCATTATCTTTCAAAATTGTTTGTTGTCCAGATAGACCTGTTCTTATGAATGTCCCTTCTGCTTCTAGCATAAGGGTAGATAATTTCCATCTATCTGATTGAGATACTGTCATCTTAACACTGAAAGAGAGTAGATTTATTTCTACACTATCTCTGCGCAACTTTGATCAATGGTGTATGGACTAAACCAATATTCATAAATCATAACAAAAATATATGATCCATATGGCTAGTATCCTTGGTGCTTCAAAAAACAAAAAAATTAAAAACAAAAAAATCTGAAGCCAGGAGAGACTTAAATAGAACTGAAAGTGAACAAATTGGTACATAACATGAGGCTATAATGCACTCTATGTGAAAGTATGTACAAAAGTACCAGAATACCAAAACAGAGCTGAAGAAACACATAGCAGTACAAATATATACTTGCTGTTAAACTGTCAAGCTCCAGGATATCCAGTTTAATAAAGAAATAACCCAATATATATCCAGCTTCACTCTCAGTAGTCTCTGGCTCAGATAATAGAAGGAATAAGTTGCCAACGGGCCATTTCGTCCATCCTCGTGGACTTTTTCTGAGGCTATTAACTTTGCTGGCTTGTTTGGCTATTTAAAGACTAAAACACTTCCGGATTGAATAGCACTTGAGCAGTGAGGTTTGACGCTACGTTACGTAATTTCAACTTTATTAGTCCAAACATATGACCTCTGACGTCCTCACATCATCACGAGTACGTCGAGACGTGATTCAAGGAATTTAAACTTTATTAAATTTACAAAGGGCAAAAAAAGGCCTGCTTCTACTGTAGAAATAAAAACAAAAGCAAAAGTTGGTCCAAGTAGGGAAGGACAAAAATGGGCTTCATATAAACTAAGTAGTTGTATAGACTCGTAAATAAGTGAAATATATAATTTGTGTAAAAATATATATTAGATAATACACTCCCTAAAATAAGTGTTAAGTCTATTTGTCTAGTAATATTATACTAGTCATTTCTTTATTCCTTCTAAAACCTCCATGTATATGTACAGATATGCAGACTAGCAATGTATATGTACAGATATGAGGACTAGCAGTGTATATATACAGATATGAGGACTAGCAGTGTATATACAGATATGAGGACTAGCAGTGTATATATACAGATATGAGGACTAGCAGTGTATATATACAGATATGGGGACTAGCAGTATATATATACAGATATGGGGACTAGCAGTGTATATATACAGATATGGGGACTAGCAGTGTATATACAGATATGGGGACTAGCAGTGTATATATACAGATATGGGAACTAACAGTGTATATGTACAGATATGAGGACTAGCAGTGTATATACAGATATGAGGACTAGCAATGTATGTACAGATATGAGGACTAGCAGTGTATATGTACAGATATGAGGACTAGCAGTGTATATGTACAGATATGAGGACTAGCAGTGTATATACAGATATGAGGACTAGCAGTGTATATATACAGATATGAGGACTAGCAGTGTATATATACAGATATGAGGACTAGCAGTGTATATGTACAGATATGGGGACAAGCAATGCATATACAGATATGAGGACTAGCAATGTATATACAGATATGGGGACTAGCAGTGTATATACAGATATGAGGACTAGCAGTGTATATACAGATATGAGGACTAGCAATGTATATCTACAGATATGAGGGCTAGCAATGTATATATACAGATATGAGGACTAGCAATGTATATATATACAGATATGGGGACTAGCAATGTATATATACAGCTATAAGGACTAGCAATGTATATGTACAGGTATGAGGACTCTGCAGCGTAGGGATTCCCGAATGACGTCATAGCTGCGTCCCTACGCTGCAATGGGGAAGCGCCAGCAGGGGTGGGACTCCATTTCTCCACTGAACCACCAATGAATCACATAAACAAAACACTCTTAAAGGTCAACACAACTCTACTATCCACCCTTGTCCCCATAACTCCTAGGACTTGAACTTCGAGTGGTCAAAACGTAGATCCTTATCCCACTCCAACCATAGAGTTCTAAGTTTAGATCCACCTGGAGACACTCCCAGCTTTAGACAGCTCTCCATAATTTGCTTTCTTTTATTCCTCTTAGTCAAATTAGAGTTGTGTCCCTCCTTTTTTTTTTCCTCCCTCTTCTCCTCTATACTCCAATGAGATGAGGCTTTCAAGTCTTTCACTAAACTCACCAACCAATTTTTCAAAGTATCTTAGTTTTCCTCCTTTTTTAATGATGAAACTATTATTTATAAATGCCAAAGGATTAAACAGCCAGCAAAACAGGATGCAAACTTTACACAATTTTACCAGAATGGATGCAAGATATTGTCTCCGTCCAAGAGACAGTAGCATATATATATATATAATCTTTTTCATAGAAGCTTAATGATTCCCTAAAATCTCAGGAACACAACAACAATAGAATCACATATAACCAAAAACTTTCAAACTAATTCTGGCTGCACATCGTCCCCTTTCATACAGTGGGAAGCTCACAAGGCTGTTACTAGAGGGCTACTGATTTCTCTAGCACCATACAATAAGGAAAGTTTACAAGAACATAATTCCGATTGTATTTCCAAACTACTAACTGTAGAGCAAACCCATAAACTGAACTTCCAGACTTACTCCATCAGATCCAATCCACTATTCACTGAATGGATAAAAAAAAAATCACATTATCTCCTGACAGCAAAACGAAGATGTGTAAAGACTAGATCCCACATTATAGCAATCAATAAAAATATAACTCTATTACATTTCATCTCGATGACATAGAATTCACATTTTCTGATTTTCATACCTCATCACATAATAGTTGTCAAACTACGAATCGTTGTCATGCTTTGCGAGCTTGCGAAGAGAGGAGCTGCATTTGTGGAAGGTGGAGGCTCCAACGTCGGCTGCAATGAGCTGAAGGCTCATTGCAGGCCGCAAATGCGGACCCTCTCGAAGCGAGGGGCCGTATTTGCGGAGGTGGAGGCTCAGAGGAGCCTCACACGCGGTTACAAACACCCACACAAGCGGCACCATTACGACCTCGCAAAATTATGGCCTTAACGGCCAAACCGCAAGCACCTAAAAACAGTCAAAACACAATAAATACCCACAAAAAAATACATAAAAAGCTTACCCACAGCAAGGGGGGCACCCAGGACTTCTGCAAGTGAAGTTACACCTCCATTTAAGTCCAAATTCACGAATTTAGACACACGAAAATCCCCTAAGCTAGAGAAAAAATGGGCGTCGAAAAAAATGAGGCTCCACGACCAAGGACCACGCAGCCACGTAAAACTTACCCAAAAAGGAATCCGATATAAGCTCGAAAACCCGCATTAACCCCACGGGATCCGAGATAAGCTCAGAGACCTGCATTAACCCCACATTTAACCATCGCAGTGAGGGTCCCGATAACCCCCACTGCAATGAAAAGTCAAAATTCCTGCATAACGGTTTGTTAAAGGACCGTAAAGGTCCTTAAAGGACCCGTTATAAAAAATAAAATAAAATACACTATCATGCATGGGGCTCTATACAGTGCCCCATCAACCATTAATTAACCCTGTCACTCATGGGGGTAAATATAGACCCCCATAAGCCCTTCATTAACCCTGTCACTCATGCGGGTCAATACAGACCCCCATATGCCCTTCATTAATCCTGTCACTCATGGGGGTCAATACAGACACCCATAAGCACTTCATTAACCCGCTCACTCATGGTGGTCAATACAGACACCCATAAACCCCTAATTAACCCTGTCACTCATGGGGGTCAATATAGACCCCCATAAGCCCTTTATTAACCCTGTCACTCATGGGGGTCAATATAGACCCCCATAAGCCCTTCATTAACCCTGTCACTCATGGGGGTCAATATAGACCCCCATAAGCCCTTAATTAACCCTGTCACTCATGGGGGTCAATACAGACCCCCATAAGCCCTTCATTAACCCTGTCACTCATGGGGGTCAAAACAGACCCCCATAAACCCCTAATTAACCCTGTCACTCATGGGGGTCAATATAGACCCCCATAAGCCCTTTATTAACCCTGTCACTCATGGGGGTCAATATAGACCCCCATAAGCCCTTCATTACCCCTGTCACTCATGGGGGTCAATACAGACCCCCATAAGCCCTTAATTAACCCTGTCACTCATAAGGGTCAATACAGACCCCCATAAGCCCTTCATTAACCCTGTCACTCATGGGGGTCAAAACAGACCCCCATAAACCCCTAATTAACCCTGTCAATCATGAGGGTCAATATAGACTCCCATAAGCACTTTATTAACCCTGTCACTCATGGGGGTCAATACAGACCCCCATAAGCACTTCATTAAACCCCTCACAACCCCCATAAGCCCTTCATTAACCCTGTCACTCATGGGGGTCAATACAGACCCCATAAGCCCTTCATTAACCCTGTCACACATGGGGGTCAATACAGACCCCCATAAGCCCTCCATTAACCACGTCACTCATGAGGGTCAATATAGACCCCCATAAGCCCTTAAATAACCCTGTCACTCATGGGGGGTCAATACAGACCCCATAAGCCCTTCATTAACCCTGTCACTCATGGGGGTCAATACAGACCCCCATAAGACGTTCATTAACCCGGTCACTCATGGGGGTCAATACAGAACCCCATAAGCACTTAATTAACCCCCTCACTCATGGAGGTCAATACAGACCCCCATAAGCCCTTCATTAACCCTGTCACTCATGGGGGGGTCAATACATGCCCCCATAAGCACTTCATTAACCCCTCACTCATGGGGGTCATTATTGACCCCCATAAGCCATTCATTAACCCTGTCACTCATGGGGGTCAATACAGACCCCCATAAGCCCTTCATTAACCCGGCCATTAATGGAGTAAAAACAGACCCCCCTAAGCACTTACTTAACCCCTCACTCATGGGGGTCATTATTGACCCCCATAAGCCATTCATTAACCCTGTCACTCATGGGGGTCAATACAGACCCCCATAAGCCCTTCATTAACCCGGCCATTAATGGAGTAAAAACAGGCCCCCATAAGCACTTCATTAACCCCTCACTCATGGGGGTCATTATTGACCCCCATAAGCCATTCATTAACCCTGTCACTCATGGAGGTCAATACAGACCTCCATAAGACCCTCATTAACCCTGTCACTCATGGGAGGGGGTCAATACAGACCCCTATAAGTACTTAATCAACCCCTTCACTCATGGGGGTCAATATAGCCCCCATAAACCCTTAATTAACCCTGTCACTCATGGGGGTCAATACAGAACCCCAAAAGCCCTTAATTAACCCTGTCACTCATGGGGGTCAATACAGACCCCCATAAGCCCTTCATTAACTCTGTCACTCATGAGAGTCAATACAGACCCCTATAAGCACTTAATTAACCCCCTCACTCATGGGGGTCAATACAGACCCCCATAAACCCCTAATTAACCCTGTCACTCATGGGGTCAATATAGACCCCCATAAGCCCTTTATTAACCCTGTCACTCATGGGGGTCAATATAGACCCCCATAAGTCCTTCATTAACCCTGTCACTCATGCGGGTCAATATAGACCCCCATATGCCCTTCATTAATCCTGTCACTCATGGGGGTCAATACAGACACCCATAAGCACTTCATTAACCCGCTCACTCATGGGGGTCAATACAGACACCCATAAACCCCTAATTAACCCTGTCACTCATGGGGGTCAATATAGACCCCCATAAGCCCTTTATTAACCCTGTCACTCATGGGGGTCAATATAGAACCCCATAAGCACTTAATTAACCCCCTCACTCATGGAGGTCAATACAGACCCCCATAAGCCCTTCATTAACCCTGTCACTCATGGGGGGGTCAATACATGCCCCCATAAGCACTTCATTAACCCCTCACTAATGGGGGTCATTATTGACCCCCATAAGCCATTCATTAACCCTGTCACTCATGGGGGTCAATACAGACCCCCATAAGCCCTTCATTAACCCGGCCATTAATGGAGTAAAAACAGACCCCCATAAGCACTTAATTAACCCCTCACTCATGGGCGTCATTATTGATCCCCATAAGCCATTCATTAACCCTGTCACTGATGGGGGTCAATACAGACCCCCATAAGCCCTTCATTAACCCGGCCATTAATGGAGTAAAAACAGACCCCCATAAGCACTTCATTAACCCCTCACTCATGGGGGTCATTATTGACCCCCATAAGCCATTCATTAACCCTGTCACTCATGGAGGTCAATACAGACCTCCATAAGACCCTCATTAACCCTGTCACTCATGGGAGGGGGTCAATACAGACCCCTATAAGTACTTAATCAACCCCTTCACTCATGGGGGTCAATACAGACCGCCATAAACCCTTAATTAACCCTGTCACTCATGGGGGTCAATACAGAACCCCATAAGCCCTTAATTAACCCTGTCACTCATGGGGTAAATATAGACCCCCATAAGCCCTTTATTAACCCTGTCACTCATGGGGGTCAATATAGACCCCATAAGTCCTTCATTAACCCCCTCACTCATGCGGGTCAATACAGACCCCCATATGCCCTTCATTAATCCTGTCACTCATGGGGTTCAATACAGACACCCATAAGCACTTCATTAACCCGATCACTCATGGGGGTCAATACAGACACCCATAAACCCCTAATTAACCCTGTCACTCATGGGGGTCAATATAGACCCCCATAAGCCCTTTATTAACCCTGTCACTCATGGGGGTCTATATAGACCCCCATAAGCCCTTCATTAACCCTGTCACTCCTGGGGGTCAATACAGACCCCTATAAGCACTTAATTAACCCTGTCACTCATGGGAGTCAATACAGACCCCCATAAGCCCTTCATTAACCCTGTCACTCATGGGGGTCAAAACAGACCCCCATAAACCCCTAATTAACCCTGTCACTCATGGGGGTCAATATAGACCCCCATAAGCCCTTTATTAACCCTGTCACTCATGGGGGTCAATATAGACCCCCATAAGCCCTTCATTACCCCTGTCACTCATGGGGGTCAATACAGACCCCCATAAGCCCTTAATTAACCCTGTCACTCATAGGGGTCAATACAGACCCCCATAAGCCCTTCATTAACCCTGTCACTCATGGGGGTCAAAACAGACCCCCATAAACCCCTAATTAACCCTGTCAATCATGAGGGTCAATATAGACTCCCATAAGCGCTTTATTAACCCTGTCACTCATGGGGGTCAATACAGACCCCCATAAGCACTTCATTAAACCCCTCACAACCCCCATAAGCCCTTCATTAACCCTGTCACTCATGGGGGTCAATACAGACCCCCATAAGCCCTCCATTAACCACGTCACTCATGAGGGTCAATATATACCCCCATAAGCCCTTAAATAACCCTGTCACTCATGGGGGGTCAATACAGACCCCCATAAGCCCTTCATTAACCCTGTCACTCATGGGGGTCAATACAGACCCCCATAAGACCTTCATTAACCCGGTCACTCATGGGGGTCAATACAGAACCCCATAAGACCTTAATTAACCCCCTCACTCATGGAGGTCAATACAGACGCCCATAAGCCCTTTATTAACCCTGTCACTCATGGGGGGGGTCAATACAGGCCCCCTAAGCACTTCATTATCCCCTCACTCATGGGGGTCATTATTGACCCCCATAAGCCATTCATTAACCCTGTCACTCATGGGGGTCAATACAGACCCCCATAAGCCCTTCATTAACCCGGCCATTAATGGAGTAAAAACAGACCCCCATAAGCACTTAATTAACCCCTCACTCATGGGGGTCATTATTGACCCCCATAAGCCATTCATTAACCCTGTCACTCATGGGGGTCAATACAGACCCCCATAAGCCCTTCATTAACCCGGCCATTAATGGAGTAAAAACAGGCCCCCATAAGCACTTCATTAACCCCTCACTCATGGGGGTCATTATTGACCCCCATAAGCCATTCATTAACCCTGTCACTCATGGAGGTCAATACAGACCTCCATAAGACCCTCATTAACCCTGTCACTCATGGGAGGGGGTCAATACAGACCCCTATAAGTACTTAATCAACCCCATCACTCATGGGGGTCAATATAGACCCCCATAAACCCCTAATAAACCCTGTCACTCATGGGGTCAATATAGACCCCCATAAGCCCTTTATTAACCCTGTCACTCATGGGGGTCAATATAGAACCCCATAAGCCCTTCATTACCCCTGTCACTCATGGGGGTCAATACAGACCCCCATAAGCCCTTAATTAACCCTGTCACTCATAGGGGTCAATACAGACCCTCATAAGCCCTTCATTAACCCTGTCACTCATGGGGGTCAAAACAGACCCCCATAAACCCCTAATTAACCCTGTCACTCATGAGGGTCAATATAGACTCCCATAAGCGCTTTATTAACCCTGTCACTCATGGGGGTCAAAACAGACCCCCCATAAACCCCTAATTAACCCTGTCACTCATGAGGGTCAATATAGACCCCCATAAGCCCTTAATTAACCCTGTCACTCATGGGGGTCAATACAGACCCCCATAAGCCCTTCATTAACCCTGTCACTCATGGGGGTCAAAACAGACCCCCATAAACCCCTAATTAACCCTGTCACTCATGGGGGTCAATATGGACCCACATATGCCCTTTATTAACCCTGTCACTCATGGGGGTCAATATAGACCCCCATAAGCCCTTCATTACCCCTGTCACTCATGGGGGTCAATACAGACCCCCATAAGCCCTTAATTAACCCTGTCACTCATAAGGGTCAATACAGACCCCCATAAGCCCTTCATTAACCCTGTCACTCATG
This sequence comes from Discoglossus pictus, assembly GCA_027410445.1. Lineage (NCBI taxonomy): Eukaryota > Metazoa > Chordata > Amphibia > Anura > Alytidae > Discoglossus > Discoglossus pictus. The sequence continues at coordinate 444,377,228 of CM050166.1, read as the reverse complement.
GGGGTCAAAACAGACCCCCATAAACCCCTAATAACCTTGTCAATCATGAGGGTCAATATAGACTCCCATAAGCGCTTTATTAACCCTGTCACTCATGGGGGTCAATACAGACCCCCATAAGCACTTCATTAAACCCCTCACAACCCCCATTAGCCCTTCATTAACCCTGTCACTCATGGGGGTCAATACAGACCCCATAAGCCCTTCATTAACCCTGTCACACATGGGGGTCAATACAGACCCCCATAAGGCCTCCATTAACCACGTCACTCATGAGGGTCAATATAGACCCCCATAAGCCCTTAAATAACCCTGTCACTCATGGGGGGTCAATACAGACCCCCATAAGCCCTTCATTAACCCTGTCAGTCATGGGGGTCAATACAGACCCCCATAAGACCTTCATTAACCCGGTCACTCATGGGGGTCAATACAGAACCCCATAAGCACTTAATTAACCCCCTCACTCATGGAGGTCAATACAGACCCCCATAAACCCCTAATTAACCCTGTCACTCATGGGGTCAATATAGACCCCCATAAGCCCTTTATTAACCCTGTCACTCATGGGGGTCAATATAGACCCCCATAAGTCCTTCATTAACCCTGTCACTCATGCGGGTCAATATAGACCCCCATATGCCCTTCATTAATCCTGTCACTCATGGGGGTTAATACAGACACCCATAAGCACTTCATTAACCCGCTCACTCATGGGGGTCAATACAGACACCCATAAACCCCTAATTAACCCTGTCACTCATGGGGGTCAATATAGACCCCCATAAGCCCTTTATTAACCCTGTCACTCATGGGGGTCAATATAGAACCCCATAAGCACTTAATTAACCCCCTCACTCATGGAGGTCAATACAGACCCCCATAAGCCCTTCATTAACCCTGTCACTCATGGGGGGTCAATACATGCCCCCATAAGCACTTCATTAACCCCTCACTCATGGGGGTCATTATTGACCCCCATAAGCCATTCATTAACCCTGTCACTCATGGGGGTCAATACAGACCCCCATAAGCCCTTCATTAACCCGGCCATTAATGGAGTAAAAACAGACCCCCATAAGCACTTAATTAACCCCTCACTCATGTGGGTCATTATTGACCCCCATAAGCCATTCATTAACCCTGTCACTCATGGGGGTCAATACAGACCCCCATAAGCCCTTCATTAACCCGGCCATTAATGGAGTAAAAACAGGCCCCCATAAGCACTTCATTAACCCCTCACTCATGGGGGTCATTATTGACCCCCATAAGCCATTCATTAACCCTGTCACTCATGGAGGTCAATACAGACCTCCATAAGACCCTCATTAACCCTGTCACTCATGGGAGGGGGTCAATACAGACCCCTATAAGTACTTAATCAACCCCTTCACTCATGGGGGTCTATATAGCCCCCATAAAACCTTAATTAACCCTGTCACTCATGGGGGTCAATACAGAACCCCAAAAGCCCTTAATTAACCCTGTCACTCATGGGGGTCAATACAGACCCCCATAAGCCCTTCATTAACTCTGTCACTCATGAGTCAATACAGACCCCTATAAGCACTTAATTAACCCCCTCACTCATGGGGGTCAATACAGACCCCCATAAACCCCTAATTAACCCTGTCACTCATGGGGTCAATATAGACCCCCATAAGCCCTTTATTAACCCTGTCACTCATGGGGGTCAATATAGACCCCCATAAGTCCTTCATTAACCCTGTCACTCATGCGGGTCAATATAGACCCCCATATGCCCTTCATTAATCCTGTCACTCATGGGGGTCAATACAGACACCCATAAGCACTTCATTAACCCGCTCACTCATGGGGGTCAATACAGACACCCATAAACCCCTAATTAACCCTGTCACTCATGGGGGTCAATATCGACCCCCATAAGCCCTTTATTAACCCTGTCACTCATGGGGGTCAATATAGAACCCCATAAGCACTTAATTAACCCCCTCACTCATGGAGGTCAATACAGACCCCCATAAGCCCTTCATTAACCCTGTCACTCATGGGGGGGTCAATACATGCCCCCATAAGCACTTCATTAACCCCTCACTAATGGGGGTCAATATTGACCCCCATAAGCCATTCATTAACCCTGTCACTCATGGGGGTCAATACAGACCCCCATAAGCCCTTCATTAACCCGGCCATTAATGGAGTAAAAACAGACCCCCATAAGCACTTAATTAACCCCTCACTCATGGGGATCATTATTGACCCCCATAAGCCATTCATTAACCCTGTCACTCATGGGGGTCAATACAGACCCCCATAAGCCCTTCATTAACCCGGCCATTAATGGAGTAAAAACAGGCCCCCATAAGCACTTCATTAACCCCTCACTCATGGGGGTCATTATTGACCCCCATAAGCCATTCATTAACCCTGTCACTCATGGAGGTCAATACAGACCTCGATAAGACCCTCAATAACCCTGTCACTCATGGGAGGGGGTCAATACAGACCCCTATAAGTACTTAATCAACCCCTTCACTCATGGGGGTCAATATAGACTCCCATAAACCCTTAATTAACCCTGTCACTCATGGGGGTCAATACAGAACCCCATAAGCCCTTAATTAACCCTGTCACTCATGGGGGTCAATATAGACCACCAAAAGGCCTTCATTAACCCTGTCACTCCTGGGGGTCAATACAGACCCCCATAAGCCCTTAATTAACCCTGTCACTCATGGGAGTCAATATAGACCCCCATAAGCCCTTTATTAACCCTGTCACTCATGGGGGTCAATATAGACCCCCATAAGCCCTTCATTACCCCTGTCACTCATGGGGGTCAATACAGACCCCCATAAGCCCTTAATTAACCCTGTCACTCATAGGGGTCAATACAGACCCCCATAAGCCCTTCATTAACCCTGTCACTCATGGGGGTCAAAACAGACCCCCATAAACCCCTAATTAACCCTGTCAATCATGAGGGTCAATATAGACTCCCATAAGCGCTTTATTAACCCTGTCACTCATGGGGGTCAATACAGACCCCCATAAGCACTTCATTAAACCCCTCACAACCCCCATAAGCCCTTCATTAACCCTGTCACTCATGGGGGTCAATACAGACCCCCATAAGCCCTCCATTAACCACGTCACTCATGAGGGTCAATATAGACCCCCATAAGCCCTTAAATAACCCTGTCACTCATGGGGGGTCAATACAGACCCCCATAAGCCCTTCATTAACCCTGTCACTCATGGGGGTCAATACAGACCCCCATAAGACCTTCATTAACCCGGTCACTCATGGGGGTCAATACAGAACCCCATAAGACCTTAATTAACCCCCTCACTCATGGAGGTCAATACAGACGCCCATAAGCCCTTTATTAACCCTGTCACTCAAGGGGGGGGTCAATACAGGCCCCCTAAGCACTTCATTATCCCCTCACTCATGGGGGTCATTATTGACCCCCATAAGCCATTCATTAACCCTGTCACTCATGGGGATCAATACAGACCCCCATAAGCCCTTCATTAACCCGGCCATTAATGGAGTAAAAACAGCCCCCCATAAGCATTTAATTAACCCCTCACTCATGGGGGTCATTATTGACCCCCATAAGCCATTCATTAACCCTGTCACTCATGGGGGTCAATACAGACCCCCATAAGCCCTTCATTAACCCGGCCATTAATGGAGTAAAAACAGACCCCCATAAGCACTTCATTCCCTCACTCATGGGGGTCATTATTGACCCCCATAAGCCGTTCATTAACCCTGTCACTCATGGAGGTCAATACAGACCTCCATAAGACCCTCATTAACCCTGTCACTCATGGGAGGGGGTCAATACAGACCCCTATAAGTACTTAATCAACCCCATCACTCATGGGGGTCAATATAGACCCCCATAAACCCCTAATAAACCCTGTCACTCATGGGGTCAATATAGACCCCCATAAGCCCTTTATAACCCTGTCACTCATGGGGGTCAATATAGAACCCCATAAGCCCTTCATTACCCCTGTCACTCATGGGGGTCAATACAGACCCCCATAAGCCCTTAATTAACCCTGTCACTCATAGGGGTCAATACAGACCCTCATAAGCCCTTCATTAACCCTGTCACTCATGGGGGTCAAAACAGACCCCCATAAACCCCTAATTAACCCTGTCACTCATGAGGGTCAATATAGACTCCCATAAGCGCTTTATTAACCCTGTCACTCATGGGGGTCAAAACAGACCCCCCATAAACCCCTAATTAACCCTGTCACTCATGAGGGTCAATATAGACTCCCAAAAGCGCTTTATTACCCTGTCACTCATGGGGGTCAATACAGACCCCCATAAGCCCTCCATTAACCACGTCACTCATGAGGGTCAATAGAGACCCCCATAAGCCCTTAAATAACCCTGTCACTCATGGGGGGGTCAATACAGACCCCCATAAGCCCTTCATTAACCCTGTCACTCATGGGTGTCAATACAGACCCCCATAAGACCTTTATTAACCCGGTCACTCATGGGGGTCAATACAGAACCCCATAAGCACTTAATTAACACCCTCACTCATGGAGGTCAATACAGACTCCCATAAGCCCTTCATTAACCCTGTCACTCATGGGGGTCAATACAGACCCACATAAGCCCTTCATTAACCCTGTCACTCATGGGGTCAATACAGACCCCCATAATTATTTAATTATCCCCCTCACTCATGGGGGTCAATATAGACCCCCATAAGCCCTTCATTAACCCCCTCACTCATGGGGGTCAATACAGGCTCCCATAAGCCCTTCATTAACCCTGTCACTCATGGGGTCAATACAGACCCCCATAAGCCCTTCATTAACCTGGTCAATCATGGCGTAAAAACAGACCCCTGTAAGCACTTAATTAACCCCCTCACTCATGGAGGTCAATATAGACCCCCATAAACCCTTAATTAACCTTGTCACTCATGGGGGTCAATACAGACCCCCATAAACCCTTAATTAACCCTGTCCCTCATGGGGGTTAATACAGACCCCCATAAGCCCTTAATTAACCCTGTCACTCATGGGGGTCAATACAGGCTCCCATAAGCCCTTAATTAACCCTGTCACTCATGGGGTCAATACAGACCCCCATAAGCCCTTCATTAACCCGGTCACTCATGGAGTCAAAACAGACCCCTATAAACACTTAATTAACCCCCTCACTCATGGAGGTCAATACAGACCCCCATAAGCCCTTCATTAACCCTGTCACTCATGGGGGGGTCAATACAGGCCCCCATAAGCACTTCATTAACCCCTCACTCATGGGGGTCATTATTGACCCCCATAAGCCATTCATTAACCCTGTCACTCATGGGGGTCAATACAGACCCCCATAAGCCCTTCATTAACCCGGCCATTAATGGAGTAAAAACAGACCCCCATAAGCACTTAATTAACCCCCTCACTCATGGAGGTCAATACAGACCTCCATAAGACCCTTATTAACCCTGTCACTCATGGGAGGGGGTCAATACAGACCCCTATAAGTACTTAATCAACCCCGTCACTCATGGGGGTCAATATAGACCCCCATAAACCCTTAATTAACCCTGTCACTCATGGGGGTCAAAACAGACCCCCATAAGCCCTTAATTAACCCTGTCACTCATGGGGGTCAATACAGACCCCCATAAGCCCTTCATTAACTCTGTCACTCATGAGAGTCAATACAGACCCCTATAAGCACTTAATTAACCCCCTCACTCATGGGGGTCAATACAGACCCCCATAAACCCCTAATTAACCCTGTCACACATGGGGGTCAATATAGACCCCCATAAGCCGTTTGTTAATCCGGTCACTCATGGGGGTTAATACAGACCCCCATAAGCCCTTAATTAACCCGGTCACTCATGGAGTCAAAACAGACCCCTATAAACACTTAATTAACCCCCTCACTCATGGAGGTCAATACAGACCCCCATAAGCCCTTCATTAACCCTGTCACTCATGGGGGGGTCAATACAGGCCCCCATAAGCACTTCATTAACCCCTCACTCATGGGGGTCATTATTGACCCCCATAAGCCATTCATTAACCCTGTCACTCATGGGGGTCAATACAGACCCCCATAAGCCCTTCATTAACCCGGCCATTAATGGAATAAAAACAGACCCCCATAAGCACTTAATTAACCCCCTCACTCATGGAGGTCAATACAGACCTCCATAAGACCCTTATTAACCCTGTCACTCATGGGAGGGGGTCAATACAGACCCCTATAAGTACTTAATCAACCCCTTCACTCATGGGGGTCAATATAGACCCCCATAAACCCTTAATTAACCCTGTCACTCATGGGGGTCAAAACAGACCCCCATAAGCCCTTAATTAACCCTGTCACTCATGGGGGTCAATACAGACCCCCATAAGCACTTAATTAACCCCCTCACTCATGGAGGTCAATACAGACCTCCATAAGACCCTTATTAACCCTGTCACTCATGGGAGGGGGTCAATACAGACCCCTATAAGTACTTAATCAACCCCTTCACTCATGGGGGTCAATATAGGCCCCCATAAACCCTTAATTAACCCTGTCACTCATGGGGGTCAAAACAGACCCCCATAAACCCCTAATTAACCCTGTCACACATGGGGGTCAATATAGACCCCCATAAGCCGTTTGTTAATCCGGTCACTCATGGGGGTCAATACAGACCCCCATAAGCCCTTAATTAACCCTGTCACTCATGGGGGTCAATACAGGCCCCCATAAGCACTTCATTAACCCCCTCACTCATGGGGGTCATAATTGACCCCATAAGCCATTCATTAACCCTGTCACTCATGGGGGTCAATACAGACCCCCATAAGCCCTTCATTAACCCGGTCACTCATGGAGTAAAAACAGACCCCCGTAAGCACTTAATTAACCCCCTCACTCATGGAGGTCAATACAGACCCCCATAAGCCCTTCATTAACCCTGTCACTCATGGGAGGGTCAATACAGACCCCTATAAGTACTTAATCAACCCCCTCACTCATGGGGGTCAATATAGACCCCCATAAACCCTTAATAAACCTTGTCACTCATGGTGGTCAATACAGACCCCCATAAGCCTTTAATTAAACCTGTCATTCATGGGGGTGAATACAGACCCCCATAAGCCCTTCATTAACCCTTTCACTCATGGGGGTCAATACAGACCCCCATAAGCCCTTCATTAACCCCGTCACTCATGAGGGTCAATACAGACCCCCATAAGCCCTTCATTAACCCCGTCACTCATGAGGGTACATATAGACCCCCATAAGCCCTTAATTAACCCTGTCACTCATGGGGGTCAATACAGGCTCCCATAAGCCCTTCATTAACCCTGTCACTCATGGGGTCAATACAGACCCCCATAAGCCCTTCATTAACCCAGTCACTCATGGGGGAGTCAATACAGACCCCCATAAGCCCTTCATTAACCCCGTCACTCATGAGGGTCAATATAGACCCCCATAAGCCCTTCATAAACCCCGTCACTCATGAGGGTCAATATAGACCCCCATAAGCCCTTAATTAACCCTGTCACTCATGGGGGTCAATACAGGCTCCCATAAGCCCTTCATTAACCCTGTCACTCATGGGGTCAATACAGACCCCCATAAGCCCTTCATTAACCTGGTCAATCATGGAGTAAAAACAGACCCCTGTAAGCACTTAATTAACCCCCTCACTCATGGAGGTCAATACAGACCCCCATAAACCCTTAATTAACCTTGTCACTCATGGGGGTCAATACAGACCCCAATAAGCCTTTAATTAACCCTGTCACTCATGGGGGTCAATACAGACCCCCATAAGCCCTTCATTAACCCTGTCACTCATGGGGGTCAATACAAACCCCCATATGTACTTAATCAACCCCCTCACTCATGGGGGTCAATATAGACCCCCATAAACCCTTAATTAACCCTGTCACTCATGGGGGTCAATACAGACCCCCATAAGCCCTTAATTAACCCTGTCACTCATGGGGGTCAATAAAAACCCCCATATGTACTTAATCAACCCCCTCACTCATGGGGGTCAATATAGACCCCCATAAGCCCCTAATTAACCCTGTCACTCATGGGGGTCAATATAGACCCCCATAAGCTTTTTGTTAATCCGGTCACTCAAGGGGGTTAAT
>CM050166.1:444219753-444334615 GCA_027410445.1 Discoglossus pictus | reverse complement strand
CCAAGGATAGTACATCAGGAACAAGCGTTCAGTATTTACAGCTCAAGGGAGTATGCAAAAGCATAGCAATCCCCAGTATCATATAGTGATCCCCTCAAATAACGAGACGAGGCTACGTTTTGAAGGGTCAAGAAGAACTATATTTTAATGACAGGGAATTTCCTTTTATGCAATGTTGCCCTCTGAAGGGCTACACCCACTTAATTATCACAACAGCCAATTATATACATGGTTCAACCCCCACGTCTCCTCCCCTCAGATAACAGGTAACACAATTAAAACAGACACAATTTTAACCACATTCTGGATGTACCCCAAATACAGGAGGTACACCTTTAAGTCCCGCACCATTCAATATCTCTCACCCAGGGGAACAACATATACAAAAATGGCATGAATCAGACCAGGGGTTCAAAAGTTAGTAAAAGTATGTTTTTACACATAACATACAGACATTGCACATATCCCCCACACAATACACATATAGGACAATAGGTGAGTCACACCTCCCTGGCAACTTGGACACAATCAGACATTAATTAGATCATTCTTATCAAAGAATGAAAACACTTTGGAAAATTCAAGGATCCTTTACAACTTTCTTATCTCTTGAATCTCTGTAACAGGATTATCTATTAGCCTAGGTCTGCAAAAGGCTAATATTCTGAGCCAATATATTCTGTAGAACATAAAACAACATATCTACAGTACAGCAATGTGATCATATTTTAACCATAATAATCATAAAACAGTTTAAAACAGTGATGGGTTCCGCTACACACCTCCCCCGTGACCATAAGCCGGCATACACGGTCTGATCCCAACGGATCGGCCTGGGGATGTCCGGACAAAAGTATTTGTTGGTCAATTCTCTAGTTTGACAACCCATCAGCATTACTGCAATTCACATTGACTCACATTTCACATATCCCCAGATAGCTGGGATCTGAGCGCACAAAACCACCGAATAGCGCTCAGATCCTCTTCACACAGTTCAATTGCCATGTAGCTAAAGTCTTTCCCATAGTCTTTCATTATATTAATGGGCTCCATGGCATAGCTATCTGGGGTATCATGGTTCACACAGGGCAAGTACAGAATGACCCCCCTGTATGTAAAGGGCCAGAATGAGTGACTTACACTCTGGTATGGCCGAACACTGGTTCCAAAGGGCAATATGTACCAGGGCCATAGTCGCAGGGCAGGAGGCTGGCAAACAGTCCTCTCCAAGCCAAAGTGGCGAAGGGCACTTCGTCACACATCTCCCCTTTGGGGGGAAGTCTAACCAGGCACCTGGATATTTTGCTGGGGTGATGGTGCAACACGCTGAGGGGACTTGAGGGGCAGAGCTGGCCTCTGCCCTGATGCCAGCTCTTCTGCTGGTATAACCTGCAGGACCTCCTGCTCTGTACAAGGGACAAAGGGAGGGCAGAGGCCGACTGCACTCTGCCCCGCTGTCAGCTCTTCTGCTGGGGTACCTGGGACATATTCCGGCTCAGTAGCCAGGGAAACTTGGGGGTCAGTGGGGGTTAACATTTCCTCTGTTAACCCTGGGGCCACATTAGAAGTTAGCTGGGGAGGGGAATTTGTACTTACCCCCTCCTCCGGTTGTCCCAGTGAGGGTAGTTGGGGATCTGGACAAGCTGTGGGCGCAGAGACCACGGTCCCATCTGCGCCGTCTGGGAGATTGGTGTCTCCCCTGGTTAGGGTAAACTGTCGCTGGGGGGGAAGGACGACACCTTCTGCCCCCTGTGTTTCACACTGCCGCTGGGGGGGAAGGACGACACCTTTGGCCCCCTGGGGTACCCACTGCCGCTGTGGAGGAAGGTCGACACCTTCTGCTCCCTGGGGTACACACTGCCGCTGGGGGGGAAGGACGACACCTTCTGCCCCCTGGGGTTCACACTGCCGCTGAGGGGGAAGGACGACACCTTCTGCCCCCTGGGATTCACACTGCCGCTGGGGGGAAAGGACGACACCTTCTGCCCCCTGGGGTTCACACTGCCGCTGGGGAGGAAGGACGGCCCCTTCTGCTCCCTGGGGTACACACTGCCGCTGGGGGGGGAAGCCGACACCTTCAGCTCCCTGGGGTACACACTGCCGCTGGGGAGGAAGGACGACACCTTCAGCTCCCTGGGGTACACACTGCCGCTGGGGGGAAAGGACGACACCTTCTGCCCCCTGGGGTTCACACTGCCGCTGGGGAGGAAGGACGGCCCCTTCTGCTCCCTGGGGTACACACTGCCGCTGGGGGGGAAGGCCGACACCTTCAGCTCCCTGGGGTACACACTGCCGCTGGTGAGGAAGGATGACACCTTCAGCTCCCTGGGGTACACACTGCCGCTGGGGGGAAAGGACGACACCTTCTGCCCCCTGGGGTTCACACTGCCGCTGGGGAGGAAGGACGGCCCCTTCTGCTCCCTGGGGTACACACTGCCGCTGGGGGGGAAGGACGACACCTTCAGCTCCCTGGGGTACAAACTGCTGCTGGGGGGGAAGGATGACACCTTCGGCCCCCTGGGGTACACACTGCCGCTGGGGAGGAAGGACGACACCTTCGGCTCCCTGGGGAACACACTGCCGCTGGGGAGGAAGGACAACACCTTCTGCCCCCTGGGTTTCACACTGCTGCTGGGGGGGAAGGACGACACCTTCTGCCCCCTGGGGTTCACACTGCCGCTGTGGGAGAAGGCCGACACCTTCAGCTCCCTGGGGTACACACTGCCGCTGGGGAGGAAGGACGACACCTTCAGCTCCCTGGGGTACACACTGCCGCTGGGGGGGAAGGCCGACACCTTCAGCTCCCTGGGGTACACACTGCCGCTGGGGAGGAAGGACGACACCTTCAGCTCCCTGGGGTACACACTGCCGCTTGGGGGAAAGGACGACACCTTCTGCCCCCTGGGGTTCACACTGCCGCTGGGGAGGAAGGACGGCCCCTTCTGCTCCCTGGGGTACACACTGCCGCTGGGGGGGAAGGACGACACCTTCAGCTCCCTGGGGTACACACTGCTGCTGGGGGGGAAGGATGACACCTTCGGCCCCCTGGGGTACACACTGCCGCTGGGGAGGAAGGACGACACCTTCGGCTCCCTGGGGAACACACTGCCGCTGGGGAGGAAGGACAACACCTTCTGCCCCCTGGGGTTCACACTGCTGCTGGGGGGGAAGGACGACACCTTCTGCCCCCTGGGGTTCACACTGCCGCTGGAGGGGAAGGACGACACCTTCTGCCCTCTGTAGGGCCGGTAGAGAGACCTCGGTCCCATCTCTACCTGCCATCTGGAGGTCATCCCAGGACCAGTCAATGAAGTCTGGTTCTGCTTGTCGAGTAGGTTGGGGCTGCACAAGGCTGAGCAGGTGTTGGTAGTCCTGCTCCAGCTCCCACTCTCTCGTTACCAGGTGGGTCATGTCTTTGCTCACCTCGCCTTCGTCATCCCAGACATACATGCCCATCCGGTAGTCGTAGATGTCCCAAAACCTAGACCCCTCCGTGCTGCCAAGATCAATATCGTCCTCCAAGGCATCCCATAATAAACCCGGGCCATCATAATCATCCCCCTCCGGAAAGTCGTGTTCAGACGTCCAGGGGGTAAGTCGAACGCTATGCCACCAGAGGGCCTGGTATGCATTGTCTAGCCAGAGCTCTCGCCATACCAGGGTTTCTAGTCTTGTCACCCACTCATCCAGGGGCTGCTCTCCCAATAGATACATCCGCATTGCCACACGCTTCTGTAGCCGCTGCTCATCACTGGGGAGACTCTCACCTCGCCGCCATTGGGCATCTTCAAGGGCATCATACCAGAGTTCCTTTCTGTCTGCATCCCTGTAGTCTGCGGCCGCCTCCTCCTCCTCATCATGAAACGCTGTCTGAAAACTAGCCGGTTCCATCCTGCTGTAGCCAGGGGCGCTGTACGGATACTAGCGTTGCCCTCAATTTGTAACTCCAAACGTTACCGGTGTCTCCGTGCTGCTTTTCCTCTTACTAGGACGCCATCCCACCACTGCCAGCCAATGTAACGGATCTACTGGCACCCCGACCGGGTACCTCCGTTGATGGACGCGTCCTAGCTTGCGTCGAGGCCTACAAGCACCGCACCGGACACCTCAACCACCACAGACTCCAAGGATAGTACATCAGGAACAAGCGTTCAGTATTTACAGCTCAAGGGAGTATGCAAAAGCATAGCAATCCCCAGTATCATATAGTGATCCCCTCAAATAACGAGACAAGGCTAAGTTTTGAAGGGTCAAGAAGAACTATATTTTAATGACAGGGAATTTCCTTTTATGCAATGTTGCCCTCTGAAGGGCTACACCCACTTAATTATCACAACAGCCAATTATATACATGGTTCAACCCCCACGTCTCCTCCCCTCAGATAACAGGTAACACAATTAAAACAGACACAATTTTAACCACATTCTGGATGTACCCCAAATACAGGAGGTACACCTTTAAGTCCCGCACCATTCAATATCTCTCACCCAGGGGAACAACATATACAAAAATGGCATGAATCAGACCAGGGGTTCAAAAGTTAGTAAAAGTATGTTTTTACACATAACATACAGACATTGCACATATCCCCCACACAATACACATATAGGACAATAGGTGAGTCACACCTCCCTGGCAACTTGGATACAATCAGACATTAATTAGATCATTCTTATCAAAGAATGAAAACACTTTGGAAAATTCAAGGATCCTTTACAACTTTCTTATCTCTTGAATCTCTGTAACAGGATTATCTATTAGCCTAGGTCTGCAAAAGTCTGGCTAATATTCTGAGCCAATATATTCTGTAGAACAAAAAACAACATATCTACAGTACAGCAATGTGATCATATTTTAACCATAATAATCATAAAACAGTTTAAAACAGTGATGGGTTCCGCTACAGGGGTCAATACAGACCCCCATAAGCCCTTCATTAACTCTGTCACTCATGGGGGTCAATACAGACCCCCATAAGCACTTAATTAACCCCCTCACTCATGGGGTCAATACAGACCCCCATAAACCCCTAATTAACAATGTCACTCATGGGGGTCAATATAGACCCCCATAAGCCCTCCGTTAATCCTGTCACTCATGGGGGTCAATACAGACCCCCATAAGCCCTTCATTAACCCTGTCACTCATGGGGGTCAATACAGGCCCCCATAAGCACTTCATTAACCCCCTCACTCATGGGGGTCATTATTGACCCCCATAAGCCATTCATTAACCCTGTCACTCATGGGGGTCAATACAGACCCCCATAAGCCCTTCATTAACCCGGTCACTCATGGAGTAAAAACAGACCCCCGTAAGCACTTAATTAACCCCCTCACTCATGGAGGTCAATACAGACCCCCATAAGCCCTTCATTAACCCTGTCACTCATGGGGGTCAATACAGACCCACATAAGCCCTTCATTAACCCTGTCACTCATGGGGTCAATACAGACCCCCATAATTACTTAATTATCCCCCTCACTCATGGGGGTCAATATAGACCCCCATAAGCCCTTCATTAACCCCCTCACTCATGGGAGTCAATACAGACCCCCATAAGCCCTTCATTAATCCTGTCCCTCATGTGGGCCAATACAGACCCCCATAAGCACTTAATTAAACCCCTCACTCATGGGGGTCAATAAAGACCCCCATAAGCCCTTAATTAACCCTGTCACTCATGGGGGTCAAAACAGACCCCCATAAGCCCTTCATTAACCCTGTCACTCATGGGGGTCAATACAGGCCCCATAAGCACTTCATTAACCCCCTCACTCATGGGGGTCATTATTGACCCCCATAAGCCATTCATTAACCCTGTCACTCATGGGGGTCAATACAGACCCCCATAAGCCCTTCATTTAACCCGGTCACTCATGGAGTAAAAACAGACCCCTGTAAGCACTTAATTAACCCCCTCACTCATGGAGGTCAATACAGATCCCCCATAAGCCCTTCATTAACCCTGTCACTCATGGGGGTGTCAATACAGACCCCTATAAGTACTTAATCAACCCCCTCACTCATGGGGGTCAATATAGACCCCCATAAACCCTTAATTAACCTTGTCACTCATGGTGGTCAATACAGACCCCCATAAGCCTTTAATTAACCCTGTCACTCATGGGGGTCAATACAGACCCCCATAAGCCCTTAATTAAACCCCTCACTCATGGGGGTCAATATAGACCCCCATAAGCCCTTAATTAACCCTGTCACTCATGGGGGTCAAAACAGACCCCCATAGGCCCTTCATTAACCCATCACTCATGGGGGTCAATAAAGACCCCCATAAACCCTTCATTAACCCCCTCACTCATGGGAGTCAATACAGACCCCCATAAGCCCTTTATTAATCCTGTCACTCATGTGGGCCAATACAGACCCCCATAAGCACTTAATTAAACCCCTCACTCATGGGGGTCAATATAGACCCCCATAAGCCCTTAATTAACCCTGTCACTCATGGGGGTCAAAACAGACCCCCATAAGCCCTTCATTAACCCATCACTCATGGGGGTCAATAAAGACCCCCATAAGCCCTTCATTAACCCTGTCACTCATGGGGGTCAATACAGACCCCCATAAGCACTTCATTAACCCCCTCACTCATGGGGGTCAATATAGACCCCCATAAGCCCTTCGTTAATCCTGTCACTCATGGGGGTCATTACAGACCCCCATAAGCCCTTCATTAACCCTGTCACTCGTGGGGGTCAATACAGGCCCCCATAAGCACTTCATTAACCCTCTCACTCATGGGGGTCATTATTGACCCCCATAAGCCATTCATTAACCCTGTCACTCATGGGGGTCAATACAGACCCCTATAAGCCCTTCATGAACCTGGTCACTCATGGAGTAAAAACAGGCCCCTGTAAGCACTTAATTAACCCCCTCACTCATGGAGGTTTAATACAGACCCCCATAAGCCCTTCATTAACCCTGTCACTCATGGGGGTGTCAATACAGACCCCTATAAGTACTTAATCAACCCCCTCACTCATGGGGGTCAATAGAGACCCCCATAAACCCTTAATTAACCTTGTCACTCATGGTGGTCAATACAGACCCCCATAAGCCTTTAATTAACCCTGTCACTCATGGGGGTCAATACAGACCCCCATAAGCCCTTCATTAACCCTGTCACTCATAGGGGTCAATACAGACCCCCATAAGCCCTTCATTAACCCCGTCACTCATGAGGGTCAATATAGACCCCCATAAGCCCTTCATTAACCCTGTCACTCATGAGGGTCAATATAGACCCCCATAAGCCCTTAATTAACCCTGTCACTCATGGGGGTCAATACAGACCCCCATAAGCCCTTTATTAACCCAGTCACTCATGGGGGGGTCAATACAGACCCCCATAAGCCCTTCATTAACCCCGTCACTCATGAGGGTCAATATAGACCCCATAAGCCCTTCATTAACCCCGTCACTCATGAGGGTCAATATAGACCCCCATAAGCCCTTAATTAACCCTGTCACTCATGGGGGTCAATACAGGCTCCCATAAGCCCTTAATTAACCCTGTCACTCATGGGGGTCAAAACAGACCCCCATAAGCCCTTCATTAACCCATCACTCATGGGGGTCAATAAAGACCCCCATAAGCCCTTCATTAACCCTGTCACTCATGGGGGTCAATACAGATCCCCATAAGCACTTCATTAACCCCCTCACTCATGGGGGTCAATATAGACCCCCATAAGCCCTTCGTTAATCCTGTCACTCATGGGGGTCATTACAGACCCCCATAAGCCCTTCATTAACCCTGTCACTCGTGGGGGTCAATACAGGCCCCCATAAGCACTTCATTAACCCTCTCACTCATGGGGGTCATTATTGACCCCCATAAGCCATTCATTAACCCTGTCACTCATGGGGGTCAATACAGACCCCTATAAGCCCTTCATTAACCTGGTCACTCATGGAGTAAAAACAGGCCCCTGTAAGCACTTAATTAACCCCCTCACTCATGGAGGTCAATACAGACCCCCATAAGCCCTTCATTAACCCTGTCACTCATGGGGGTGTCAATACAGACCCCTATAAGTACTTAATCAACCCCCTCACTCATGGGGGTCAATATAGACCCCCATAAGCCCTTCATTAACCCTGTCACTCATGGGGGTCAATACAGACCCCCATAAGCCCTTCATTAACCCCGTCACTCATGAGGGTCAATATAGACCCCCATAAGCCCTTTATTAACCCTGTCACTCATGAGGGTCAATATAGACCCCCCTAAGCCCTTAATTAACCCTGTCACTCATGGGGGTCAATACAGGCTCCCATAAGCCCTTCATTAACCCTGTCACTCATGGGGTCAATACAGACCCCCATAAGCCCTTTATTAACGCAGTCACTCATGGGGGGGTCAATACAGACCCCCATAAGCCCTTTATTAACCCCGTCACTCATGAGGGTCAATATGGACCCCCATAAGCCCTTCATTAACCCCGTCACTCATGAGGGTCAATATAGACCCCCATAAGCCCTTAATTAACCCTGTCACTCATGGGGGTCAATACAGGCTCCCATAAGCCCTTCATTAACCCTGTCACTCATGGGGGTCAATACAGACCCCCATAAGCCCTTCATTAACCCTGTCACTCGTGAAAGTCAATATAGACCCCCATAAGCCCGTAAATTAACCCTGTCACTCAATGGTGGTCAATACAGGCTCCCATAAGCCCTTCATTAACCCGGTCACTCATGGAGTCAAAACAGACCCCTATAAGCACTTAATTAACCCCCTCACTCATGGAGGTCAATACAGAACCCCATAAGCCCTTCATTAACCCTGTCACTCATGGGGGGTCAATACAGACCCCCATAAGCCCTTCATTATCCCGGTCACTCATGTAATCAAAACAGACCCCTATAAGCACTTAATTAACCCCCTCTCTCATGGAGGTCAATACAGACCCCCATAAGCCCTTCATTAACCCTGTCACTCATGGGGGTCAATACAGGCCCCAATAAGCACTTCATTAACCCCCTCACTCATGGGGGTCATTATTGACCCCCATAAGCCATTCATTAACCCTGTCACTCATGGGGGTCAATACAGAACCCCATAAGCCCTTCATTAACCCGGTCACTCATGAAGTAAAAATAGACCCCTGTAAGCACTTAATTAACCCCCTCACTCATGGAGGTCAATACAGACCCCCATAAGCCCTTCATTAACCCTGTCACTCATGCGAGGGTCAATACAGACCCCTATAAGTACTTAATCAACCCCCTCACTCATGGGGGTCAATATAGACCCCCATAAACCCTTAATTAACCCTGTCACTCATGGGGATCAATACAGACCCCCATAAGCCCTTAATTAACCCTGTCACTCATGGGGGTCAATACAGACCCCCATAAGCCCTTCATTAACTCTGTCACTCATGGGGGTCAAAAAAGACCCCCATAAGCACTTAATTAACCCCCTCACTCATGGGGTCAATACAGACCCCCATAAACCCCTAATTAACCCTGTCACTCATGGGGGTCAATATAGACCCCCATAAGCCCTCCGTTAATCCTGTCACTCATGGGGGTCAATACAGACCCCCATAAGCCCTTCATTAACCCTGTCACTCATGAGGGTCAATACAGGCCCCATAAGCACTTCATTAACCCCCTCACTCTTGGGGGTCATTATTGACCCCCATAAGCCATTAATAAACCCTGTCACTCATGGGGGTCAATACAGACCCCCATAAGCCCATCATTTAACCCGGTCACTCATGGAGTAAAAACAGACCCCCGTAAGCACTTAATTAACCCCCTCACTCATGGAGGTCAATACAGACCCCCATAAGCCCTTCATTAACCCTGTCACTCATGGGGGGTCAATACAGACCCCTATAAGTACTTAATCAACCCCCTCACTCATGGGGGTCAATATAGACCCCCATACACCCTTAATTAACCCTGTCACTCATGGGGGTCAATACAGACCCCCATAAGCCCTTCATTAACCCTGTAACTCATGGGAGTCAATACAGACCCCCATAAGCCCTTCATTAACCCTGTCACTCATGGGGGTCAATACAGACCCCCATAAGCCCTTCATTAACCCCGTCACTCATGAGGGTCAATATAGATCCACATAAGCCCTTCATTAACCCCGTCACTCATGAGGGTCAATATAGACCCCCATAAGCCCTTAATTAACCCTGTCACTCATGGGGGTCAATACAGGCTCCCATAAGCCCTTCATTAACCCTGTCACTCCTGGGGGTCAATACAGGCCCCCATAAGCACTTCATTAACCCCCTCACTCATGGGGGTCAATATAGACCCCCATAAGCCCTTCATTAACCCTGTCACTCATGGGGGTCAATACAGACCCCCATAAGCCCTTCATTAACCCCGTCACTCATGAGGGTCAATATAGATCCATATAAGCCCTTCATTAACCCCGTCACTCATGAGGGTCAATATAGACCCCCATAAGCCCTTAATTAACCCTGTCACTCATGGGGGTCAATACAGGCTCCCATAAGCCCTTCATTAACCCTGTCACTCCTGGGGGTCAATACAGGCCCCCATAAGCACTTCATTAACCCCCTCACTCATGGGGGTCATTATTGACCCCCATAAGCCATTCATTAACCCTGTCACCTATGGGGGGTCAATACAGACCCCCATAAGCCCTTCATTAACCCGGTCACTCATGGAGTAAAAACAGACCCCCGTAAGCACTTAATTAACCCCCTCACTCATGGAGGTCAATACAGACCCCCATAAGCCCTTCATTAACCCTGTCACTCATGGGAGGGTCAAAACAGACCCCTATAAGCCCTTCATTAACTCTGTCACTCATGGGGGTCAATACAGACCCCCATAAGCACTTAATTAACCCCCTCACTCATGGGGTCAATACAGACCCCCATAAACCCCTAATTAACCCTGTCACTCATGGGGGTCAATATAGACCCCCATAAGCCCTCCGTTAATCCTGTCACTCATGGGGGTCAATACAGACCCCCATAACCCCTTCATTAACCCTGTCACTCATGAGGGTCAATACAGGCCCCCATAAGCACTTCATTAACCCCCTCACTCATGGGGGTCATTATTGACCCCTATAAGCCATTCATTAACCCTGTCACTCATGAGGGTCAATACAGGCCCCCATAAGCACTTCATTAACCCCCTCACTCATGGGGGTCATTATTGACCCCTATAAGCCATTCATTAACCCTGTCACTCATGGGGGTCAATACAGACCCCCATAAGCCCTTCATTTAACCCGGTCACTCATGGAGTAAAAACAGACCCCCGTAAGCACTTAATTAACCCCCTCACTCATGGAGGTCAATACAGACCCCCATAAGCCCTTCATTAACCCTGTCACTCATGGGGGGTCAATACAGACCCCTATAAGTACTTAATCAACCCCCTCACTAATGGGGGTCAATATAGACCCCCATACACCCTTAATTAACCCTGTCACTCATGGGGGTCAATACAGACCCCCATAAGCCCTTCATTAACCCTGTCACTCATGGGAGTCAATACAGACCCCCATAAGCCCTTCATTAACCCTGTCACTCATGGGGGTCAATACAGACCCCCATAAGCCCTTCATTAACCCCGTCACTCATGAGGGTCAATATAGATCCACATAAGCCCATCATTAACCCCGTCACTCATGAGGGTCAATATAGACCCCCATAAACCCTTAATTAACCCTGTCACTCATGGGGGTCAATACAGGCTCCCATAAGCCCTTCATTATCCCTGTCACTCATGGGGTCAAAACAGACTCCTTTAAGCACTTAATTAACCCCCTCACTCATGGAGCTCAATACAGACCACCATAAGCCCTTCATTAACCCTGTCACTCATGGGGGGTCAATACAGACCCCCATAAACCACATAAGTGCCATGACGGTTCTCAAGGACCATCATGACACTAAGTAAAAACACTACACTGCACTATACCCCCCAATAAAACATTAAATATCAACTAAACACCCTCTACACTAACCTATTAACACCTACACTACCTACCTACACTACCTACCTACACTACCTACCTACCCCTTAATAACCCCCCAGCACTCTAATTACAGAAAAAAAAAAAACTAAAGTCATAAATAATAAAAAAATCTACATTACATAAAATAAAAAAACCTAAATCACAAAAAATGTAAAAAGGAACATTACAGAAAATAAAAAAATACATTACAAGCCCCCCCCCTACTACAGAAAATAAAAATACACACCTGAAAAGGAAATACATATAATACATACAATACAATACAAATACATACAATACAAATAAAATGAAATACAATACAATACACCCCTATCTAATATACAATACATCCTATCTATCTAATATACATCCCCCAATCTATCTAAATAAATACCACAATATAATACTGTATACATCCTATCTAATATACATCCCCCAATCTATCTAATATACAATAAATACTATGGGCCTCATTCTATTACCGGCCGCAGCCGCTGCGGGGCCGCAAGGACCGGCCGCAAGCTTTACGGCTATTCTATTCCCCTCCCGGCCATGGACTCCGGAAGGCTTGCGGCCGGCGCCTTGCTATCTCTTGCGGCCGATCGCGTCCGAGGAAAGCCTTTGATCTAAAACGGCCGCAAGGAAATCGGCCGTAAGAAAAGCCTGGTTGCGATTCTATTGCTCCAGGAACCCTGTCTGCAAGGCTAAAAACGAGCCGCAGCTTACTTGCAGCAAACAGGTCCCGCTAGCACCAATTAAGCACATAAAATAGCTCAAATAAAGCCATCCTGCACTTTGCGGAGTCTATAAAGTGATATTCGGTGTTAGAAAAAATAGCACATAATTACCCTATACTCAAATCCGTAAAATAATATTTTTTTTATATACGTAAAATATCCATGTAAAAAGTCCATAGGGCTTGGAGCATCTCAGACACGCCCACGCCGCAGCCAGAAAATAAACAGTTAATTTGAACTCGGGTTTGGGCTGATGTGCAAGCTTGAGAGTTGGTTCCTTTTAATCCTCATGTCCCCCAATATGATCCCTAGCATTTACATAGCTGTGTAGTGCAGGCTTGAATTTATTTTTGCGTTTTTATATTTCAGAGCTTACGGCCGGTTCCAAGATATGCGGCCGGCCGTAAGGGGAGATCCTTGCGGGGCCGTATAATAGAATCGCGAGTTAACTGAACCCCTGCAAGGAATCGCAGCCTTACGGACGATTTACGGCCGGTAATAGAATGAGGCCCTATCTATCTAATATACATCCTATATATATAATATACATCCCCCAATCTATCTAACATACAATAAATACTATCTATCTAATATACATCCTATCTATCTAATATACATGGACTGGAAGGCCAGAGACAACACTAGACGGATAATTGATCTCATTCAACAGGGTTAGTATGGCCCTGATGAAACCCTAATCTTAAGCCTTCATGTTGAGAAAGCATTCAATCAGATCACCTGGGGCTACATGAAAGTCATTATCTGTAAGTTTGGTTTACAAGATCCGATTATCATCCAAGGTATCTTGTCACTTAATAAATCTCTTTCTATGAATATTAAATGCTCAGCCAGCAGCTCTCATTCCCAGTCCACAATGTCACAAGACAGGGCTACCCCTCGCCCCTCTTTTCCTCACCCTTGTTATGGAATCCTT
This sequence comes from Discoglossus pictus, assembly GCA_027410445.1. NCBI lineage: Eukaryota > Metazoa > Chordata > Amphibia > Anura > Alytidae > Discoglossus > Discoglossus pictus. The sequence continues at coordinate 444,320,945 of CM050166.1, read as the reverse complement.
TAGCTTATCAATTCATAAATACGCAAACATAACAGGTCCAAGAATATAGTTACTCTTAATAATCCTCAAAAAGGTGACATTTTACCTTGCCTTATAAGCTGTATTAAACCAAACTAAGGAAGAAATTAAGGATAGGAGAAAAAAAAAAAAAGGAAAAAAATAATAATAATATAAAGAGTATTAGTACTAGCATTGAGTAGGATATATCAGAATGAGTAGATTTAGTTAGACAGTCTGAATAGACAGCGTGTGAACTCTAAGGCTGTTGTATATAGAACTGATCCATTTAACGTTTGGTGGAAAGCCCTGTGTAATTATATTAATCTCTTGTTAGCTTAGAGATAGGAAATAACTAAAGTATCCATAGTCTTAGAGCTCTAAGGGATAGACGAGGGCCTATCTCCTTTTCCTAACAAGAAATTGGTCTTGGCCTATTGGTAATTGGTGATAGAGGGGTGGGAAAACAAACAGGGAAAAAAGGGAAAGGGGAGAGAGAGGGAAAGAAAAATAAAAAAAGGGAGAATTAAGGGGAAAGGGGGAAAAAGGAGAAAAAGGGAAAAAAATAGAAATAATGTTTTTTTTGCAGGGAGAAGGAAAATGTACCAAACGATCTCTAAAGGGAAGAATAGGTAAAAGGAAAAAAAATGTCCACTAGAACTTCAGCTATCCCTTCTCACAAGGGTAAAGTTGGTAAATTTGATAAAGTTAACCCTCTTCTTCAACTCTCCCTAGCGGAGGATTTATCAACCTTCAACTCTTCGAATTCGGATAATTCATCATCAGTAGAGACAAAATCCCCATTACCAGTAGACAAGGAAATTCTGACAGTATCCTTATTAAAAAGCCTATTAAGTGAGTTTCAGAGCTCTCTTGAAAAATCAGATAGCTGTAGAATTGACAAATAATGATAAAACAATGTCTGTTATTGCAGAGAGGTGTACAGTTGTTGAGAAAAGACAAGAGGAAATCTGGGAAGAAAATCAAAAATTAAAATCACAAGTTAAAAAACTAGAAGATGAGGTTAAGCTATTGAAAGCTAGCCAAAATAGAATTGATGAAGTATCGAGAAGGAATAATTTAAGACTGCGAGGGATACCCAAATCTATTGGTCCTATGAAATCCTGCAAAAAGAAGAGAGTATAGGGAATTTACTAAAATTTTAAGGGAAGAAAAGATTGTATACAAATAGGGTCACCCCGCAAAAGTTTTTATAGTTAGGGGGAATAAGAAAATTGCCATTAATCCACTAAAGGAAGCACAGAGATTTTTATCACAACAAAAAATGTAACATGGTTGGGTCCTCCCTGAGTTACCCCTAGAAAAAACTCACCAGGATTGTCATAAAGTTTAAGAGATAAAGGAGAGCACTAGGGGGTAGCTCCTGAGGTTTTAGCACAGAGTGTGAGAGGCAAATTTTATGAGTGGTTCACTTGTTTATACATTAGATAAGGACTATTAGCTATCACATTTATATAAAGTATACAAAGAAGGGTGATAACGTTTATAGGGGCTATATAGCCTCCGTTTATTGAATAAAAGGCTTCTTTTTTTTATTTCTTCTTTTTCTTTGGAGCAAAATTTACATAATTATGGCGGAGCTTTAGGCGCAGCTCTGAGGTGCTGGTCAGTAGCCCTCTTGCTGTCCAGTTCTTATGCTAACAATGATGGATCAGAATTGTACATTTCCGTCAAGGGGGATTGGGTATGTATGGGGTATATGTATTTATTTTTGTGTTGTGTATTTTGTGGTTGTTTAAATGTTGTGGGTTTTGAGGAAATGTTTGTACAGCTTTTTAACACTCCAAGGTTATTCCAAGATTATTTATGTTTAGTTTATGACTTGTCCCATTAAACTTATTACCTATAATGTAAGGGGGTTGAACACACCCTACAAAAGGAAGGTTATTTCAGGGTTATTCCAGGCGGAGAAGGCAGATATTATTTGTGTCCAGGAGACACTTTGGGTGGGAGAAAGGAACATCTTATTGAGTAGTTTGTATGACACTTGTGCTGTTTCCAACTATAAGACTAAGTCTAGAGGTACTGCCATTCTACTGAGTAAAAATAATTGTGTGATGGAAAATGTTATACAAACCGACCCTGAAGGGAGATATTCTATCTGGGCTGGATCAATCAACAATGTTAGTTATACAATAGCAAATTTGTATGCTCCTAAGCAAAATCAAAAATGATGAATAAGATAAGAAAGTGAATATTGATAATTGCTGGGGATAAGAATATGGTGTTGGACATTGAAGTGGATAGGAAATCGGAGAAAATAGCAAATAGAGAACTTATGGTTTCACGTAGGTTCCAGGCTTCCTTGGCAAGATATAAGTTGTTTGACGCATGGCGGACATTCCATCCTGGAGAGAGAGATTATATATTTTTCTCCAACTGCCATGCATCATGCACAACGATAGACTATTGTTTGGTAGGACCAAGAGGTTATAAACAGAGTAGAAAGAGTTGATATAGGCCCTTTAGGAGATTCAGATCATGCTAGTGTTACCATGTATATTAGTAAGCCTTGGAATAAGTCAAGATAAAAAGGTTCAGAATACACCAGTCCTTATTTAAATCGTCCATGGATAGGGACTATATCTCCAAGACAATGGAAGAATATATAGAGTTCAATGAAGACTCTGTCATTTCTAAAGTTAATTTGATCTCATTAGCATCCAAGAAAAGTAAGGAAAGAGGGAAATCCTTGAGAGACTTATATATTATATTAAATAAGGCTAAAAACCTCAATAAATTGGCACCTAATAAAGATACTTCCATGGAAATATTGACTATACAGAAATCAATAAGAGAAATTCAACAAACAGAAATTGATAAGAATATCTGGATACTACTATAAAGATCTGTACAGTTTGGAGGCTAGTGGAGATGTGATTAAGCCTACAAAGAATTAATATCAGCATTCTTGGACTCTGTCCAACTGCCTAAAATCTCAGCCCTACAAAGTGACAAATTGGAGGATCAAATTTCCTTAGCAGAAGTAGAAGTAGCTATTAGTGCTCTCAAATTTAATTTTCCAGTGTTATTTGAAGATATTGAGCCCACATCTATTGAATAGCTTTAACGAAATCAGATTGTCAGGCTCAGCGCCTGCTGAATCACTTCAGGCTGTAATTGTTACCATCCATAAAGATGGAAAAGTGGAGAACAAGTGCTCCAATTACAGACTGATTTATCTTCTAAATATTGATATCAAAATTTATGCTAGGATTCTAGCAAAGAGGCTGAGCCTGGTAATGAAAGGTCTAGTTAGCGATGATCAATCAGGGTTCCTAAAGGAGCGCCAAGGCCTGCATAACACAAAAAATTGTTTGACATCTTGGACATTTGCAAAATAAAAAAGATTCCTTTTTTAGCATTAGCTATAGACGCAGAAAAGGCTTTCGATCGTTTGAATTGGGAGTTTTTGAAAATGACCTTGTGAAAATTTGGCCTGGGAGACTTTATGGCACTATATTCCAATAATTGTGCCTTTATATGTGGACCAGGGTTTGAAAACAGATAGCTTCTATATCTATAACGGCTCTAGACAAGGATGTCCATTGTCTCCACTTATTTTGCTTTAGCTATGGAGCCGTCGGCTGAAAAAATAAGATGCGATATTAATATTAAGGGAGTTGCAATGGAGAAAGTGAATCCAAAAATAACATTATTTGCAGATGATGTAATTATTACAACTTCAGAACCAGAAACTTCAGTAGAATATCTATTAAAAATAATTCATCAATATGGGTCTATTTCCTACTATAAAATTAATCATAGTAAGACATTGATGATCAATTTAGATGGTATAACAAAAGGCCAACTTAAAGAATTTTGACTTTGATTGGCCGTCTAACCATTTTACACATCTTGGTATTGAATTTTCACCATGCTGGCATAATATAATTAAGAATAATTACAATAAGATGTTTAAGGATATTAGAGCAGTTCTAGATTCTTGGCGCAAGTTGAATCTGTCCTGGATGGGCAGGGTATCAGCGGTCAAAATGTTGGTATTACCCAAAGTAGTATATCTTTTTAGGTGTATGCCAATGAAGATTCCAAAAGAGCTACTAAAGAGATTTTAGGTTACTATAGATAAGTATATTAACAAATCAGGTAATTTTAGAATCAAAAATTTGATCTTAAATAGGAGTTATTGGGAAGGAGGTCTTGGCACCCCGAACCTTGAACAATATTTCCAAGCAACTGCACTTTTTCACGTTATGAGATTATTATATGCAATCCAGAATTTAAATGTTTACAAATAGAATATCTTCAGCCGTCTCAGTTAAATTTGGGGAGCACTATACGGAGTAAAATATTGGATAAGAAAGATATTAGCAATTGTCTACCAGTTACTAGATGGTCCAGTTTAAATAAGAGATATAATCTGGTCCCTTTTCCCTCTCCTGTGATTCCCCTGACAATATTCCAGAACAAATTAAGTTATAGAAAGAACGTTAACTGGGCACAATGGAAGCTAAATTTGATAAAGGACATCTATAGAAACATCAAACTTGTTCCCTTTGATAATTTAATGAGGGAAAGAGGAGTACCGCCTAGCTTGTGGTTACAATATAATCCATTGAAGCTCGAGATAGGGAAATTAGTGGGTAAATTAGTTCCCCATAGAGAGATTACTGCCTGTGTGTGTCTTACTGCGTGTGGGTTTCACTACCTGTGTGTGTGTGTGAGTCTTACTGTATGTTTGTCACTGCCTGCGTGTCTCTGCCTGTGAGTGTGTGTGCCTCTGCCTGTGTGTGCGTGTCTCTTTGTATTTTTGTCACTTTGTGTGTGAGTGTCACTGCCTGTGCTTGTGTCACTTTGTGTGTGTGTCTCTCTGTATGTTTGTCACTGCCTGTTTGTGTATGTCTTACTGTGTGTATGTGACACTGCCTGTGTGTGTGTTGCTTTGTGTGTGTGTCTCTTTGTATGTCACTGCCTGTGTGTGAGTGTCACTACCTTTGTGTGTGTCTCTGCTTGTGTGTGTCTTACTGTGTGTGTGTGTGTTTCACTACCTATGTGTGTCTCTTTGTATGTTTGTCACATTTGCATATGTCACCACCTTTGGGTGTCACAGTCTGTATGTGCGACTGCCTGTGTGTGTCTTACTGCTTGTCAGTTCCTGTGTAGGTTTCACTACCTGTGTGTGTCGCTGTGTGTGCATGTCTCTGCATGTGTGTGTGTCTCTTTGTATGTTTGTCACTGCCTGTGTGTGTCACTGCCTGTGTCTTACTGTATATGTTTGTCACTGCCTGCGTGTGTCTCTGCCTGTGAGTGTGCATCACTGCCTGTGTGTGCGTGTCTCTTTGTATATTTGTCAATGTGTCTTACAGTATGTGTACAGGACATTGCTTTGTGTGTGTCTTTGTATGTCACTGCATGTTTGTGTGAGTGTCACTACCTTTGTGTCTGTGTCTCTGCCTGCGTGTGTGCGTGTGTCACTGCCTGCGTGTGTGTGTGTGACACTGCTTTTGTGTGCATCACTGCCTGTGTATTTTTGAATTTTCTGAGGTCTAAACTATCAGACAATATATAATGTTAAAGGATTATATTGATGGACAGGGACAGACTATACTTTTCTTCTGTGCTGTTTTTATTTTATGAGCGTCTTGGTTAGACATTAAGATAATATTACCCAACTGTATTCTCAGTGTACTCAAACGATCCAGGGCTTTTGTTATTCAAAAAACTTTTACTAATAGTATTGGCTTTTGTAAAAGTAGAAAGCACCAAGTGGAAGAAAATGATTTTCATTATTTATATTTTTCTGAATTTTGCACACAATTAAAATAATAAAGATACCAACTTTTAGCTGAAAGTCTACTGAAAAGACCCACAACAAAACTTTACAAAAGTGTCTGCCCTCCTGGGTCCTGAACCTCTGATACTGAAAGGGTTAAATAGTAAACTTGAATTATTTTAAGCAATGGTTAATTCAATTAAGCAATATCTAAAAATGACAACAGCTAAGTAAATTCTGAATTAAAAATAACTTTTGACTCATTTATCAACATAACACTGGCTGATATTTTGGTGCTTTACAGAGAAATTACATTTAATTTTAATTATGTTTAATAACTGTTGCCAAAAAGTCTACTGAACCCATTATGAAGTATCAGCACTTCATATTAATTTCAACAATCAACTCTTGTGGTCTAATATCAGGTGAAATTCTTAACGATAATAGACTCATCAATCGATTTAATTTATTCGAAATATCTATAAAATATCATACATAAAAGTATCAATTATAAACAGAGTATTAACACATTTTTAGACAGATTATCATAGACAACTCATAATGGGCTTAATAAATTGGCTGATGCAACGAAACCACCATAGAACCCAATAAAATAATGGGAGGGTCTATCAAGGTTTAAAACAATGTATACAAGATTATTAAAAAACAATATAAACTAGTTTACAGTCTCACATATGGATTATGAGTGCTCAGCAGGATGGTGTATAATTATCAGAGTCCCTTATATCACTGTCCCTTATGTAACCAAACAGATAGCAGCGATGCACAGACCCAGTGCAAGCTCCTAGTATGTCTCCTCATAATACAAGCTGATACACTAATATAATTTACTAAATGACAAGCACTGCTGAAAAGTTATATTAACATTCTTTACAACTCAGATATCTATTGTCAAGCACCATATGTGTAAGACTGAATAGATTTTATGAGCTTGTAAATGTTTGGGATTAATTACTTTTAAATTATCTTGGTAGAATTGCATGATGTGTCATGTAGATATATAATAGCTGATCGAGATTATGCATATTGCAGATAAGAGGAGAACTAAAAAGGGTTGAACTATTCCCACATTCAGAAAAAGTCAATTATCTTTCTCCTGTGTGAGTTCTCATATGTTTAGTTAGATATTTGTTCTGATTGAAACATTTGCTGCATTCAGAACATGCAAATGGTTTTTCCCCTGTGTGAGTTCTCATATGTTGATTGAGATTTGCAGCCTCACTGAAACATTTCCCACATTCAGAACATGCAAATGGCCTTTCACCTGTGTGAGTTTTCTTATGTTTTTTAAGATTTTGGGCCAGACCGAAACATTTCCCACAGTCCGAACATGTAAATGGCTTTCCCCCTGTGTGAGTTATCATATGTTGATTGAGACTTGCAGACCGACTGAAACATTTCCCACACTCAGAACATGCAAATGGCTTTTCCCCTGTGTGAGTTCTCACATGTAGATTGAGATGTGCGGCCAGACTGAAACATTTCCCACATTCAGAACATGCAAATGTTTTTTCTCCTGTGTGAGTTATCATATGTTGATTGAGACTTGCAGACCGACTGAAACATTTCCCACAATCAGAACATGCAAATGGCTTTTCCCCTGTATGTGTTCTCACATGTAGATTGAGATGTGAGGCCAGACTGAAACATTTCCCACATTCAGAACATGCAAATGGTTTTTCTCCTGTGTGAGTTCTCATATGTTGATTGAGATTTGCGGCCCGACTGAAACATTTCCCACATTCAGAGCATGCAAATGTTTTTTCTCCTGTGTGAGTTATCATATGTAGCTTGAGTTGTGTGGCCCGACTGAAACATTTCCCACATTCAGAGCATGCAAATGGCTTTTCCCCGGTGTGAGTTCTCATATGTAGATTGAGACTTGCGGCCTGACTGTAACATTTTCCACATTCAGAGCATGCAAATGGCTTTTCCCCGGTGTGAGTTCCCATATGTACATTGAGACTTTTAGCCCAACCAAAACATTTTCCACATTCAGAACATGCAAATGTTTTTTCTCCTGTGTGAGCTCTCATATGTTGATTGAGACTTGTGGCATGACTGAAACATTTCCCACAGTCAGAACATGCAAATGGTTTTTCTCCTGTGTGAGTTCTCATATGTTGATTGAGATTTGTGGCCTGACAGAAACATTTCCCACATTCAGAACATTCAAATGGCCTTTCACCTGTGTGAGTTTTCTTATGTTTTTTAAGATTTTGGGCCAGACCGAAACATTTCCCACAGTCCGAACATGTAAATGGCTTTCCCCCTGTGTGAGTTATCATATGTAGATTAAGATGTGCGGCCCGACTGAAACATTTCCCACATTCAGAACATGTAAATGGCCTTTCTCCTGTGTGAGTTCTCATATGTACCGTTAGATATGTGTTCTGACTGAAACATTTGCCACATTCAGAACATGCAAAAGTTTTTTCTCCTGTGTGAATTCTCATGTGTTGTTTGAGACTTGTGGCCGAAATGTAACATTTTCCACAATCAGAACATTCAAATCTGTTTTGTCCTATGCAAGTTTTTTTCTTTGCTTCAAGACAACTATGGTATACACTGAAATATTTCAATACACAGTCTAGTGAACTAGGAGAAGTTTGGTCCTCTTCAAGGGTGTTAAAAATCTCAGATCCACCTGTTGAAAACAATAGCACCATGAGTAAATGATTTTAACATACTACTAAATGAAAATGACTAGCCTAAGTCTGAGACCAATTTTAAGTTAATAAACTTCCAATTTGGTTGAATGTCTAAAGAGTGTAGAATGATCCTGTGGATTACCAATTACTGTCAATTCTGGACTTTTATTGTATATTCATTTGTTTGCTGTACAATAGCATATATTACATTTTGTTTAATAAACTCCTATATATATATATATATATATATATATATATATATATATATAATCACTCTCTGGATCGCTACCTTGCTGTAATGAAGGAGCTTGTGTACCTCAGTGAAGCTGTGAGCTAAACCATGGGCAGTTCATAGCACAGAGGGCAGACAAATGTTGGTCCACTGAAGAAGGAACTGGTGACTCAGATAGATATATAAAGATTATGGTTGCAAACACACATTATATATATATACATATATATATATATATATATATATATATATATATATATATGTGTCTCTGCCCTCCCTGCTGTTTACTGATCTAATTGTATTAGGGTGATCAAATAGTTTTAAAAATATCAATGGCTGCTGATCCCTTATATTCAGTTCTTCTTGTTCAAACTTTGAGACAATTGGAGGCTTCACATGTAAAGGTCCTACACAGAGATAGATGAACGGCTTCTAGACCTGCACCATTTTAATAATTCGATATAGTCTAGTGTGGAAAATAGTCATTTCCAGTTTAGCTCCCACTAATTAATTGTGTTACACTCTTGTTCACTCTTGACTATTGTGTCTTATTGCTAAGAAGAATATTATCTGTGGTATTTTATATATATATATATATATATATATATATATATATATATATATATATATATATATATATATATATATATAAGAGAACAAACAGTATTACCTGAGCTCCTATTTACTGGGTTTCCCAACTTCCTGAGTGGCCGGTGATTCTCCATCATCACATCCTTGTACAGCTCCTTGTGTCCTTCTATATACTCCCACTCCTCCATAGAGAAATAGACGGCAACATCATCACACTTTATAGGGACCTGGAATACACAACTAGCTTAATTATGTTAAAAAGGACTATAAGAAAAGCCAAACACACAAAATATATATACTTTGATTTACTGATACCATATATTTGGGGAGACCAGGAAAGTAGATTCAAAAGTTGAAGTGATTTATTCATTGTATAAGATACTGAGAAGCAAATGAGGCCTCGTATGACCAGTACTGGAGTCATACAGGAGCCATACAGAGATGTTCTGATATCAGTCATTTATACCTCTCAGAAGGTACAGACATAGTCATGTCACAAATCTGGTCACTTATTAAAAACTTCAGTAAAAAATAAAAACATAGTATATATAGTCAATTTATGTGTTATCAATATCCTATGGGAGAACATTTCCATCATCCTAATCCTGGTTTCTTGTATCATCCTAAAGGTAAGTATGTTGCTTGCTCTCCTCCTCACAAAGCTAAAGTGAATAAGCAAAAGGTGACTGCCTGGTATAAAGTATAACTCGTACACTACCTTTCCCCCACCCACATTACATAGCATTACTAATCCACAGTATCTAAACTAGACAGGTCCCAATTACACTGTCTAGCCAGGGTCCCATACTGTTCTTACCCATCATCTCTTCTAGTGGCTTTAAAATCGATGAGAAATTGAAACTTGATGATCTAAACCATATTATCAATTTTATCAAAGGATTTATATAGTTATTTAGATTGTAACTTTGCAAGTTTTTAATCTTACATGGTGCTTTTAAGGAAAGCTCTATGGACAATGGCTTTTCAATTAATGCAACAGGTCTGGTGCAGACATAGTTAAGAGCGATGTCATTACAGACATAGATAATAGTGGTGTCATTACAGAGACATAGATAAGAGCGCGTCATTACAGTGACATAGATAAGAGCGATGTCATTACAGACATAGATAAGAGCGGTGTCATTACAGAGACATAGATAAGAGCGCGTCATTACAGTGACATAGATAAGAGCGATGTCATTACAGACATAGATAATAGCGGTGTCATTACAGAGACATAGATAAGAGCGGTATCATTACAGTGACGTACATAAGAGCAGTGTCCTGTTGCTGCAATTCTCACCTCTCCAGTGAGCAGATGAATGATCTCCTGGGCGTGACCCAAAATCCTCTCCATAATCTTCCTATCCTTCATCTCAGTGATCTTTATGGTGTTAGTCAGATACTGCAGGAGAGAGACCTAAGAGAATGGGAAGAAGCAGGAATAGTAATGTCTGATAAGCCAGAATATAATGTATATACAGTAGACCCTCGACATTCGTGGCTTTGACATTCACGGCTTTGGCATTTGCGTTTTTTTTGTTTTGCTGTGCTTTATTGTTTTTTTTATTTTATTTCTCGTGAACTTTGCTCCTAGTGGTTCTAAGAGACAGAAGAAAGTGAAAACTTTGCAAGAAAAAGTGGAAATGTTGGATATGCTTAGTAAAGCAAAGTCTATTGCTGAGGTTGCCCGTCATTATGGCATTAATGCATCTACTGTCAGATATACCAAATAGTATAAGAAAATGGTGGCTCAGGTATATAATTATGATACCTATATCTAAATAAGGGTGCTCCTAAGGATAAGTGTATATTACAATAATGTAAAGAGAAACGAATCAGATCCACTTATACGGCACACCTTCTATACAAATCTCCAAAGAGAATAATAAGATAAAATTTAACTTTTAATACAGGGGCTAAGTATGGTCAAATCTGCAATAGATTATTTCCACAACATCGACCTATGAGACCGTGTCAACATACACCAACATTTTTAATGAGATGAAGAAGCTGAACCAATGTATTTTAAGAAGAAAAGACCAAGACCTGTTTCCACTTCCACGCCTTCTACCTCTGCCGTACCCGAGGCACCCGGCTCTTCTATGCCTATTGTACCCCTACAAGACCTGAATGCAGACCCTGATGATCTTCCAATGCTGGACTAAATACTGGACTAAATACTGTACAGTACAGTTCTGTAGCTAGATACAGTAATGAACAATAAACATGTTTTGCTGTTCTGTTCGTAGGCAACAAACTGTTTTGCAAGTTTAATATTGACAGAGCGAGAAAGAGAATTACTGTAACCATTTTTTATGCTGTGCTTATGATTGAAGTTAAAGTGAAAAAATAAATCTAATAAAATAATCCTAAAATATAACGGTTATTCACCGAATTCTAGAAATTGTTATACAGTAGTCTGTGAATACTGTACAGTACTGTATACAGCACAGTATAGTGTATACGGAGCAAAAAAGATAAAATCTCATTGTAATTAGAACATGGACTCCTCTCCAATATACAAAAAGGTGCTCTGATTTACCATACTCCATGTGACTATTTAATTGGTTTTAGGTCACTTTGTGTATTTGCATTTGGCTTTATATTTTAGAGGAGGACATGTTCTGATTTTAATCACATTTTCCTTTTTTGCACCATTAACAGTGCTATACAGTATACTGTACGGTCTCAATTTCTAGAATTAGGTCCTCATTATAACATCTCCAGCAGCTCCCACCTCTCTGGTCCTCATTATAACATCTCCAGCCGCTCCCACCTCTCTGGTTCTCATTATAACATCCTCAGCAGCTACCACCTGTCTGGTCCTCATTATAACATCTCCAGCAGCTCCCACCTCTCTGGTTCTCATTATAACATCCTCAGTAGCTCCAACCTCTCTGGTCCTCGTTATAACATCCTCAGCAGCTACAACCTCCCTGGTCCTCATTATAACATCTGCAGCAGCTCCCACCTCTCTGGTTCTCATGATAACATCCTCAGTAGCTCGCACCTCTCTGGTCCTCATTATAACATCCTCAGTAGCTCCCACCTCTCTGGTCCTCATTATAACATCCTCAGCAGCTACAACCTCCCTGGTCTTCATAACATCTGCAGCAGCTCCCACCTCTCTGGTTCTCATTATAACATTCTTAGTAGCTCCCACCTCTCTGGTCCTCATTATAACATCTTCAGTAGCTCGCACCTCTCTGGTCCTCGTTACAACATCTCCAGCAGCTCCCACCTCTCTGGTTCTCATTATAAGATCCTCAGTAGCTCCCACCCCTCTGGTCCTCATTATAACATCCTCAGCAGCTACAACCTCCATGGACCTCATTATAACATCTGCAGCAGCTCCCACCTCTCTGGTTCCGATTATAACATCCTCAGTAGCTCCCACCTCTCTGGTCCTCATTATAACATCCTCAGTAGATCGCACCTCTCTGGTCCTTGTTACAACATCTCCAGCAGCTCCCACCTCTCTGGTCCTCATTATAACATCCTCAGTAGCTCCCACCTCTCTGGTTCTCATTATAACATCTCCAGCAGCTTCAACCTCTCTGGTCCTCATTATAACATCTCCCACTTCTCTGGTCCTCATTATAACATCCTCAGCAGCTACCACCTCTCTGGTCCTCATTACAACATCTCCAGCAGCTCCCACCTCTCTGGTCCTCATTATAACATCCTCAGTAGCTCCCACCTCTCTGGTCTTCATTATAAGCTCTCCAATACCTCTCAGACCTCATTATAACATCTCCAGAAGCTCTCACTTCTCTGGTCCTCATTATGACATCTCCAGCAGCTCCCACCTCTTTGGTCCTCATTATAACATCTCCAGCAGCTCCCACCTCTCTGGTCCTCATTATAACATCCTCAGTAGCTCCCACCTCTCTGGTCCTCATTAAAAGCTCTCCAACACCTCTCAGACCTCATTATAACATCTCCAGCAGCACCCACCTCTCTGGTCCTAATTATAACATCCCCAGCAACTCTCACCTCTCTGGTCCTAATTATAACATCTCCAGCACTTCTCAGTCCTCATTATAACATCTCCAGCAGATCTCACCTCTCTAGTCCTCATAACATCCTCAGCAGCTCCCACCTCTCCAGTCAGCAGGATGGTGATCTCCAGGGCATGAATCAAGATCTTCGCTGGCATCTTCTTGCTGATCATCAGTAAATCAGATACTGTAAGATTGAGATACAACATAAAAAATTGTACCGATGACAGAAGTAATAAAAAATTGAGGAAATTATGGACTTTATGGACTGTATCATATTCTAAGTTTATAGAAATTGGGATGTTATGGAGATATTTTATAATTAATTTGCTGGATTCTATTGGCTATAAATGACACAGTACATTTAGTCTAAAAGAGACTGATCAGTCCCTAGAACTAGATAGAGGGAATCACATATAGTTGTGGATCAGACAGTTGCAACCTTGCGAAGCGAGCCGTGTACGGTACAGGACTTAAGCTGGATGAGCACCAAAGATGCTCATCTGCGAAGTGAGGCGAGCCGTTGAAGCATGAGGGACTTAGGCTGCATTGTGAGGGGCGCAACTACGAGCCAAGCTCGTAACTCTAAAAACCCTACAAACAAAAATAAAAAGTATAAAAAAACAAATATAATAACACACTCACAGACAGGACATGGGGAGAGTTAGGAAGCCTGGGAGTGAGGTTACAAGTGATTTAAAGCAATACTTGGGGGTTTTCGTCAATATAAAAATCGGCTAAGCAAGGGGGAAAAAATGGCGGCCGAATAATGTAAAAATTCTGAAACAACATGAAAAGGAGGCTGTGCAATGCCAGGTACGCAGGACTAACAACATACATGACACAAAATACAGTAACACTGACACAAACAAGCCAGGCACGTGGGACTTTGAAAATACACAATGCACGAGGAACCAAAAATCGTTTTAAATTGAAGCACCGAAGTCGCAAATATTCACATTTATACCGTCAAATGGTGAAAAATTGTTAAATTGCGCATGTGCAATTTTTTCCTCGCGCTCACACTCTATAAATACTGGAAAGTTTCCAGAATGTTATAATTTTCTCCTCAGATGATGAACTGAATGCACGGACGTTTCAAATTTGATTGAGAGATTGTTAACTCGTCATTAATTTTACCAAATACATTCAAAGATATTAGGTAAAGTATTATTTATTAATTGATTCATTGATTAAGGTTAAAAAAAATTGTAAAAAGTTTTAAAACGTGACAACTTAGAGGTCTGATATATATAAAATAAATACAAACATGACCAAAAGGTTTATTACTTATTAATTTATGAAAAAAATGTCTCTAAAAAAAAATACCATTTTAAAATTTCCATAGCCTGGACGTTACTTTACACATCGTATGCTGTATGTCTTTGGATTGTATAACATATAGTCATTACTGAAAGATCATGTAAGAATTTTAAACTGTCAATTTGACAGTCACGCAGATTTTTAGCTGCAGGGGACGTATATGAACACACTGACACGTGTGCATTAAGTCACACACACCAACTTACATACATGATTAAGACTACATTTTATTACAGTAATTAGATTACGTTGAAATATTAATCGTTTTTTATAATCTTTAACTGATTAATTTGCACTCAAAATAAAATATTAGGAAAAGATAACATTTAAAATGTATGTAATTGGACAAATGTTACCTTACCTCAATAGAATTTCAATAAAATACACAGACTGATAAAACTAAAGGCTTCTAATTAATTAATGTAGTCAGTGATTGATGAAAAAACAAATACAAATAATTACATTTTACACTGACATGCAACTTACAATGTGTTAACGTACATGTGTGCACACTATAACATATAGTAATTGATTACATATAATTTCTCATTTTGCAGGTGTCTGTGAATTTATAACTGACAGAGATTTAACCTGCAGTGACGTAAAGAGACTCTTTTGGAGGCTCAGGAATGTGAAAAAAGAGCTGCTGATAGGCATAGAAAGGAGGCCCCAGTCTATCATGTTGGTGACAAGGTGTGGCTGTCAACAAAGAATCTTAAGCTTCGGATTCCTTCTCATAAATTGGGTCAAAGGTTCATGGGACCTTTTGAGATCATTGCTCAGATCAATGCTGTCACTTTCCGTTTGCAACTCCCGAATTCCATGAAAATACATCCAGTGTTTCACGTTGCACTGCTTAAACCTTTTCATGAAAATACTTTCCCTGGCCGAGCCCTGCCTGCCCCACCTCCAGTCCTCGTAGATGGTGAGGATGAGTACAAAGTGGAAACAATTCTTGACTCCAGGATCTTCCGTAACAAGCTTCAATATTTGGTTTGGTGGAAAGGCTATGGTGAGGAGGATAGATCGTGGGAACCAGTGGACAATATTCACACTCCTGATCTTCTTCGGTCTTTCCATGCACAGTACCCTGCTAAACTGGGTAATAGGGCATCCAGAGGCTGCGCCTATAGAGGTGGGGGTAATGTGAGGAATTGACTCTGCTGAGATTCAAACCCTGGTTTGCATGTTGCTAAACCTCTTCCCTACCGGTACATCAGCCTGCCTCTTGCAGATTTACCTGAGATCTGATACCTTGACTCTAAAAGCAATGAAATCAGTGACAACTCTCTTTAGCTGTGTCTGGTCAGCTGTCTGGTTCTTGGCCTATATAAGGCACTTCCTGTCTCTGTATCCTTGCCAGATTATTGTGTGGTTCCTGATTACTTCAATAAAGCTTGTTGCTGTTTCACCTACAAGTTGCTGAACTGGATTATTGCTGACCTTGGCTGCTGATCTCCACAATCTTGTGATTCCTATATCATTACAATATGTTAAGGCGGATACCTGATATGCTGAGTTGGACACTCTAGAGATTATACATTGAGGTGGATAACATAGATAATATATACTGAATTGTCATGGCAGATGCGGAGGTGAAGAAACATCTTAAATATCAAGATTATCCATGTATAAAGCATCAATTGGAGGACTACATTTGTAAACTAATTGGTCTTTTATATATAAAAAGCTTTTCCTTATTTTAAAGGCCCATGAGCCAAGTATAAATAATTACAAGCCTATGGGAGTTCAACCTGATACCTTTCACCTATATTTGATTAACTGCTTTGCTCACTTTTGTCTTTGAATAATAATATTTTTTGGATATTGATGTGGCTGGTGAATGCTTATCAAGGGGATATTGGTGAAATAGAAGGTATTACTAGATTATGATATTGGGCACACTAGGTCCTTCTCTTAAAGGGAGATAACTATATACTCAGGTATTTAAAAAAATATTGGTTCTGAAAATCTAAGGGGAAATATTAAAAGAGACCGGCTATATGGATGTAATGGTATGACATTTACATAATTTCTTTTTTTACCTTTTCCATAATATAAGGCTGATACTTGATATTGATGTAAAAAGAGGTAAAGGATATCCTGTATTATGAGGGCCCAGGTTGCATGTGAAGTTATTTATTACGAGTAGCTGGGGGGAATCATAAAAAGAACTGTGCTGGTGGTTAACGGAGAAGAGATGTCTCAAACTACTTTAAAAGGAAAGAATAGAGAAAGGGAAAAAAAAATGTCCACAAGAACTTCTGTGACTCCTTTACATAGAGGTAAAGGAGGGAAAATTGAGAAGGTTAATCCGCTCCTGCAACTATCCCTTGCGAAGGACTTATCTACCTATAATTCCTCAAATTCAGACAACTCATCTTTGGTACAATTGTCGAATTCCCCTAAACAATTAGACAAGGAAATTTTGACAGTATCTTTATTAAAAAATATATTAAGTTACTTTCAGAGCTCTCTTCAAAATCAAATTGCTATAGAGTTAACTAATAATGCCAAAACAATGGAGGCTATCGTAGAGAGATGTACACTTGCCGAGAAAAGACATGAGGAGATTTGGGAAGAAAATCAAAAATTAAAAGTGCAAGTTAAAAAACTGGAAGTTGAGGTGAAAAATTTAAAATCTAGCCAAAATAGAATTGAAGAAGTGTCACGAAGGAATAATCTAAGAGTAAGAGGCATCTCTGAATCTATTGGCACCAAAGAAATAAAAGAATATGTATTAAAAATATTCAAGTCTATGGACATAAGCCCAGAGGAAGGGGAAAATAGAATAGAAATGTTGTATAGATTACCATTATTACCTAATTTATCGAGAGAAGTCCCGAGGGATACTTTAGTTAGACTGCAGTCTTACTCTTACAAACAAAAAATATTAATTAAAAGTAGACAACTGAAAAAGCTGTCAGCACCGTATGATAAAATCCAAATCTTCTTAGATCTTCCCTTTGAAACTTTGCAAAAAAAGAGAGAGTTTAGGGATTTTACTAAAATCTTAAGGGAAGAAAAAATTGAATATAAATGGGGTTATCCTGTAAAAATATGTATAACCAGAGGAGACCAGAATTTTATTATCAAAACCCTAACGGAGGCTAAGAGAGTTCTGTTACAGCAAAATATTCATTCAATATGATGAGGCCTTTCCAGAGATAATACAAGAGAAATAAAAGGAAGAGTGGCAAAAGTCTGAGAGACGAAAGATAGTCGAAATTTCTAAAATATGATTAAGGACAAATAGGTGGGATAGTAATTATTTTTCGTCCATTAATATATTATATATCTATGATGGTCTTTTATAAGGTCCTGCTGAATTTTTGAACTATTATAAAAAGGTAAAAGCAGTGTTGTATGACGGAGAAGGTGTAGCTCCGGTGGGTGTGGCCAGCAGCCCTCTTGCGGCCCACTACATAAGCCAACAATGACGGATGGGAAAAGTATTTTTCCGTCAAGGGGGAATATGTATGACTGTTGTTGTTTTTATGGTTTTTTTTGGTATGTAATGTTGTACTTTTTATGTTTCAACTGTCCCAAGATTTCAAAGTATTGTAGGTGTACTTTTCTAATATCTAAGGCTACCCAAAGGTATATAACCTTATTGGAAGTATTATTGCTGTTTCTTGATAGATACTCTGATAAATTATGACAGATCCCCCTAAATGTATTACCTATAATGTAAGAGGGTTGAATACACCCTATAAGAGGAAAACAATTTCAAAGTTTTTTTCAAGTAGAGAAGGCAGATATTATCTGTGTACAGGAGACTCCCTGGTAGGTAGAAAAACAATTTCCTGAAATTCCCTGTATGATATTTGTGCAATTTCTAATTATAAGTCAAAGTCCAGAGGTACTGCTATTCTAATGCGTAAAAGCAATCGTATGAGTGAATCGTTTACACAAACAGACCCAGAAGGGAGATATTCTATATGGGCTGGATTAATTAATGATGTTTACTATACCATAGCTAACTAAAACCATAATCAAAATGGTTTTCTAAATAAAATGCTAAAAAAGATCAATAGGTTGAGAAAGGGAATTTTAATAGTTGCCGGATATATGAATATGGTGTTGGAGGTGGGATTAGATAAGAAAACAGATAAAACAGTAATTCAAAATAAAGAAAATATAGGAGTTTCACGTAGATTTCAGGACACGTTGTCAAGATATAAATTGTATGATGCATGGCGGACGTTTCATCCTGGAGAAAGAGATTACACTTTTTATTCTTGTCGACATATGACCTATACAAGAATAGACTATTGTCTGGTAGATGAAGAGGTTATAAATAAAGTTGTAAGAGTTGATATTGGAAGTATTGGAGATTCAGACCATGCCAATGTTACTATGTACATTAATAAGCCATGGAACAAAATAAGATCCAAAAGATTTAGAATAGAACATTCATTATTGAAATGCAGCAAAGACAGGGATCTTATCTTGAAATCCATGGAAGAATATATAACATTTAATAAGGACTCAATTACTTCTAAAGTTACATTCTGAAACTCTTTGAAGGCCTCCCTAAGGGGTAATTTGATTGCATTAACATTAAAGAAAAAAAGAGAAAGAGGAAAATCCCTAAGAGACCTATATATTAAATTAAATAAGGCCAATACCATCAATAAGTTAGATCCTAATAAAGAACTGAAGTCAGAAATTTGGAGTATTCAGAAATCAATAAGAGAGATACATCAAATAAAAATTGATAAGAATATATGGAGAACGCAGCAAAAATATTATCATTTTGCTAACAAGGCCAATAGTCTATTTGCTAATCACTTTAGATACCATAGTAGACCTAAGATCATTTCAGAGATGCTTGACAAGAAGGGGAAAGCTCATAGGCTTCCTGAACCGATCGGAAACATTTTCTTAGATTATTATAAAGATCTATATGATCTAGAGGCAAATGGGGAAGTAACTAGACCTACTAAAGAATTAATAGCAGAATTTTTGGACTCCATACAGCTGCCTCAAAATTCTGATTTACTGTCTGAGAAATTAGAGGAAGAGATCACCATAGTAGAAGTAGAAGAGATTATTACAGCACTGAAGCCAAATAAGTCTCCAGGTCCAGTTGGACTATCGGATTCCTTTTTCCAAAACTATATTAAGATATTGAGTCCATATTTGAAGGATAGTTTTAATGAAATCAGATTATCTGGCTCTGCCCCTGCTGAATCTTTTCAAGCTGTAATTGTAACCATACATTAAGAGGGGAAATCAGAAAATAAATGTTCTAATTATAGCCCAATATCTCTCTTAAATATTGATATTAAACTTTATGCAGGGATAATAGCAAAAAGACTAAGTAATTTAATGAAAGTTCTAGTTAATTATGATCCAGCAGGGTTTATAAAAGAACGACAAGGAATGGATAATACAAGAAAATTGTTTGATATCTTGGATTATTGTAAGTAAAAAAAGACTCCTGCTCTAGCTCTAGCAATTGACACGGAAAAGGCTTTTGATCGTTTGAATTGGGACTTTCTAGTAATGACGTTAAAAAAATTTGGTATTAGTAATAAAGCGATTAGAAGTATTATGGCGTTATATCCCAACAATTGTGCTTTTATAAGTGGAGCTGGGTTTGAAACTGATAGTTTTTGTATCCGTAATGGTACTAGACAAGGTTGTCCTTTGTCCCCAATTATTTTTGCTTTAGGCATAGAACCATTAGCAGAAAAAATAAGAAGTGAAAGTAATATTAAGGGTGTTGCTATAGGAAAAGTAAATTAAAAAATAACTCTATTTGCAGATGATATAATTATTACAACAGCAGAACCTCTAAATTCGGTAGAATACCTAATGAAGGTAATTCAAGAATATGGCCTTATCTCCTATTATCAGATTAATCAAAGTAAGACGGAGGTACTGATGATTAATATTGATGGTATAACAAAAGCTCAGCTTAAAGGAAAGTTTGACTGATTGGTCAACGAGCCATTTTACACATCTTGGTATTGAATTTTCATCTTGTTGGCATAAAATAATTAGAAATAACTATAACTCAATATTTATTGATATAAAAGCTATATTAGAGTCTTGGCGTAAGTTGAACTCATCATGGATGGGTAGAATAGCTGCAATTAAAAGTGCTATATCTCTTTAGATTTATTCCTATGAAAATCCCAAAAGAACTTTTAAAGAGATTTCAAGTTATTATAGATAAATATATCAATAAAGTAGCAAACTTTAGGGTTAAAAATACGATTCTAAATAAGAAATATAATGAAGGGGGTCTTGGAACCCCAAATCTTGAACAATACTATCATGCCACTGCATTATTTCATACTATGAACTTGACTAATGATAAGTCGGAGCTGAAATTCTACCAGATGGAAAGTATAATAATGTCACAGGAAAATGTGGGAGATATTTTCTGGAGTAAATCAGTGAATATGAAGAAAATAAGTAATATTTTACCGGTGTCTAAATTTTGCCTTAAGAGTTGGTATAATATAAATAGGAAATACAAGTTAGCTCCGTTTCCATCACCAATGATACCTTTGACAATGTTTTAGATTAACTTGAATTATGGTGATAATGTTAATTGGGCTCAATGGAATTTAAAGGATATACAGTCAGGTCCATAAATATTGGGACATCGACACAATTCTAAACTTTTTGGCTCTATACACCACCACAATGGATTTGAAATGAAACTAACAAGATGTGCTTTAACTGCAGACTTTCAGCTTTAATTTGAGGGTATTTAAATCAAAATCAGGTGAACGGTGTAGGAATTACAACAGTTTGTATATGTGCCTCCCACTTTTTAAGGGACCAAAAGTAATGGGACAGATTAACAGTCATAAAACAAACTTTCACTTTTTAATACTTGGTTGCAAATCCTTTGCAGTCAATTACAGCCTGAAGTCTGGAACACATAGACATCACCAGATGCTGGGTTTCATCCCTGGTGATGCTCTGCCAGACCTCTATTGCAACTGTCTTGAGTTCCTGCTTGTTTTTGGGGCATTTTCCCTTCAGTTTTGTCTTCAGCAAGTGAAATACATGCTCAATCGGATTCAGATCAGGTGATTGACTTGGCCATTGCATAACATTCCACTTCTTTCCCTTAAAAAACTCTTTGGTTGCTTTTGCAGTAAGCTTCGGGTCATTATCCATCTGCACTGTGAAGCGCCGTCCAATGAGTTCTGAAGCATTTGGCTGAATATGAGCAGATAATATTGCCTGAAACACTTCAGAATTCATCCTGCTGCTTTTGTCAGCAGTCACATCATCAATAAATACAAGAGAACCAGTTCCATTGGCAGCCATACATGCCCACGCCATGACACTACCACCACCATGCTTCACTGATGAGGTGGTATGCTTTGGATCATGAGCACTTCCTTTCCGTCTCCATACTCTTCTCTTCCCATCACTCTGGTACAAGTTGATCTTAGTCTCATCTGTCCATAGGATGTTGTTCCAGAACTGTGAAGGCTTTTTTAGGTGTTGTTTGGAAAACTCTAATCTGGCCTTCCTGTTTTTGTTGTTCCAGAACTGTGAAGGCTTTTTTAGGTGTTGTTTGGAAAACTCTAATCTGGCCTTCCTGTTTTTGAGGCTCACCAATGGTTTACATCTTGTGGTGAACCCTCTGTATTTACTCTTCCATATCACTATGTTTTTGTGAATGGATTATGGAGGCCTAGAAAAAGCAGTGGAAATTAAATAATCCCAAAAATTTACACAGTCAGTCCAAGAGACCTTGAACGTTTCTGGTTACGAATATTACTTAGAAATGTTCCTGGAGCACAACGTTTTGAACACTTAAGAACTGTTAATGACATAGTATATGAATCCTTCCATATAGCTGCAAGACATAGAAACTTACTAGCTGATGATACAGAATGGGAAAGATGTCTAGAAGAAGCAGCACTATGTCAAATGCCACGGCAGATGAGGGAACAATTTGCATTCATTTGTATCTTCTCAAATGCTCCAAATGCATTAGCTTTGTGGGACACATGTAAAAGTAATATGGCTGAAGACTTTATGAAACGATACAATGAACCTATTGCACACTTAAAAGCATTAATGGAAATCCAAGGAGTATTTTTAACTCATGGATTAAGTTGTGCAAGTTTTAATCTGCCTGATCCAGGTCTTATAGATGACATAAACTTTGAAGACTATGACATTCAACTACAAGTACAAAGGACAGAAAGAAAGACTTGCAACTTTAAATACATTACAATTGCAAGCATTTGATGCCATCAAAAATGCACTAGATGATGACATGGTCAAAGAGCGTTATTTCTATCTTGATGGACCTGGCGGATCAGAAAATACATATCTATATAATTTATTAATGAGTTTTGTACGAGCACAAGGTCAAATAGCACTACCATTTGCCACAACTGGAATTGCTGCACTTTTGTTAGAAGGTGGAAGAACTGTACATAGTGGGTTTAAACTGCTAGTGCCTATTTTAGAAACCTCAGTGTCAGATATTCGCATTACATCATTACAAGCAAAAAAAATAAAAAAAGTAAATTAATTATAATAGATGAGGTCACAATGATGTCATGCTATGCCCTCCAATGTATTAACCGTTTGCTTCGTGAAGTCATGGATAATACTTTTCCATTTGGTGAAAAGGTAATGTTGTTAGGTGGCGATTTTAGACAAACATTACCTGTCGTTGTACATGGAAATCGAACTGACACTATCGAAACCTGTATAAAGTCAAGCACACTATGGAAAGATTTTACCCATCTTTAACTGCAACAAAACATGAGATCAGAAGGCCAAAATGATTTCAATGATTGGCTTATTAAAATTGGAGAAGGCAGAACAGAAAAAATACCAAATTTACCCGACGACACTGTGCACATCCCACCTCATATGATTTGTCACCAAGATCTTATATCGGCTATATTTGAAGGTACCATAAATACCCAGGAATATTCAGAGCTTGCCAACCAAGTCATCCTAACCTGTAAAAATAAGGATGCATTAATCCTCAAAAATGAAATCTTTAAAAAAATTAATGCACCCCAAAGAAATTGTCACAGTGCTGATTCTGTACTTGCTGATGACAAAGAAAGTCAGGCAAACTTTTCCCACTGAATTCCTAAACTCATTAACACTTTCTGGAATGCCACCACATATTTTGCAGCTAAAGAAAGGTGCAATTGTCATGTTACTGCGAAATATGAACCCCAAAAAAGGCCTATGCAATGGCACAAGATTAATAGTTCAACAATTAAAGGACCATAAAGGAGAGAGAGTTTTCATACCAAGGATAGATTTAGCACCAAGTGAAAGTAATCTCCCTTTTATACTTCAAAGAAGACAATTTCCCATCATTATGGCATTTGCCATGACCATTAATAAATCACAAGGACAAACTTTCAAATATGTGCCGTATCACGGTGCAAAAATCCACAGGCTATTAAAGTTTACATTGAAAACAATGAAAGTCAAGGTGATTTATTAGAGGATGGACGCATGTTTACTAAAAACATTGTCTACTATGAAGTACTCTAACTTTCCATCAAACAAACAAAAGCTATGCAAAACCAATTTAAAAGCAAATGCAAAAACCTAAAAAACCACAATATAACCACAACACTTTTACAAAAAGTACACACAACTGTCCGTTTCCTTTAAAAGGTTATTATTACGTCACAGAAATTAGGTTTACAACAACAATATTTTCCTATTAAACTACATGAAAATGAAAAACACATATAGAACAGTGGTTACACATCGCGGAACAACTTTAAGTTCTCGCGTTCTCTTTTTAGAGAACCACTTTTCCACAGACGAAACTCTATGTGCCATGTAAAACAATTACTACACCAACAAACAAAGGTCAACCATTCAAAACTAGAAATCAATAAAGAATTCAGTCATAATTCAGGGAAGTACTGTTTATGCATGATTAGCCCCACAAAACACTTTGCATTATTTTGACAAATTCTGTTCAAATGTTAATTAACTATGTTACTGTTTCTAATGTTACAAGTTTGAAAAAAATATTTTCAAGTTCCTTACTTAGACAAATTACAAAGTTCATTGGCCATTTTGAGGCACAATGTAAATGTTGTCTTTTATGTTAAACATTAATCCAGGGAGTACTCCGACCGTCACTTAATGGGGTCAGGAAGCAATTCTTTTTTTTCCCGCTTTGATACAATTGGTTATGTTTCAAAGAGGGTTTTTACTGTTTGCCTTCTTCTGGATTCAATGTATATTTAAGTTAACAATTCTTGAGATAGAACTTGCATGTTAAAAAACCATTACCTCAAGTTTACAATACTGATTAATTTAAAGTTCAACTGTTCTCACATTCAAATGTTAATACTTTTACTACAAAACGCTTTAACAGTTACTGTTGAACAAAAGAAAATGTTACAAAAATAAACATGTTTAATATCACAATACTACTTATTTCATCGAAACTAAAACCTTACAAGTGTCAAATACATATATTAATAACTAAACAACTTTACAAACGTACACATCTCATTGCATTCATTTTTTGACGGGGAAGTCGCTAGTATATGTATATATATACCGTATTGGTCTGAATAGAAGCCGCACCTTTTTTCCCGATTTTTGAGCTTGTGAGTTACGGGTGCGGCTTATATTCGCGACCATCAAAAAATCATTGCCGATTTGCAAACTTTGCTTGAAACGCGTGCGACTTCTATTCGCGAATGCAAAATTACTGCCGGTGGTATTAGACTGTGGTATTGAATAGCGATTTACGGTTTTAGGGATTCTAACATCCTGTAAAGCCTGTATCCTGCAAAAAAGCTACAGTGCTAATTAGAAAGCCTATTTCTTGCAATGGCTGATCACTTGGAGAGAGTCTTTTTTTCTCCAATTTTATGGGTCCGGCTTATATTTGAGTACTGTGACGAGATCAGTCTCGTCACTGCGAATTGGAGAAGCCTGGTTGCCCAAATTCTTCCTTTTGACTACGGCCCATGTTGATTTTCCCCCTACAAAGACATGGAAGCCATGCTTCATTTGGTCAGAAAGGACTATGATCTAACTTTTGAACCACTAGACCAAATTATATGATTTAGACATATGTTTGTATTTGGAGTATGCTGATTCTGAAAATGTAAAATGTTTTATGTGAATGTGATGCATACTTTTAAAGTTATTAATAATGTGGAAAAATGTGTTACAGATTCTGACCACCCCCATCTATGAGTCACTAAGGCCAGATGGTTAAGAGCAAAGGTTATCTACATGCACAGCAGGGGAGATAGCAGAACAAAGGGAGTCCAGACATACAGGCTCCATAACCCCATGGGGTTTCTCAGCTTTCTTAGCAGGGGCACAGGAGAGAGCAAAAGCCATGTTTCCCCTCTGGTGGTCAGAAGCCAAATGACTGTTAGCCACACCTAGTGGGCGGACCTGGGAGGAGTCTCAGAGACTTTTCTCTATGTTGGGTGAACTGAACAAACAAATCTGTTATACTTTTTGTAGCTCTATGCTTTGCCTTTGCCTCCTTATCACCTGTTGTAAAGCTTTTATTAATCACTGTGTGGTTTCTCCGGGACTTTGACTGTTCTTCTCTTCCACTACCTTTGACAAGAACACCCCACGCTAGTTGGGCAGTGATGCTGTTTTAGGGACATAATAATAATGACAGACAGGCCTTTTTAATTTATTATCTATGCACTATACTGGTTATACAGTGTAATCTATGTGCTATACTGGTTATACAAGTTTATCTATGTACCATACTGGTTATACAGTATTCTCTATGTACCATACTGGTTATACAGTATTCTCTATGTACTATACTGGTTATACAGTGTTATCGATGTGCCATACTGGTTATACAGTGTTATCTATGTGCTATAGTGGTTATAAAATGTTATATATGTGCTACACTAGTTATACAGTATTATCTATGCATTATACTGGTTATACAGTGTTATATATGTGCTATACTGGTTATACAAGGTTATCTATGTACCATACTGTTTATACAGTATTATCTATGTACTATACTAGTTATACAGTGTTATCGATGTGCTATAGTGGTTATACAATGTTATATATGTGCTATACTTGTTATACAGTATTATCTATACACTATACAGGTTATACAGTGTTATATATGTACTATACTGGTTATACAGTGTTATCTATGTACTATACTGAATATACAATGTTATCTATGTACTATACTGAATATACAATTTTATTGCCCTCTCCCACCCACCTACTACCACCCCTAACCTCTCTGCCTCTAAAAATGATTCACCTCACTCAATAACTTTCCTTCTACTTCAGATCTTCAACCCAGCAAAATCTCTCTCTACACCCAGTTTCTATCCGTCCGACAACATAAAAATAAACATTTAAAAAATGTAATAATAATAATAAATATTAATTTATTTTAAAAGAGTCTCTCTTGAACAACTACAGTTGAAAATAAGCAACAATAATAATGTAAACAAATACAACCTCAAACATATTATTTTTATATGCCATTATGCTTCTGTTAAAATATTAACTTCATAAGCCCTTCGTAACTCAGGTAACGACGTACCTTCTACCAGGGCATATATTAGCGCTAATGGAAAACTCACACGTTACAAGGACACATCCCGGAAACAAATTGGAAGCATGCCGTAAAACAATAAGTGCTGATAAAGTAACACAATGTAAAGACTGTTTTGTTATTCAACCATTTAGAAACAATGACCACAATGGCACTTAAAATCTCTGCTGGACACTTTTGAACAATGTGTCTTATCCCTAAGAAGAATATTATCTGTGGTATTTTATATCTATAAGAGAACACACAGCGTTACCTGAGCTCCTGTTTCCTGGGATTTCCAACGTCCTCGTGAGTGTCTGGTGATTCTCCATCATCACGTCCTTGTACAGCTCCTTGTGCCCTTCTATATACTCCCACTCCTCCATAGAGAAATAGACGGCAACATCACCACACTTTATAGGGACCTAGCATACACAATGTAAAAGTGGTTAATTGTGTTAAAAAGGACTATAAGAAAACCCCAAACACACAAAATATATATATACTTTGATTTACAGATACTACATATTTAGGGAGACCAGGAAAGTACATTCAAAAGTTGAAGTGACTTATTCATTGAATAATACACAGAGACACAAACGAGGCCTTGTATGACCAGTAATGGCCATACAGAGATGTCCTGATATCAGTCATCTATTCAGGTACAAATATGGTCATGTCACAAGTCTGGTCACTTATGTGAAGTCTTGTCACATATAGTATGTATGGTCAATATATTTGTCATCAATGTCCAATGAGAGGAAACATCCATCACCCTGCTCCTGGTTTCCAGGTATCATCCTCAAGGTGAGTATGTTGCTTGCTCTCCTCCTCCCATAGCTAAAGGACTTATGTAAAGGGGAGTCCAGAGGCCTCTTATCTCAATAAACATATAAATATACAAAACTTACCATCCAGCAAAAGAGAATAAGCAAAAGGTGACTGACTGGTATAAAGTATAATTCTTACACTACCTTTCTCCCACCCACACGTTACATAGCATTACTAATACACAGTATCTAAACCAGACAGGCCTAAACCAGATCATTGCGAACCACGAAAGAGACCACGGAAAGAGCTCATTGCGGGGCGTTACCGAGGCCCATACAGTAGATGGAGGGAGAAGCTTGCAGGGAGCGCCAAAGGTGCTCATTGCGAGCCGTGCGATGAGCGCCAAATGTGCTCAGCGCGGGGCTTACAGTGAGCGCTGAAGGTACAGCATTCCCAGTCTTAAAATTGTATTTCAGTCATTTTTGACGGGCAAGTAGCTATTAATAAGTATAATAAGTGGTTAGCTACACAATGCCTAATGCAAATAAACAAGGGGTATTCTCTGGTCCAGTGTCCAGACCCTAGACAGTCAAAACAGTGGAAATAACAAGGCCCAGGGGTGTCATGTCCATCTTGTGCTGGCCCAGGTAAAGCTCTCCTTTGGAGAATACTGGACTAGGTTCCTTTGGGAAACAAAGAAAAGCAAGTACCATAGTATCATAGATTCTGCTACTGCTCATCAATGGCAACCACTTTGGTAATTACATCTAGTTTCTGTAGGATCATGAAGGGACCCTGCCAAATTGCCTGGAGCCTGTTCTGGGAATTGAGTACCAGCATATATGCCTTTCTTACCATACCAGCACTTCTGCTTGCCTTGGGCTGCAAGCAGGTACTCTTAGGCTATCCTAGTCAGTATCTCCAGAACACTCTGAGGCACAGCACACACAGCTCTCCAATGAGTTTCTCGCCCTGTTGGTTCCGTTCTCAAAAGTCCCATAACAGGTCTAATGATCCCCTCACTCTCCATCAGCACAAGAGTTGAAAGGCGAAGGACCTCTTTGTAGGCAAAGAAGAGGTGGTGAAGCAACTTTTCCCAGTCCTTCTCCTGGTCTACAAAAGGCTCTAATCATAGCTTTCAGGGTGTCACTCTACCTCTTACACAAGCCATTGTCTAGGGATTATATGGGATCAAGTCATTCCACACTGCGGCCACAACTGCTGCGTCAGCTCAGTCATAAACTGGGTAGCCTGGGAACTTGGGAACCCAACACAGGTGACAATGGCTAACAAGGCATCAGCCACAAGAGCATAGAGTATCATCTTACGGATACATTGTGCCATAATTCATTACCATGAGAATGTATCTTTTGCTTACTTACTAAGCTTCTCAAGAGGGCCAATGCTACCCACAGCCAATCGGTGATAAGGAATATCTATAATGCTTATGGTCCACAAGTGAGATGATTGCCCTGGTGTCTAGCTAATGGGATGTGATGGGCAATGACTAGCAGGGCTCCTGTAGCACTCAGGGATGACCAGCTGTCATAATGCCATTAAGGCTATAAGGCAGCTCCCTGGGTGGTGAGTCAGAGCTATTATTATTATTTATCCTTTATTTATAAAGCGCCAACATATTCCGCAGTTCCATACAGGGGTTAGGTATAAGTATAAACAATAACCCCACAATGAAAAATAATGCAAGACCCTGTTATTGAGCTCTCAATCAGATATACACTGTGCTTTCCCTAGAGCACCTCACAAGATTGAAACTCGCAAACTTACTGTGACGAAGTGCCCTTCGCCACTTTGTCTTGGAGAGGACTGTTTGCCAGCATCCTGCCCTGCGACTATGGCCCTGGGACATATTGCCCTTTAAACACAGTATTCGGCCATACCAGAGTGTATGTCACTCATTCTGGCCCTTTACATACAGGGGGGTCATTCGGTACTTGCCCTGTGTGAACCATGATACCACAGATAGCTATGCCATGGAGCCCATTCATATAATGAAAGACTATGGGAAAGACTTTAGCTACATGGCAATTGATCTGTGTGAAGAGGATCTGAGCGCTATTCGGTAGTTTTGTGCGCTCAGATCCCAGCTATCTGGGGATATGTGAAATGTGAGTAAATGTGAATTGCAGTAATGCTGATGGGTTGTCAAACTAGAGAATTGACCAACAAATACTTTTGTCTGGACATCCCCAGGCCGAGACCGTGTATGTTGGCTTATGGTCACGGGGGAGGTGTGTAACAGAACCCATCACTGTTGTACCCTGTTTTATGGTTATTATTATGGTTAAAATATGATCCTACTATTATACTGTATGTATGTTGGTTTATGCTCTGCAGAATATTAGCCCAGACTATTGCAGACCTTGGCATAAGAGATAATCCTATTACAGAGACTCCTCATAAGATAAGGAAGTCTATTGTATAAAGTGTTTTCATTCTCAGACATAAGAACAAAGAAGGATGATCTAATCCATGTCTGATTGTATCAAAGTTGCCAGGTAGCCTCAGGGAGGTGTGACCCACCTATTGTCCCTATATGTGTATTGTGAGGCCAACTATGGGGGATATGTGAAATGTCTGTGTGTTATGTGTAAAAGATACTTTTACTAACTTTTGAACCCCTGATCTGATTCATGCCATTCTTTAATATGTTGTTCCACAATTTATGTTGTTCATAAAAATGTAAGTTTTATTTATGTACTATGTAAAATCATAAAGTTATAAAAATGTATATAAATGTGTAAGTTTTAGCTGGGAGATAATTGAGTAGATACAGTAATAAACTCAATTATCTCTCAAGTAGAGGGGAGGGAAACTGTGGCCGTTACTATTGTGCTTTGATTGTTCTATACCTCCCCCTGGGTGTGTTCTGTTTGTAGCTGACTGTAATAAAAACCAGGCTGGGTGTGCCAGCAAGAGAGTTCTACTTGACCCTTCAAAACGTAGCCTCGTCTCGTTCTTGGAGGGGATTGCTATATCACACTGGGGATTGCTATGCTTTGCATACTCCCTTGAGCTGTAACTACTGAACCCTTGTTCCTGATGTACTCTCCTTGGAGGAGAGGTCTTCCCCACACGATCCTGGATACTGGAGATTCATACAGGGTGGAAGGAAGACGGCGTGGCTCCAGTTAAGCTACAGCGGTTGTGGAGTCTGTGGTGGTTGTGGTGTCCGGTGCGGTGTTTGTAGTCCTCGGCGCAAGCTAGGACGCGTCCATCAACGGAGGTACCCGGTCGGGGTGCCAGGAGATCCGTGACATTGGCTGGCAGTGGTGGGATGGCGTCCTAGTGAGAGGAAAAGCAGCCCGGAGACACTAGTAACGTTTGGAGTTACAAATTGAGAGCAACGCTAGTATCCGTACAGCGCCCCTGGCTACAGCAGGATGGAACCGGCTAGTTTTCGGACACCGTTCCATGATGAGGAGGAGGAGGCGGCCACGGACTACAGGGATGCAGACAGAAAGGAACTCTGGTATGATGCCCTGGAAGATGCCCAATGGCGGCGAGGTGAGAGTCTCCCCAGTGATGAGCAGCGGCTACAGAAGCGTGTGGTGATGCGGATGTATCTATTGGGAGAGCAGCCCCTGGATGAGTGGGTGACAAGACTAGAGACCCTGGTATGGCGAGAGATCTGGCTGGACAACGCATACCAGGGCCTCTGGTGGCATACCGTTCGACTTACCACCTGGACGTCCGAACACAACTAACCGGAGGGGTATGATTATGAAGGCCCGGGTTTATTATGGGATGCCTTGGAGGACGACATTGATCTTGGCAGCACGGAGGGGTCTAGGTTTTGGGACATCTACGACATGACCCACCTGGTAATGAGAGAGTGGGAGCTGGAGCAGGACTACCAACACCTGCTCAGCTTCGTGCAGCCCCAACCTACTCGACAAGCAGAACCAGACCTCATTGACTGGTCCTGGGATGACCTCCAGATGGCAGGTAGAGATAGGACCGAGGTCTCTCTACCGGCCCCACAGGGGGCAGAAGGTGTCGTCCTTCCCCCCCAGTGGCAGTGTGAACCCCAGGGGGCAGAAGGTGTCATCCTTCCCCCCCAGCGGCAGTGTAAACCCCAGGGGGCAGAAGGTGTCGTCCTTCCCCCCCAGCCAGCCGTCTGGGAGATTGGTGTCTCCCCTGGTTAGGGTAAACTGTCACTGGGGAGGAAGGACGACACCTTCTGCCCCCTGTGGTTTACACTGCCGCTGGGGGGGAAGGACGACACCTTCTGCCCCTTGGGGTTCACACTGTCGCTGGGGGGGAAGGATGACACCTTCTGCCCCCTGGGGTTCACACTGCCGCTGGGGGGAAAGGACGACACCTTCTGCCCCGTGGGGTTCACACTGCCGCTGGGGGACAAGGACGACACCTTCTGCCCCCTGGGGTTCACACTGCCGCTGGGGGGGAAGGACGACACCTTCTGCCCCCTGGGGTTCACACTGCCGATGGGGGGGAAGGACAACACCTTCTGCCCCCTGGGGTTCACACTGCCGCTGGGGGGGGGAGGACGACACCTTCTGCCCCCTGGGGTTCACACTGCCGCTGGGGGGGATGGACGACACCTTCTGCCCCCTGTGGTTCACACTGCCGCTGGGGGGGAAGGACGACACCTTCTGCCCCCTGGGGTTCACACTGCCAATGGGGGGGGAGGACGACACCTTCTGCCCCCTGGGGTTCACACTGCCTCTGGGGGGGAAGGACGACACCTTCGGCTCCCTGTAGGGCCGGTAGAGAGACCTCGGTCCCATCTCTACCTGCCATCTGGAGGTCATCCCAGGACCAGTCAATGAGGTCTGGTTCTGCTTGTCGAGTAGGTTGGGGCTGCACGAAGCTGAGCAGGTGTTAGTAGTCCTGCTCCAGCTCCTACTCTCTCGTTACCAGGTGGGTCATGTCTTTGCTCACCTCGCCTTCGTCAACCCAGACATACATGCCCATCCGGTAGTCGTAGATGTCCCAAAACCTAGACCCCTCCGTGCTGCCAAGATCAATGTCGTCCTCCAAGGCATCCCATAATAAACCCGGGCCATCATAATCATTCCCCTCCGGTAAGTCGTGTTCGGACGTCCAGGGGGTAAGTCAAACGGTATGCCACCAGAGGGCCTGGTATGCGTTGTCTAGCCAGATCTCTCGCCATACCAGGGTCTCTAGTCTTGTCACCCACTCATCCAGGGGCTGCTCTACCAATAGATACATCCGCATCGCCACACGCTTCTGTAGCCGCTGCTCATCACTGGGGAGACTCTCACCTCGCCGCCATTGGGCATCTTCCAGGGCATCATACCAGAGTTCCTTTCTGTCTGCATCCCTGTAGTCCGCGGCCGCCTCCTCCTCCTCATCATGGAACGGTGTCCGAAAACTAGCCGGTTCCATCCTGCTGTAGCCAGGGGCGCTGTACGGATACTAGCGTTGCCCTCAATTTGTAACTCCAATCGTTACTAGTGTCTCCGGGCTGCTTTTCCTCTCACTAGGACGCCATCCCTCCACTGCCAGCCAAGGTAACGGATCTTCTGGCACCCGATAGACGCGTCCTAGCTTGCGCCGAGGACTACAAGCACCGCACCGGACACCACAACCACCACAGACTCCACAACCGCTGTAGCTTAACTGGAGCCGCGCCGTCTTCCTTCCACCCTGTATGAATCTCCAGCATCCAGGATTGTGTGGGGAAGACCTCTCCTCCAAGGAGAGTACATCAGGAACAAGGGTTCCGTAGTTACAGCTCAAGGGAGTATGCAAAGCATAGCAATCCCCAGTGTGATATAGCAATCCCCTCCAAGAACGAGACGAGACTACGTTTTGAAGGGTCAAGTAGAACTCTCTTGCTGGCACACCCAGCCTGGTTTTTATTACAGTCAGCTACAAACAGAACACACCCAGGGGGAGGTATAGAACAATCAATAACACAATAGTAACGCCCACAGTTTCCCTCCCCTCTACTTGAGAGATAATTGAGTTTATTACTGTATCTACTCAATTATCTCCCAGCTAAAACTTACACATTTTTATACATTTTTATAACTTTATGATTTTACATAGTACATAAATAAAACTTACATTTTTATGAACAACATAAATTGTGGAACAACATATTAAAAAATGGCATGAATCAGACCAGGGGTTCAAAAGTTAGTAAAAGTATATTTTACACATAACACACAGACATTTCACATATCCCCATAGTTAGCCACACAATACACATATAGGGACAATAGGTGGGTCACACCTCCCTGAGGCTACCTGGCAACTTTGAAACAATCAGACGTGGATTAGATCATCCTTCTTTGTTCTTATGTCTGAGAATGAAAACACTTTATACAATAGACTTCCTTATCTTATGAGGAGTCTCTGTAATAGGATTATCTCTTATGCCAAGGTCTGCAATAGTCTGGGCTAATATTCTGCAGAGCATAAACCAACATACAAACAGTATAATAGTAGGATCATATTTTAACCATAATAATAAACATAAAACAGGGTAAAACAGTGATGGGTTCCGTTACACTTACATTCTAAGGGGTGTGGGTGAGGTACAGGAGAGTGATAGATGCATAGTGAATAAAGAGGTTAAAGATGATAAGCTTTTTTGAATAAATGTGTTTTTAAAGAGATTTTGAAGGATTTGAGGCAGGAAGATAGTCTGGTGTAGCGAGGTAAAGAGTTCCAAAGAATAGGGGCAGCACAAGAAAAGTCTTGAAGACGGGAGTGATAGGAGGTGATGAGAGGGGAGGAGAGAAGAAGGTCAATAGCAGAGCAAAGTGGGCGGGTGGGAGTGTATTTTGGGATGAGAGCAGAGATGTAGGAGGGTGCACTATTGTGGAGGGCTTTATATGTTAGGGTCATGATTTTGAATTGTATTCTAGAGGCTATGGGAAGCCAGTGGAGTGCCTGACAGAAAGGAGCTGTAGACACTGATCGTTTAGGATGGTAGATGAGTCTAGCGCATGCATTCAAAATGTATTGTAATGGAGACATGGGTGATAGGAAGGCCAGCATGAAGAGAGTTGCCGTAATCAAGGCGAGATATGATGAGAGAGTGAATAAGAATTTTTTGTTGTGTCTTGTGTAAGATAGTGGCGTATTTTGGATATGTTTATTTAGGTGAAAACTACAAGATTTTTTGAGTGATTGAATGTGAGGAATGAAAGAGAGGGAAGGGTCCAGTAGGACCCCAAGACAGCGAGCCTGATGAACTCTCGCTGTGATGTGGTGACCGATTAGCTTCTAGGTAGCTGTTTCTCTCCTTTGTGACTGTCCTCATCACATCTCCATTTTAGGATACAGTTGTTCTGCAGTAGGGCAATCTGGTGGTGGCACCTCCTCAATGTATCAAAGACAATGCAAACAGGGAAATCTATGGTTAGCAAAAAGATACCCTAGACTAAAAGCAACAGAGCTCAGGGATGTCATGACCATCTTGTGCAGGGCCAGGGAAGGCATTACCTTGGGAAAGATGGACTAGACTCCTTTGATCAAAAAAAAAAAAAAGAGAAGCAGGTTCGGTATTTTGTTACAGGCTTCTCCACCATCAGAGATGTTCAAATATTATTTTAATGATACATTATTGGTAAATTTGTACGGATAATATCCATTTGTCATGCAAAAGCTTTTATAAAATATAAAATGTGTTCTTTTAAATTCACAATAGAAAAGTGTATATTTACACTAAATACACAGATGATACAGGGAAAGAGAGGTCACATGACAGTGTCCAGCAGCGCTCACCTCTCCAGTCAGCAGGTAGATGATCTCCAGAGCTGGATTCAAGATCATCTCAATCTCATTTCTGTCCATTTCATTTATCTTTTTTTTGCTAGAGAGATGCTGCGAGAGAGAGAGAGAGAGAGAGAGAGAGAGATTGCGTGGGAGAGAGAAAGAAAGAGAGATAGATAGAGATAGATAGAGATAGAGAGAGAGTGAGATAGAGAGAGAGTGAGAGAGCGTGAGAGAGCGTGAGAGAGAGTGAGATAGAGATAGAGAGTGAGTGTGAGAGAGAGAGTGCGTGAGAGCGAGTGAGAGAGAGAGAGAGAGAGTGAGAGAGAGAGAGAGAGAGAGAGAGAGAGAGAGAGAGAGAGTGGGAGAGCGAGTGAGAGAGAGAGAGAGCGTGAGAGCAAGTGAGAGAGAGGGAGCGTGAGAGCGAGTGAGAGAGAGAGAGAGAGAGAGAGAGAGAGATCGAGAGAGTTAAAGTGTAAGGTTATAAGAGTAAAAACACAAGTACATATAAACATGGAGGATCAGCCAACATATGGAGTCTCTACACAAATACTGCTGACTTTTCTTAGCTAAGACTCAATATTTATTAGAGCAAATAAAAAAAGATGCATGAAATACACAACTGGGAACACGCACGTGAAACAGGACGGAGGCATTTTCTACTTGTTTGTCCTTTTAGATGTTGTGTCTCGGTGATCTGGTCACATTTAAAACATTTCACAACTTGTACAAGACACTAAAGGACCACAATAGACATCTGTATTATGTTGTACAGTAAAGTTTTCAGGGCCTAACACGTCCGCTTGTTTGTTATTTGCAGAAGACATTGTAACTCACATGATTATACAGAACCGCAAGATCCAGCCAGGCACCAGAAAAGAAGCTGAACTCCAGTCCAAAGCAATCATTTATTCCATGGTAACAAGGGTAAAGCGGCCAATCAGAGCGAGTCTCGCAAGGTGAGATATCATAAAAAAGGAAATAAGAAGCTATTGTGTAGCTCTCCTTGAGTCTTTCCTAGGATGTTTACATGAAGTGTTATACATGTCAGGCTGTCACTTGATTCATCTACTGGCGCACCCAAGATTAAAGTGAAGCACTCAAGAACAGCTCAGCTTATCCCAGGCTCTACTCTGCACAATCTTGTTTTTTTTTATCTGTAATTTTAATCACAAAGCCTATTAGAATTATTATTATGTTCACTTACTGTGACATAATTCTTAGAAATGTATTATTTCAAGTTACTAAATAAATCACACCTTCAGTTGCACCAGAACTCTTCTGTTAATTTACAAATTGGTCATTTAAAGACTATCAGCCTTATAAAAAAGCGATTTGGCCAATTGAATAGGGCTCTACGTTTTCAGTTAGTGAAGACCTTGCTTTTAGATAGAAGTTCACTAACTAAAAACTTCTGTAAAAAAATAAAAATAATAATGTGGTTGCATAAGTCTGCACACCCTCTTATAACTGGGGATGTAGCGGTGTTTAGAATTAAGCAATCACATTCCAAATGGTGTTAAATATGAGTCAGCATACACCTACCATCATTTAAAGTGCCTCTGATTAACCACAAATAAAGTTCAACTGCTCTAGTTGGTCTTTCCTGAAATTTTCTTAGTCGCATCCCACAGCAAAAGCCATGGTCCACAGAGAGCTTCCAAAGCATCAGAGAGATCTAATTGTTAAAAAGTATCAGTCAGGAGAAGGGTACAAAAGAATTTCCAAGTCATTAGATATACCATGGAACACAGTGAAGACATGAGGTCATCATCAAGTGGAGAGATATGGCACAACAGTGACATTACCAAGAACTGGAGCTCCCTCCAAAATTGATGAAAAGACGAGAAGAAAACTGGTCTGGGAGGCTACCAAGAGGCCTACAGCAACATTAAAGGAGATGCAGGAATATCTGGCAAGTACTGGCTGTGGGGTACATGTGACAACAATCTCACGTATTCTTCATATGTCTGGGCTATGGGGTAGAGTGGCAAGACGAAAGCCTTTTCTTACGAAGAAAAACATCCAAGCCAGGCTACATTTTGCAAAAACACATCTGAAGTCTCCCAAAAGCATGTGGGAAAAGGTGCTATGGTCTGATGAAACCAAGGTTGACATTTTTGGCCATAATTCCAAAAGATATGTTTGGCGCAAAAACAACACTGCACATCACCAAAAGAACACCACACCCACAGTGAAGCATGGTGGTGGCAGCATCATGCTTTTGGGCTGTTTTTCTTCAGCTGGAACTGGGGCCTTAGTTAAGATAGATGGAATTATGAACAGTTCCAAAAACCAGTCAATATTGGCACAAAACCTTCAGGCTTCTGCTAGAAAGCTGAACATGAAGAGGAACTTCATCTTTCAGCATGACAACGATCCAAAGCATACATCCAAATCAACAAAGGAATGGCTTCACCAGAAGATTAAAGTTTTGGAATGGCCCAGCCAGAGCCCAGACCTGAATCCGATTGAAAATCTGTGGGGTGATCTGAAGAGGGCTGTGTACAGGAGATGCCCTCGCAATCTGATAGACTGAGTGCTGTAATAAAATCAAAAGGTGCTTCAACAAAGTATTAGCTTAAGGGTGTGCATACTTATGCAACCATATTATTTTATTTTTATATTTTTTCTTCCCTCTACCTAAAAGATTTCAGTTTGTTTTTCAATTGAGTTGTACAGTTTATAGGTCACATTAAAGGTGGAAAAAGTTCTGAAATGATTTATCTTTGTCTCATTTTTTTACAGCACAGAAACCTGACATTTTAACAGGGGTGTGTAGACTTTTTATATCCACTGTATGTATAATATATATATATATATATATATATATATATATATATATATATATATATATATTTTAGGAAGCTAGGATATGTGGGACAAGGGTTACTGCGACTTTAGTCAATTCATATAATAGATAACAGTGGAGTGATCATGATATTCCATGGCAGCTCTCACCTCTCCAGTCAGCAAGTAAATGATCTCAAGGATATGGTTAAAGATCTTCTCAGTCACCTTCTTCTTTTCCTTACTCAACATCAGAGAGTTGGAAGCTGTAACATTCAGACATATGAATAGTCATTTTATAACTTGTTTACACCCTAAGCCAACAAATATGGTAAAGGAAACAATAAGCTCAGATCGCTCAGTGCTTACAACTACATTTACTAGGGACCATTTGCAAAACTCTGAAAGTCTGTATCTATCCTACTGACACCAGGACCCAATCCCCTCTCTGCCTGTCACTCTCCCACCCGCCCCTTCTTTCTCTTAATTTATAGACTTCAAGATCAGCAAGACCTGCTAATCACTCATGATTACTCTTCTGAAAGACACACTGTGTCACAATGTTTCATCTCACCTTCTTCTTCTTTATAGCCTCCTGTCTCAGATTCTCCTCCCCATTTCCCCCCACAGGTATCCAATGAAATAACAATTTCACCTTCTCTAATCTCCTCCTTTTCTTTGCTCCCACAAGCTCCTCTCCTTCCTCCAGTCACTATCTCCTCCATCTCCTACAGCTCACAAGTAGAAACACTTCTGTAAGACCCACTCCCATCTCCTATCCCCCACATACAGTCACTAACAAAATCTTGTCTTTTCAATTTAAAAAACATTTCCAAAATACGTCTCTAACTTACACAAGACACAACTAAGATTCTAATGAACTCATATTCCGTCTTGACTACTGCAACTCACTTCTGGCTGACCTACCCACCACCCGTCTATCCCCCCTTTAATCCATATTGAACACCTCCGCTAGACTCATCTACTAAACACAATTGCTTCCCGTAGCCTCCAGAATAAAATGTAAAATCATGACCCGCAGTAGGACTTAGGCTGCAATGAGCACCAAAAGCACTCATTGCAGGGCTCGAAGCCCGTAGATGCCTTTGCGGGCCTCGCAAACCGAGGACAGCAGTTGTGGGGCTGCACTAAACTACGAATTTAACGGCCGAACCATGGAAATGGAAACACCAAAAAAAAAAGCACAAATATGTCTCAAATTACCTTTCACACACAGCACAGGGGTAGAGTCAGAGAGCCTGTGAGTGAGGTTGCAAGCTAATTTGAGGCATATTTGGTGTTCTTTCACGATCGCCTAAGCAAGAAAAATAATTGCGCCGAAAAAATGTAAAATGTCATAAAACATTTTATTTTTATTAATATCTAAAAATCCCTCTAATAATTATGTTGACATCCCCAGGGGTTTCTACACAGCCATCTGATCAACCCCAATCAGCATGCAGGGGACTGGTTTTAACCCATTATTCACCTGCTGTTTCTCAGCCAATAGGAGAGCAGTGATGCCCCGAAGTCACTGCTGGTATATGATAATCCCTACTGCTTCCTGTCTGTGCTGTTTTGCTGCCATAGCACCTTCTAACATGACCCACACTATATATCCCAGGCTGATTGCAGCACAAACAGGAACCCAAAAGTTTTATTCAAATGTTTCAGCTAACCTGATGATTGACAAAAACAAATTATGAATTATATTCTAACTTAGCCTGGGTTTGGAGGGGGGATAACCGTATTTTTCAACTGTCAGTAATTACAAGACATTTTGCTAACTTCAAGGTAAGTGTTTAAATGTTTATTTGGGTATTTTTTCATGAAAAAAAAATGTTTTCATACACTACTGATTCTCCTCTATCGGATGCATTCATAATCCAGGAAACTTGCTCTTTGATTCAATTACATAATCTATCCAGCCCGGTCTTACGCATGCATAGTGTGTACCATGTATAAGTTGAATAAATAAGGTGACAATATACAATCTAGCTGCACCCATTTCTCAATCTTGAACCAAAGTGCGGTTCCTTGTCCAGTTGTTGGCTTCTTGGTCCACATTCAGATTCCCAAGAAGACAGATGAGACGGTCTGGTATCCCGATTTTTTTAATAACTTCCCACATGTTGTTATGATTTACACAGTAAAAGGCTTTAGAATAGTCTATGAAGCAGAAGTAAATGTTTTTTTTTTTCTGGAACTCTCTTGCTTTCTCTATTGTCCAGCAGACATTGACAATTTGATCTCTTGTGCCTCTATGAAACCCGGCTTGCACATCTGGTAGTTCTCAGTCTATATATGGTTGGAGCCAAACTTGCATGGTCTTAACGATGTGAAATGAGCATAATTGTTTGATAATTGAATCACTCTTTGGCACTGGATTTATTTTTATTTGGGACTGACCTTTTCCAGTATACTGGCCACCTTTAAGTTTTCTAAAATTGTTGGCATAATGCCACAGCTTTTTTATTTAATTACTTTATTATGCTCGTCAACAAAAAGATTTGATTAAGGAAAAATAACCAAAAATACACAAATACAGTTGAATTGAAAAACAAAATCTTTTATTGACTTGAGCATAATAAAGTAATTAAATAAAAAAGCTGTGATCAAAGCAAAGAATATAATAACACACAAAAATAAAACTTAAATAAACCTTTAATAATTTGCTGGACGTCAAAAATCCAAAGGATTAAACACCTTGGGTTCAATATGAATTTTTTAATCGTTGCAGTTTAACAACATTTTAAATGTACAAATAAAGATTGAATTTTTAAAACTAGTATGTGGCAATAATTAAAATAAAGGCTGCATAAAAGGTGTTTCTGTACAACCTTGGTTGGTTGTTCAAGGATTCCTAAATAGGATCCATAGGACCACTTTTTTGGTACGCATTAAAGTAATAACACCTAGGCCTAAAAAACAAACTAAGATCATTTTGTAAGTATTATACATTTATTGTTTACTCTAATATGTGATTGGTCTGATGATTTTCCCTCTTTTCCTTGTTTAATTCTAAACTTTGCAATAAGAAGCTCATGGTCTGAGCTGCAGTCAGCTCCAGGTCTTGTTTTCGCTGACTTCATCTGTATAGAGCTCCATCTGTATAGAGCTCCATCTGTATAGAGCTCCATTGTCCATACGGTGATGTCCATGTGTAGAGTCCTCTCGGAGGCTGGTAGAGGGTGTTTATTATGACCAGAGAATTATCTGGACATAATGCTACTATAGTCTGCCCTTCCTAATTTTATACTCCAAGGCCAAACATGCCAGTTATTCCAGGTATCTTCTAATTTCCCTACTTTAGCATTCCAATCTCCTATTATAAGGGGAAACATATTTTCTTGAGGTAATATCTAGGAGGTGTTGAATATCCTTGTAGAATTGGAAAACTTCAGTGGATAAATAAAATGTAATTTA
Organism: Discoglossus pictus; assembly: GCA_027410445.1. Lineage (NCBI taxonomy): Eukaryota > Metazoa > Chordata > Amphibia > Anura > Alytidae > Discoglossus > Discoglossus pictus. Next base: position 444,279,112 of record CM050166.1, on the reverse strand, counting down.
AAACTATAGGTAATAAGTACTTTATCAGTTGTATGTTATAAAAAAATAATTTCAGTACAGTAAATGGACACCGGTAATTAATGTGAGTGATCTCTTGTAAACAAAAGATAAGGATCATTACTTTGTGGGTGTCTGCAGAGTGGATTATTATGTCCATAGCGAGGCAAAGCGAGGGCAGTGGGCGAGGGCCTCAGTTGCTGGCATGGAGCGCCGCGAAGCGAGGGCCGCAGTTGCTGGCATGGCCAGCAACTGCGACCCTCGCAAACTTCACGTCGCAACGCAAACTACACGACACACCAATTACCACACTCGCTAAATTTTACGAGCAACGTAAACAACATACGACACACGTTAACACACATTACGGCCTCGCAACACTCGGACGCAACTTGCGAACATTACTAAATTCAAAACACAATACATACACACAGCACATACATAAAAAGGTTACCTACAGCAAGAGGTAGCATCCAGGACCTCAAAAATGCAACTTACACCTTCATTTCACTCAAAATCAAAGAGGTTAGACACAAAAAAAATTGCTAAGCGACAGAAAAAATGGCAGCCGAACAAAACGAAAACGAGGCTACACACGCAAACACCATCCGAGACACGTTAACAGACATTACGACGTCGCAAACGTCGGACGCAACACGCCGACATACAAACATTTAAAACACAATAAATACACACAACACACACATAAAAAGCTTACCTACAGCAATAGGAACCATCCAGCACCTCATAAAAGCAAGTCACACCTTCATTTAAATAAGAATAAAACACTTTAGACACTAATAAAATCGCTAAGCGAGAGAAAAAATGGCCGCCGAACAAAACGAAAACGAGGCTTAAGACGTAACTATACTACACTGACTCGCAATAATGAAATACATACTATACGGCACGTACCACACTGATATTAAACACTATTTTGACCACTACTACGCACAAAATGGCGGATGGAACAAAATTTCTACAAGTTTATAAATACTGCCTACTTTCCACAAAATTCTACATTTCTACTCAGGTGATGAACGGAGTGATTTCATAGGTAACTGCTGCTGTTACTTGAGAAGACAATTATTTCCTAATTTCCTACTTTACATTGTGTAAATTACAACTGAGAGGTAAGCTATAATATATTACATTTTATTATCAAGACAGGACAAAAAAAAAACACATTTTTAAGTATGAAAATGTAATTTATGTATAGTGACATGTGACACGCACATTTATGTGTATAGCCCCTGCAACAAACTAATCTTTAAATGACATTACCAAAAATGTATAATTTAATATTAAAATAGGATTTATGTATAGTGATATATGACAAGCACATATGTGTATCATGTATAGTCACATGTCACACACAATTTTATGTGTGTAGGCCCAAAAAAAAACATTATGTTCATTTAACTATTAAAATATGATTCCTGTATAGTGATATGTGACACGCACAAAAGATAAATACATTTAACTATGAAAATGTGCTTCATGTATGTGACATGTCACACGCAGATTTCTGTGTATAGCCCCTGCAAATAACTAATATTAATCACAAATAATTAAACAACTATATTTTATTGACAGTAAAAAAAAGATTTTTGTAGACTGAGATGTGACACGCGTATATATGTGTATCACGTATAGTCACATTTCACACGCACATTTATTGTGGAGCCCCAAAAAATGAGTCATGTTCATTGAAAGTAATTACAGAAGTAGATCTCTACATAACATTTATTGATTGGAATTCAATATATAACCTAAACATCAATCTTTCTCCTTTTTTTTACTACAGACTCTGCATCAACAGCGTCACTCAAGAATTTGCACCGTGCACTGTGACACACAATGCCTTTTAAACAACTCCAAGAAAGAACAAGAGGTAAGATGGAAAAATACATTACATGCTGAAAAAGACCATGCTTTGCTAAATCAAAATGAAGAAATATACAATTAACCATTTTACTTTCTTTTTAAAACAGACACTACAAGAAGACCGGCGGATTAAGATTGGCAGGAGGGGACCCTCTGTCATTCGACACTTCAATCAAGGTAAAGTATAAAGAATAAAAAAGAAAACAACTATGAGCCTCATTCAATTCCGAGTTGCCCAATTGAATAGGGCTCTATATAAGCACATACAAAAAAATTTCAACGAACTTTTTAGTTACTGATCCTCTATCCAAAACCAAGGTTTTCATTAACTAAAAACTTCTGTCAAAAAAATATGTTATGTGCTTATATAGAGCCCTATTCAATTGACAAATTTAAAATTGAATGAGGACCTATATATGTTTAATGGCTGCCAATATAACAAATGCAGCAACAAAAGGCCCTCATTCAATTGCTATTTTGGACAATTGAATAGGTCTCTAAATAAACACATAACATATTTTTTTTAAGTAAGTTTTTACTTAGTAAGCATCTATCTAAAACCAAGGTTTGCACCAACTAAAAACTTCTTTAAAAAATATATGTTATGTGCTTCTTTAGATCATCAAAATCGCAATTGAATGACGGTCTCATTAAGTAAATCAAGGCCCTCATTCAATTGCAATTTGCACAATTCTATAGGGCCCGAAATAACCACATTACATATATTTTTGAAAGAAGTTTTTGTTAGCAAGCATCTATCCAAAAGAAAGGTTTTCACTAACTAAAAACTTCTTTAAAAAATATATGTTATGTGCTTATTTAGGGTCTGATTCAATTGGGCAATTTGCAATTGAATGAGGCCCCAACTATGCACAATATGGTACACACAAATAGGATTGGACACAAAAAACAATAACAAATAGCAAACAAAACTCATATTCTTCTTTCATGATTAACAACCTATAAGCCTTACAAAAAAACATAAATAACTATACCAAAAGTGGTACACACAAACAGGATTGTACCAAAATCACACAAACACATAGCAAAATAAATTATTATTCTTCTTTAATGTTTAACAACCTATAAGCCTTACAAAGAAGCCTAAATAAGTATACCACAAGTGGTGCGCACAAAACAGGATTGTAGAAAAACTCACACAAACACATAGCAAACTACATTCATATTCTTAGTTAATGTTTAACAACCTATAAGCCTTACAAAGAAGCCTAAATAAGTATACCACAAGTGGTGCGCACAAAACAGGATTGTACTAAAACTCACACAAACACATAGGAAACTAAATTAAGATTCTTCTTTAATGTTTAACAACCTATAACCATTACAATGAAGCCTAAATAAGTATAGCACAAGTGGTGCGCACAAAACAGGATTGTAGAAAAAGTCATACAAACACATAGCAAACTACATTAATATTCTTCTTTCATGTTTAAAAACCCATAACCATGACAATGAAGCCTAAATTAGTATACCACAAGTGGTGCGCACAAATAGGATTGTAGAAAAAATCACACAAACACATAGCAAACTGAATTAATATTCTTCTTTATTGTTTAACAACCTAGAAGACTTACAAAGAAGCTTAAATAAGCATAACAAAAGTGGTGCGCACAAAACAGGATTGTAGATAAAGTCAGACAAACACATAGAAAAAATTCACCATAACAGATACAATACACCAAAATGAAGACATTTTTGCTTTATTTAAAAGACATTTAACTCAAACAACATTTTCAATTTTATTTTACTACAGATACTGCGTGAAGACAATCGGCCGAATACTTTCAACACAGGACCAGACCATCGGACGAGGACTTTCACCAGAGGACCACAACATCGGACGAGGGCTATCGCCAGAGGACCACACCATCGGACCAGGACTTTCAACAGAGTACCAGACCATAGGACGAGGATTTTCAACAGAGGACCACACCATCGGACGAGGACTTTCAACAGAGGACTACACCATCGGACGAGGACTTCCAACACAGGACCAGACCATTGGACAAAGATTTTAAACCGAGGACCAACAAACATCCGGATTTAAATCAAACTTCAACCAAGGTACAGTATAATAAGTACAAAAGGAGAAAACTTAAGAAACATGTTTCATCTGCATCCGTGTCAACAGAAAAAAAAAATTAATAACTATGTCCCTTATTCAATTTCAATTGGCACTATGCAATACATGTGTAAATAAGCACATCAATGAAGTTTTTAATTGGTTAACATCTATCCACAAACAAGGTTTTCAATAACTAAAAACTTATTTAAAAAAAGATGTTACCTGCTTATTTACAGCAGTATTGAATTGGCCAAATTGTTAGTCAATGAGGCCAGGACCTATAACTTTTAACAAAATATAACTGATACATTAATGATTTACCTCTTATTTCTCTATTATGGACAATAATGTTTAACAGTAATTACAAATTTCAATATACCCAATTACATTTCTTTTTTTGCCTTTACAGATTAACATGGCTACTAACGAGAGCAAACAAGAGAAGAAAAGACGTTAAACTAGAGAAAGACAAGAGAGATGGGCCGCCCAGCAGACACCAGAGGAGAAAGAAATTTGACGAGAAAAAGAACGCAAAAGACTTGCAAGCAAAAGACTATCAGCTGCAAAAATGAAAGATCCGCCAAAAAAAAACTACAAAGCAAATAAAGCATTTCCAACCTGTTCCTCAAACATCAGATGACATTTTACAAGATAAAATTAAAGACATATAAAAAAAAGCAACTAAAAAAACAAAGCATTTACAACCTGTTACTGAAACCTTACAGGACATTTCAACAAAACCAGGACAACATATACCAAGAAAAGCCACGAAAAAAACTAAGCATTTAGAACCTGTTGTTCAAACATTCCATGACATTTCACCTGATGAATATGAAATTCAAACTCCTATATGATTTGCAAATTGTCCTTTTCTCAAGTCTTTAGCAGTAGAGGTTCATAGTTGTGGGGACATGACTACTCAATGTCAGTTTTGTGAGGCTTATTATTTTAAACAGGAGAGACCCAGAGATGGCCAATTTATTAGTTTCTGTCAAAAAGGCAAGTTCAAACTTCCAGAAAGGAAAGAATTTCCGATCTATTTACAAAATATTATGACTGAACCTACTTTTCCAAACTACAAACATTTTAAGACAAACATAAGATCCTTCAATAGTGCCATATCCTTTGCATCTATGGGGGCAACATTAGCTGCTAATGTACCAGGACATGGTCCTTACTGTTTTAAAGTCCAAGGCCAAATTTATCAGCATACTTCCCATTTACATCCAGAGGAAGGAGAGCAAAGAAAATTCGCTCAACTATATGTCCTAGATACAATAGAAGCTGTTGACCAACGTATGCAGATGGAAGAAAAAAAAATGCTTACACAGTGTTTTTATAGAGCTAGATAACATTATGGACAATAACCCTTACAGTAAAGCTTACAAAAAATTGGCAGAAGTAGAAAATGAACAACTACTTCATGCACAGACATCAATTACCAATGCCAAAGGTTAATATGGTGCTTAAAAGAGACAGACATACTGATGAACGTCGTTATAACTTGCCAACATCAAATGAGGTTGCAATGGTGTTTCAAAATGATGAAGGAGAACCAACATTTCAAAGAGACATTAGAATATATCCCAGAAATGAGGAGCAACCATTTATTAATATGAATATCTTAAGTCCAAATTTAGATCCAATGCCATATCCCATCTTTTTCCCACACGGAGAAGCGGATTGGAAACCAAAATTAACACTTCCCAGTTACCCAAATGCTAAAGCCAGAATACGAAATAATGTTTCTATGCTTGAATTTAAAGTAGCTCAAATTGCCATTCGAAATGGATTTAATCCAATATTATGTGGTGGAAAACTAACCCAACAATGGATTATTGATTCATATTTGCAAGTTGAGGCAAATAATTTAAACTTTATAAGATATCAACAAGATAAACTACGTGTAGAACAATATTCTGGACTAATGGACTGTGTTGCTGACGTGGCTACAAGCAGAGACATGACAGCTGGCAAAGCCATCATTTTACCATCTTCCTTTCAAGGATCTCCTCGAAATATGAGAGAAAGATACAATGATGCTATGGCTATTGTCACCAAATTTGGCAAACCCGATTTATTTCTGACATTTACATGTAATCCACAATGGCCAGAAATTACACAAAATCTACTTCTTGGACATACTGCTTCCGATCGACCAGATTTAGTAGCCAGAGTTTTTAAAATTAAATGAAATTAATTAATACGTGACTTCACTATAAATCAGTTATTTGGCAAATGTCTTGCTTATGTATATACCATTGAATTTCAAAAAAGAGGCCTTCCACATGCACATCTTCTCATAATACTTCAAGAGAAAGATAAATTAGATACTTCGGACAAAGTGGATGCAGTCATTGTTGCTGAACTACCAGATCCAGAACTATATGGTAGACTATATGAGATTGTTACTCATCGCATGAATCATGGACCCTGTGGAGACCTTAATCCACAATCACCATGTATGGAAAATAATAAATGTTCCAAAGAATTTCCAAAAGATTATAGAGACAAAACATATGCAAATTGTGATGGCTATCCACTTTATAAAAGAAGAGAAGGAGATAGTGCCATTATTCGTGGAAAAAAAGTGGACAATAGATATGTAGTATCCTACAATCCACATTTACTCATGAAGTACAACGCCCACATCAACGTAGAAGCCTGCACTTCCATCAAATCCATTAAATATGTCTACAAATATATTTACAAAGGCTACGATGCAGTTACCGTAGTCGTCAAAAGTGCAGACAACCCTGAATTAGTGAGTTAGTACATGATGAACTTGCATCTCATGTAGATGCTCGCTATGTCAGTAAGCCAGAAGCTATGTGGCGCCTTTTAAAATTTGAAATGCATGATAGATCACATGCAGTATATAGATTAGCAGTACATTTGCCACAACAACATTTAGTCTATTTCCATGCTGGAAATGAAATGAATGCATTGGCCCAAAGTGAAGATCGTCACACTACACTAACTGCATGGTTTGAATTAAATTCCACTGATCCTCAAGCAACACAATACTTATATATTGAAATTCCATATCACTATGTTTTTGTGAATGGATTATGGAGACCAAGAAAAAGCAGAGGCAATAAAATAAATTCCAAGAATTTACACAGTCAGTCCAAGAGATGTTGAACGTTTTTGCTTACGGATATTACTTTTAAATGTTCCAGGAGCACAAAGTTTTGAACACTTAAGAACTGTTAATGACATTGTATATGAATCCTTCCATTTAGCTGCAAGACATAGAAACTTACTCGCTGATGATACAGAGTGGGAAAGATGTTTAGAAGAAGCAGCACAATGTCAAATGCCACGACAGATGAGAGAACAATTTGCTTTTATTTGTATCTTCTCAAATGCTCCAAATGCATTAGCTTTTTGGGAGACTTTTAAAAGGAATATGGCTGAAGACTTTATGCGACGATACAATGAACCCATTGCACACTTAAAAGCGTTAATGGAAATCCAAGAAGTATTTTTAACTCATGGATTAAGTTGTGCAAGTTTTAATTTGCCTGATCCAGGTCTTATAGATGACATAAACTTTGAAGACTATGACATTCAACTACAAGCAGAAAGAACAGAAGAAAGACTTGCAACTTTAAATACATTACATTTGCAAGCATTTCATGCCATTAAAAATGCAATAGATGATGACATGTTGACAGAGCGTTATTTCTATCTTGATGGACCTGGCGGATCAGGAAAAACCTATCTGTATAATTTATTAATGAGTTCAGTACGAGCACAAGGTCAAATAGCAATGGCGTTTGCCACTACTGGAATTGCTGCACTTTTATTAGAAGGTGGAAGAACTGTTCATAGTGGATTTAAACTGCCAGTGCCTATTTTAGAAAATTCAGTGTCAGATATTCGCATGACATCATTACAAGCAAAGAAATTGAAGAAATGTAAATTAATTATAATAGATGAGGCCACAATGATGTCATGCTATGCCATCCCATGTATTGACCGTTTGCTTCGTGAAGTCGTGGATAATACTTTTCCATTTGGTGGAAAGGTAATGTTGTTGGGTGGCGATTTTAGACAAACATTACCTGTCGTTGTACATGAAAATCGAACTGACATTATAGAAACCTGTATAAAGTCAAGCACAGTATAGAAACATTTTACACATCTGTAACGGAGTTGGAACACGAATCCAATATCTCCGCTGGTATACGGTAAAATATCCAAGAAGCACTACAGTCTCACAATCCCCAACCTCCCATATTGGACAACACTCAATTGGGAGTCAAATAATACTGTCTTTATTTTGTTGTGCAGAAATATATATACACATCTCTTCCCACAGGCAATACACATCCCCCATAGTTGGCCACACAATACACATAGAGAGACAATAGGTGTGGTCACACCTCCCTGAGGCTACCTGGCTACTTTGATACAATCAGACATTGATCAGATTATACTTCTTTGTTCTTATGTCTGATAATGAAAACACTTTATACAATAGACTTCCTTATCTTATGAGGAGTCTCTGTAATAGGATTATCTATTATGCCAAGGTCTGCAATAGTCTGGGCTAATATTCTGCAGAGCATAAACCAACATACATACAGTATAACAGTAGGATAATATTTTAACCATAATAATTAAATAACCATAAAACAGGGTAAAACAGTGATGGGTTCCGTTACACACCTCCCCCGTGACCATAAGCCGGCATACACGGTCTGATCCCAACGGATCAGCCTGGGGATGTCCGGACAAAAGTATTTGTTGGTCAATTCTCGAGTTTGACAACCCATCAGCAGTACTACAATTCACCTTTACTCACATTTCAAGAACAAAACAAACGCACACTTCATACAGCATTCACAGCAATAAACATTTCAAGGAGAGGGAAAATACATTTTCCAAACAGGTTTTACAGAGGCCTCTGTACTGGAGACAATGGGGAAAGTAAGCCAATTATTCAGGAATAGAGGCAGACTCCATTGAGCACATGATTGCAAAAAAACATAAACCGCTTTAAAATACATAAAGTCACCTTTTACACATAACACACAGACATTTCACATATCCCCAGATTATATGAATGGGCTCCATGGCATAGCTATCTGGGGTATCACCGCTCCCACAGGGCAAGTACCGAATGACCCCCCTGTATTTAAAGGGCCAGAATGAGGGACATACACTCTGGTATGGCCGAATACTGTTTTTAAAGGGCAATATGTCCCAGGGCCATAGTCACAGGGCAGGAGGCTGGCAATAAGTCCTCTCCAGGACAAAGTGGCAAAAGGCACTTTGTCACCCATCTCCCCTTTGGGGGGAAGTCTAACCAGGCACCTGGATATTTTGCTGTGGTGATGGGGCAACACGCTGAGGGGACTTGAGGGGCAGAGGCCAGCGGCACTCTGCCCTGATGCCAGCTCTTCTGCTGGTATAACCTGCAGGACATTCTGCTCTGTACAAGGGACAAAGGGAGGGCAGAGGCCGACTGCCCTCTGCCCCGCTGTCAGCTCTTCTGCTGGGGTACTTTGGACATATTCCGGTTTAGTAGCCAGGGAAAGGTGGGGGTCAGTGGGGGTTAACATTTCCTCTGTTAACCCTGGGGCCACATTATATACCCACTGCCTGCATACTGTATATATACACTCACTATAGACAGATATAGATATATATAGCCACTCCCTGCACACTGTATATACAGTCACTATAAACAGATATTGATATATACCCACTCCCTGCACACTATATATACACTCACTATAGACAAATATAGATATATATATACCCACTCCCTGCACACTGTATACACACTCACTATAGACAAATATAGATATATATACCCACTCCCTGCACACTGTATATACACTTACTATAGACAGATATAGATATATACCCACTCTCTGCACACTGTGTATACACTTACTATAGACAGATATATATACCCACTCCCTGTACACTGTATATACAATCACTATAGACAGATATATATATACCCACTCCCTGCACACTGTATATACACTCACTATAGACGGATATAGATATATACCCACTCCATGTACACTGTATATACACTCACTATAGACAGATATAGATATATACCCACTCCCTGCACACTGTATATACACTCACTATAGACAGATATAGATATATACCCACTTCCTGCACACTGTATATACACTCACTATAGACAGATATAGATATATACCCACTCTCTGCACACTGTGTATACACTTACTATAGACAGATATAGATATAGATATATATACCCACTCCCTGTACACTGTATATACAATCACTATAGACAGATATAGATATATATATACCCACTCCCTGCACACTGTATATACAATCACTATAGACAGATATAGATATATATATATACCCACTCCCTGCACACTGTATATACACTCACTATAGACGGATATAGATATATACCCACTCCCTGTACACTGTATATACACTCACTATAGACAGATATAGATATATACCCACTCCCTGCACACTGTATATACACTCACTATAGACAGATATAGATATATATACCCACTCCCTGCACACTGCATATACACTCACTATAGAAAGATATAGATATATACCCACTCCCTGCACACTGTATATACACTCACTATAGACAGATATTGATATATAACCACTCCATGCACACACTCTCTATTCATTCATAAACATTTTTTTGAAAAACACCACTGAAAACCCATACTTAAATGTTGGGTATTAGAAAAAATTAGTTTGGGGATAAGAAAAGGTAATCTTGAATCAGAACTACTCAAGGCAGAAAGCAAATGGATAGCTTTACTTAACACTGTAGTCCCAGGTGGACTCAATGAATATAACAACTTCAGCATATTTTTGTAAAGGCTGTATGTATGTCAGTAGTCTAAGTGACTATAATAATATTTTTTGATCTTACTTACGTTTTGTAACAAGATTCTATTCAATCCTATATTGGATCAAGTGGAACTGTTAGAGATGTTATTTATAATCAATGTAGTTGATCATGACAAGTTATCTCCCCCCTTTTTCACAGAGGACTCATTTGAGCCCCTGATTTATCCCCCTTCTTTGGAAATCCATGTTTCTTTGATATATCAATTACTGCTGTATATAACCACACTCAAATATCTTTAGCGGTATTGTAGCAACATCATTTTGTATCTGATGCAATTGTATCTTTATATATGCAGTGTCTATATGTGAGCAATTTAGGATTGTTTTTTAGGACACTTTATTTATCTAACCTTATATATCCATCCTAAGCGCTTCATTAAGCATTTTCAACTTTGACCATTACAAGTTATTTCCCTTTTATTTATGGAGGAATTTATTGAACCGCTGATCTATCCCCTTGTTTTGAAACCATTTCTCCTAGATATATTTAATAATGCCATATACAATTGGGACAAGCAATATTATACTAAATATATTTTGTGCTACTTTGGTAATATTACATTATATCTGATATAATTGTATCTTTATTTATGTAGACTTTATTTGTGTCTAATTTAAGCTTGTGTTTGAGGACACTTTATTTTGTCTATTTTTGTCTATTTCAGTTTTGTATATCCACCTTAAGAGCTTATTCAAGCATTTCCACCTTTAGTTCTAACTTCCTTTTGTTTCCATAGCCCTGGTCACAAGACAGTTGATTGCAAACAACATACAGATGAGAAATCTTATTGAACCGTCCTACTCACGCTATATAAACCAAAGCGCCCTCTTCAGTTCTTATGATCCCTGTGGAAGCTGGCGCGAAACGCGCGCGTCGGATCCGAGCTGCGTGTCTCCCGATGATGACATCACTCCTTAGAGAGTAACCGATCTACACTGTAGTGTTTGTACCTCTGGCTATGGTATTCACCTAGTATTCATTGGAGAGTAGGTAAGTGCACCAGTGGTGTGAATAGTCCCAGATAGGGAGTATAGATTAGCTTTTCATAGGCAGATTAGTGGGTAAATAGTGGGCCCTTATCTGCCTAATCCACTATTTGTATGTAAATAGGGCCACAGTGGTACATTATTTTCATCACCTACTGGTTGCATACTTCCTACTCTTCAATGAAACTGGTTGAGATAGCCTATTGATTATTTTGTGTGCTTTATTCATAACTTTGCACATTGAATATATTTATTATAGGTATTTGGACCTTGTATTAAGCACACTCAGCTTTATATATATTATCTTGTATACAAGTGAGGTTGATATATGACACTACTTTGTGCTATTTGGGAGACATGCAGAATATTTTAATATTTTATGTTTATATATTTAATAAAAGTTATATTTTATACTATATGGGTTTGAGTTATGACTTTTGTCTGTAGATATTTACATGGATGTTCCTTTGGGGGAGGTGGCTGTCTTGGGAATTAAAGGTGTACTTTTTTCTCCTCCTTTTTGTACTTAATACTTACACTGCCTAAGACAATCATATGCTGTTGTTCTGTTATAAAAAATTTTTTTGTATTCATACCATATCACTACTTATAACTAGTATTACCCCATTTTTGATTTATTGGCCTCTTTTTGTAAATAACATTTCAAACACACAGATATGTCTATGTGCCCTACAAGAACCTGAATTTAAACAAAAAAAAAAAAGAGATCACATAGGTTTTATTCATATCAATTTAAAAGAAAAAAATAGACACATATATATTTATCCTGCATTTCAATATTTCCCTTTTCTTCACCTTTTCAACAGACTCTGCATCAACAGCGTCACTGAAGAATTTGCAGCGTGGTCTGTGAAATCTGAACAATTTTACACAACACAAAGAAAGAAGAACCCTTTAATATACACAAATACATTAGATTCAGAAAAAGACCATGCTGTTATTACAAAAAACAAACAAAAAAAATTGATAAACTATTTCCCTTTCTCTTTTTCAACAGACACTGCCTGAAGACTATAGCAGGAACATTGGCAGCAGGGGACACTCTGTCATTGATACACAACTAATACTTCAACCAAGGTATAGTGTAACAAGTAAAAAAATAAAAATAAATGTCCTGTTTGCTGTGACTTCAGATGTGTTTTTGCAAAATGTAGCCTGGCTTGGATGTTTTTCTTTGTAAGAAAAGGCTTTCGTCTTGCCATTCTACCCTATAGCCCAGATATATGAAGAATACGTGAGTTTGTTGTCACATGTACCACACAGCCAGTACTTGCCAGATATTCCTGCAGCTCCTTTAATGTTGCTGTAGGCCTCTTGGTTGCCTCCCAGACCAGTTTTCTTCTCGTCTTTTCATCAATTTTGGAGGGAGCTCCAGTTCTTGGTAAAGTCACTGTTGTGCCATATTTTCTCCACTTGATGAAGACTGTCTTCACTGTGTTCCATGGTATATCTAATGCCTTGGAAATTCTTTTGTACCATTCTCCTGACTGATACCTTTTAACAATGAGATCCCTCTGATGCTTTGGAAGCTCTCTATGGACCATGGCTTTTGCTGTGGGATGCGACCAAGAAAATTTCAGGAAAGAGCAGCTGAACTTTATTTGGGGTTAATAAGAGGCACTTTAAATTATGTCAGGTGTACGCTGACTTCTATTTAACATGATTTGAAATGTGATTGCTTAATTCTGAACACAGCTACATCCCCAGTTATAAGAGGGTGTGCAGACTTATGCAACCACATTATTTTTCTTTTTTTTTTCTTCCCTCCACCTAAAATATTTCAGTTTATTTTTCAATTTAGTTGTACAGTTTATAGGTCACATTAAAGGTGGAAAAAGTTCTGAAATGATTTAATTTTGTCTCATTTTTTTTACAGCACAGAAAACTGACATTTAACAGGGGTGTGTAGACTTTTTATATCCACTGTAGATACTGGTGACAAAGTGGATTCAGTAATTATTGCTGAAATACCAGATCCATAAATACATGGTAGACTATATGAGATTGTAACTCATCGTATGATTCATGGACCGTGTGGAGATATTAATCCACCGTCACCATGGTTAAAATATGTATCACATTGCTATACTGTAGATATGTTGGTTTATGCTATGCAGGATATTAGCTCAGACTATTGCAGACACCTAGCAGAATACATAATCCTATTAGGGTCTCCTAGAGGAAGGAGAGCCCCATTGTGTAAAGTGTTCACATTGTGAAAGATGGAACAAAGAGAAGCATTATCTTTTCAATCTCTGTTATTGAATCAAAGTAGCCGGCTAGTCCCTGGGAGGTGTGACCCCACCTATTGTTCTCTCTATGTGTACTGTGTGGCCAAATATGGGCATGTGTATTACCTGTGGCCAAAGAGATGTATATATATTTGTGTAAGAAAATAAAGACACATTATTCTTTTGACTCCCAATTGAGTGTCGTCCAATATGGGTGGATGGGGCTTGTGAGACTGCACAGTGCTTCTGTATGGATATTTAGCAGTATAACATAACAAAGTCAGAGGTGCTCATCAGAGAACGAATTAACCTTAATAGGTTAGTTCTATAGCCATGATAAGCTACTCTGAGAGCAACCTCTTTTAGCTCACTTGTGCCCTTCACAGGGAGAAATATCCTGTAATATATCAGTCTGGTCCCACTCAAAAGAGTGACCCAGCCCCGAAATACCAGGCAATTCTACCCTGAACAGGAGAAACAGCAAACCCCCCAGACGCGTTTCGGCCTTTATGGGCCTCATCAGTGAGGTGCAGCTGAACTCCCTAAGACTGATATACTACAGGATATTTCTCCCTGTGAAGGGCACAAGTGAGCTAAAAGAGGTTGCTCTCAGAGTAGCTTATCATGGCTATAGAACTAACCTATTAAGGTTAGTTTGTTCTCTGATGAGCACCTCTGCTTTGTTATGTTGGATATGCAAATTACCTTTAGGGTTTAGTCTCCCTAAAGGTAATAGGGGACTCCAGACGTGGACCCCTTGCTCACTGTGCCTTAGGGAGTTCAGCTGCACCTCACTGACGAAGCCCATAAAGGCCGAAACGCGTCTGGTGTTTGCTGTTTCTCCTGTTCAGGGTAGAATTGCCTGGTATTTCGGGGCTGGTTCACTCTTTTGAGTTGGACCAGACTGATATACTACAGGATATTTCTCCCTGTGAAGGGCACAAGTGAGCTAAAAGAGGTTGCTCTCAGAGTAGCTTATCTTGGCTATAGAACTAACCTATTAAGGTTAGTTAGTTCTCTGATGAGCACCTCTGACTTTGTTATGTTGTATTTAGCAGTATACCAGCGGAGATATTGGATTTATGATTCAAACTCCGTTACATTTGGTGACAGTGACGGAATAGAAGCCAAGCCTCGCAATGGAGAAACAGTCGTATGGAAGCACCAGTGCTATACTTGCACCAGAGATGGAGGAAAGTGAGGTCATAAAGGAGCTGAGGATACTGCTGGCGTTTTACCCGAATCCTCCATCAGATGAAACTATAACCAAAGTGATGGGACAGGTACAATATTACATCTTGTCAAGCAGACAACTAGCAGAGGAGCTAAGCAGAGCAGGATTACCAGCAGTATCGGTCCCCACACCAGGGAAAGCTACACTACCCTACAATGCATCTAAAACCATCCCAGACACAGAGGCAGAGGAAGCAGAAGTATCTCAGAGATGGCTAGAGGAGCTCTCTGAGGATGACTTAACAGAGGATCAGGAGGAGGATCACTGGGATCTACTTGTGAATGAGGTACAGGAGGAGTGTGAAGGGGTAAATGATGGCACTTTACCAACTCCTGGGGATGGAGAATGTTTTCCCCTAGAAGAGGCAGCGACTGTGTCAGGGCCTAGTCACCAGCCAGTGGCAGCAAGCGTGCCAGCCTTGTAAAAGGAGCTGTGGGTGCAGTGTGGCACCACAGTGGAGAGTGTACCAAGTGGGAAGATGCCCTGGTTAACCAGTGTCCAGGCACCCACTGGAACAGACACCAATCCAAAGACCCAGTTAAACATGGAAGACTGGGATAAGGTAGCTAAGCAAAAAGCAATAGAGGTAGAGGAAGAGGGTCAACTGAGGGCCCTAAAGAACAGGCTGAATGGGAATTGCGAGATTCCCCAGCCTGCGTCAGAGAGCCAGAGCGCAGTTGCTCAACCAAAGGCAATGGATGAAGTACAGGAGGATTGCACACACAGCCTGGCTTTGAGCAGCGTAGCTCTCCATGCTGCAACAGAGACAGACCCTGAGGAAGGAAACCAGGAGCAGCTGTCCAAAGGTACAGATGCCCAGGAGCCAGAGGGAAGGGAGAATCCTGGTCAGGATATCATCATGGATGCTGGAGCCCAGCATAGACCGGTATGTACTTTCCTACAGTGGTTATATTATTGGCCTCCCAACAATAATGTGTTTTCTAAGAGGGGTACTGAATTACCCCCTTGTGGTCACATAGGCCCAGAGACTGTGTTAGAAATCCCAGCCCAGCTGTGGGGACTGGCTGGGTGGAAAGGGGTTTCTATGGGAAAGAGATTGTGGTCCACCTTTTGGACCCTGGGACCCTGGACTGTTGGGATGGAATCCTGGACTTTTTGGGTTGGGGTACATAAGAAGAACAGGGGGCCCTGTACAATAGGGGCTCGACCATGGCATGTACTCTGCAACTTGGGACGGTTTTGCTGAAGGACTTCAGTTCAATTGGAAGGCTGAGGCTTTTAGGCCTCATTATTTAATTGTCTGAAACCAGTTTGTAGAATGTATTTTCCTCTCCTTGAAATGTCTATTGCTGTGAATGCTGTATAAAGTGTGCGTTTGTTCTTGAAATGTGAGTCAATGTGAACTGTAGTAATGCTGATGGGTTGTCTAAGCAAACTGAACTAGAGAAGTGACCAACAAAAACGTTTTTACCATACATCCCCAGGCCGATCCGTTGGGATCAGACCGTGTATGCCGGCTTATGGTCACGGGGGAGGTGTGTAACGGAACCCATTACTGTTTTACCCTGTTTTATGGTTATTTATTTCTTATGGTTAAAATATGTATCACATTGCTATACTGTAGATATGTTGGTTTATGCTCTGCAGGATATTAGCTCAGACTATTGCAGACACCTAGCAGAATACATAATCCTATTAGGGTCTCCTAGAGGAAGGAGAGCCCTATTGTGTAAAGTGTTCACATTGTGAAAGATGGAACAAAGAGAAGCATTATCTTATCAATGTCTGTTATTGAATCAAAGTAGCCGGCTAGTCCCTGGGAGGTGTGACCCCACCTATTGTTCTCTCTATGTGTACTGTGTGGCCAAATATGGGCATGTTTATTACCTGTGGCCAAAGAGATGTATATATATTTGTGTAAGAAAATAAAGACCTATTATTCTTTTGACTCCCAATTGAGTGTCGTCCAATATGGGTGGATGGGGCTTGTGAGACTGCACAGTGCTTTGTATGGATATTTAGCAGTATACCAGCGGAGATATTGGATTTATGATTCAAACTCCGTTACAATGTTCAAAAGAATTTCCAAAAGATTATAGAGACAAAACTTTTGCTAATTGTGATGGCTATCCATTATATGGAAGAAGAGAAGGACAAACTGCCATTATTCAGGGCAAAAAGGTAGACAACAGATATGTGGTACCATACAATCCACATTTACTCATGAAGTATAATGCACACATTAATGTGGAAGCTTGCATTTCTATAAAATCCATTAAATATGTCTACAAATATATTTGCAAACGCTATGATGCAGCTACTGTAGTGGTCAAAAGTGCAGAAAATAACGAACCCAGTGAGTTAGTACATGATGAACTTACATCTCATGTAGATGCTCGCTATGTAAGTGCGCCAGCAGCAATGTGGCGTCTTCTAAAATTTGAAATGCACGATCGCTCACATGCAGTATATCGCTTAGCTGTACATTTTCCACAAAGACATTTGGTGTATTTCCATGCTGGAAATGAAACAAATGCTTTGGCACAAAGTGAGCATCGCCAAACTACACTAACTGCATGGTTTCAATTAAATTTAACTGATTTAGAGCCAAGGGAATTGTTATATATTGACATTCCATACCATTATGTTTTCGTTAATGGATTATGGCGAAAAAGAAAAAATTGTGGAAATAAAATAATCCCAAGAATTTACGATTACTACTTCTAAATGTTCCTAGTGCACACATTTTTGAACGGTTAAGAACTGTTAATGACATAGTATATGAATCATTTCATTTAGCTGGGCGACATACTGTAGAAACTTCCTAGCTGATGATACAGAATGGGAAAGATGTCTAGAAGAAGCAGCACTATGTCAAATGCCACGCCAGATGAGGGAACAATTTGCATTGATTTGTATCTTCTCAAATGCTCCAAATGCATTAGCTTTGTGGGACAAATTTAAAACAAATATGGCTGAAGACTTTTTGCAACAATACAATGAGCCTATTGCACAATTAAAAGCATTAATTGAAATCCAAGAGGTCTTTTTAACTCATGGATTAAGTTGTGCGTGGTTTTAATCCGCCAGATCCAGGTCTCATAGACGACATGAACTTTGAAGACTATGACACTCAACTACAAAGAGAAACAACAAAAGAAAGACTTGCAACTTTAAATACACTACAATTGCAAGCATATAATGCAATCAAAAATGCCCTAGATGATTACATGGTCAAAGAGCGTTATTTCTATCTGGATGGACCTGGTGGATCAGGATAAACGTATCTATATAATTTATTGATGAGTTTTGTACGAGCACAAGGTCAAATAGCGCTGGCATTTGCAAACACTGGAATTGCCGCACTTTTGTTACAAGGTGGAAGGACTGTGCATAGTGGTTTTAAACTGCCAGTTCCTATTTTGGAAACATCAGTGTCGGATATTCAAATGACATCATTACAAGCAAAAAAGTAAATTAATTATAATAGATGAGGCTACGATGATGTCATGCCATGCCCTACAATGTATTTCCCGTTTGCTTTGTGAAGTCATGGATAATACTTTGCCATTTGGTGGAAAGTTAATGTTGTTAGGTGGCTATTTTAGACAAACATTACCTGTTGTTGTACATGGAAATCGAACAGACATTGTCGAAACATGTATAAAGTCAAGTACACTATGGAAACTATTTACCCATCTTCAATTACAATAAAATATGAGATCAGAAGTAGAAAATTATTTCAATGATAGGCTCATTAAAATTGGAGAAGAAAAAACAAAGCAAATACAACATTTACTGGATGACACTGTGCACATCCCAGCTCATATGATTTGCAAACAGGATCTTATATCGGCTATTAACAACAAGGACTATGCAGAGCGTGCCAACAAAGTAATACTAACATGCAAAAATAAGGATGAATTACTCCTCAATAATGAAATATTTAAAAAAATGAATGCACCACAAAACACTTATCACAGTGCTGATTCTGTACTTGATGATGACAAAAAAAGTCAGACAAACTTTTCAACTGAATTCATAAACTCATTAACTCCTTCTGGAATGCCACCACATATTTTGCAGCTAAAGAAAGGTGCAATTGTCATGTTACTGCGAAATATGAACCCAAAAAAAGGCCCATGCAATGGTACCAGATTAATTGTTCAAGAATTAAAGGACCATTTCATGCATGCTGAAATTTTAACTGGTACCCATAAATGAGAGTTTTCATACCAAGAATAGATTTGGCACCAAGTGAAAGTAGCCTCCCTTTTGTACTTCAAAGGAGACAATTTCCCATCATCATGGTATTTGCCATGACCATTAATAAATCACAAGGACAAACTTTCAAATTTGTGGGTATCTTTTTAGAAGAACCAGTATTTGCCCATGGCCAGCTGTATGTTGCCTTCTCAAGATGCAAGAATCCACAGGCTATTAAAGTTTACATCGAAAACAATAAAAGTCAAGGTGATTTATTAGATTATGCATGCATTTTTACCAAAAACATTGTCTACTATGAAGTACTGTAACTTTAATTGCACCAAAGACAAGACATAGCAACCAAATAAAACAAATAACCTTAACGACAATTTAACAACAAAAACAAACAAAAAATATAGAGAACAGTGGTTTAATTTTAAGAATGACATTTTCTGTCACTCAGACTCTTTTTAGAGCACCACTATTTCCATAAGAAACTATATACAATAGCAAAACACATAGAGAACAGTGGGTACACCCCGAGGACGAACTAACTAATGTCTGGCGTTCTCTTTTTAGAGAACCACTATTTCACATAGGAAACTCTATGTGCCATTTTCAACAATTACAACAAGGACAACCAAATGTCAAACATCAAAAATCAACAACGACAAAATAGCTGATTACAATTTTATGGAAGTAGCCTTTTTGCATGATTAGCCCCACAAAACACTTTGCTTGCAGTTTACAACAACTACAGTTTAAATGTTACTTCATTATGTTACAAGTTAAAAAAAAACGTGCAAAGTTGTTTTATTGCATATATTTCAAAGTTTATCTTAAGAGGAGGAGGAGCTCTTGTTACACAATGTAAATGTATCATTCAATGCAAAATATTAATCCAGGGAGTAATCCGATCGCCAGTAAATGGGGTCAGGAAGGAATACATTTTTTTCCCCCTTTGATACAATTGGCTAAGTTTCAAGCAGGGTTTTTACTGTTTGCCTTCCTCTGGATTCAATATATATATTTCGTTTAACAGTTGTTAATCTACAAGTTGCATGTTAAAAAACATTAGGTCAAGTTTACAATACTCATTAATACAATATTGACCTGTTCCTCCATTAAAATGTTACTATTAAAAAAAAAAAATTCACTGTTGGTCATATCAGCAAATCTCTACTGATCATGTGATCTCCTTACACCTTATCTTTTGCTTTAGGACACTGGGTCACTATTTGGATGTATTTATATTGTGACTTAGTTCACTCCGGAATAGACCTCACAGCATGCTAATATATCAGTAGTTATTACAAGTTACAATAACCTGACGTGTCGCAGAACATATAATAGGATATTTTTCTATAGTTATTTATGATAATTATTAAAACTATAAAAGAGCAGTTATATTATATACACTGTACATAGAGCTTTAAGTGTAAATCAGACGCCGCACATTTATATTCTGTTCTAAGCCTTTAATCACTTTCAGAAAAACATTAAAATATAAAATCCCATATTGTATCAATGTGGAAAACCTTATTATAACCAAATATATGTTTCAGAAGGAATAAAGAAATGACCAGCATAACATTACTAGACAAATGGACATTAATATGATATTAATAATTAAAACTGCTATCAAAGTATCATACGTTATGCATATTCTTATCTATCTCCGTTCTTGCAAGATTGTATAGCTTTATCCTCTTAAGAGAAACTTCTCCTCACCAACTGCAGTCTAATCAGATATCTTTGTAACTGCTAGGAGTTATTTTGTATCTGTCCTGGGGGCCTATTTCGGGCTCTCTGCAATGATCGAGACGCTACTATCCCTGTCTCATGTCTACTTCCTGGTTTGCGCTCCTGGGACTCTAGCGTGCGTCATACGCAATGACGCATGTTCTAGCCTACGCCTGACGCGTTTCGACGCCCTAGACGTCTTCGTCAAAGGGAGAAAAGGGAAGGATGTCTGGAATAGCCCTTTATAGTACTCTTGTCATCATGGCAACCAAACACTCTGCTTCTAGAATAGATTTTCTACAGGTAATAAAGATAATTAAAAAACTTACAAATATTGGATCTAATGCACTGCTATAACAAATAGTATGCATGGATGGTAACCAAATATAATACATATGCAACCCACAAGTATTGATCCTGCTTTTGTGAGTGATATTTAAAACTTGATCAAATATGTCTTGTATAAAATTCTACTAAGACATCAGATATAAATTGATAATATCCAAATATGGTATGTTTATAACCTACAAGTATTATTCTTTCTAGGTATCAACATTATCTTGCAATTAATCAGACATGTCTTATTTGTAGTTTTACAGATTTCAACCGCGTCTTAAAACTTGTCCACATGATTCTATTGCATCACAGCTGATCCCTCTGATCTCTACCTCACTTATCCCAGCTCTCACATATCTTGTCATTCTTTCCCTTAATACTGTCAAGTTTCCATCACCTTTAGACAAACCATTATTACACCCATTATTATGAAACCCTCATTTGATCCAGCTTCTCTGTCTAATTACTCTCTGCCTCTCTAGAATATCCTCCTGGATGTCTGCCCATCAACTCAAACATAAAATGTCAAAGAGGGAACTCTTAATCTCCCTACCCTCTTCCCCACCTCTCAGGCCAGCTATTTTGGGGTTCTACTGGATCCTGCCCTCTCTTCCATTCCTCACATACAATCTACATCATCTTCACCTAAAAAGCATTTCCAAAATATATCACTTTCTCTCACAAGGCACATCCAAAATTCTAAAACACTCTCTTATCATATCTCGCCTCGACTACTGCATCTATCTCCTTGCTGGTATCCCCATCACCTGTCTCTCTCCACTCCAGTCCATAATGAATGCCTCTGCTAGACTCATCTACCATACTCATTGCTCAATGTCTGCAGCACCTCACTGTCAGTCACTCTACTGGCTTCCAATACCCTCCAGAATAATGTTTGAAATCAACACCCTAACATAAAAAAGGCTTCAATGATAATGCACCCGCTTATATCTCTGCTCTTGTCTCTAAATATGCTTCTAACCGTCCTCTTCGCTCTGTTAATTACCTTCTTCTTTCCTTCTCTCTTATCACCTCCTCTCATTCCCACCTTCAGGACTTCTCATGCTGCCCCTATTCTGTTGAACTCCTATCCTCGCTCCACAAGGCTATCCTCCTGCCTCAAATCCATAAAAACTTCTATGAGTTACAGGTTGAAAATCCTTACATTGTCAAAATCGTAACTGGGACCCAGCTAAGCCTAAGCCTGTAAATGTAACAATCACTATTTAATTGCTACAATTCCTCAAGCCCGCAGATGTTTTCACACCTGCAAATGTAGAAGAAAAACCTACAAGTATCAGGTAATGCTCGCAAGGCAGTTAAACACCTGATCATAGCACTGTACATGCAAATAAAAAATCAATACTGCACTGTGAATAACAGGGAAAGTGATGAAAGACATTATAAGAAATTGCACAACAGTCTCAAGCTCGCAAATCTGCAAGCAAAAATTATTTGTTTTAAGTTTTATTTTCGTGTTATATTAATCCCAGGAATCAATTAGTTAATACATATCAGGCCACCCACATGGACTAGAATATTTCCTTTATTATTTTTTATTATTTTGGACATTGCAGGATTGCGAGTCTGATCGCATATGGGACTTCTAAATGCTAATTTCTTGACATTTAACCTCCATGTTTTAATGATATCATGATGACGGTCTCATTTATTATTGGCTGTTTCTAAATTGGTAGTTACGGCCTTGCTTAATTGATCATGATCACGCTCTAAAATGCTACTTACGATTGCATGGTTTACGGTTTAGGCCCATAAATTGCAGGCTTGTCCAACTGAATCGCTCTGTAACTGTAGCAAATTACAAGCCCGCAGACTTACGGCCTGTATAACGTAATCTGGGGGGTTCCATTTGAATAGGGAGGGGTCTTGGTATGGTTGATTTTAAACTTAATAACAGGGTCTTCCATTGTTTTGTAATTTGTTAAGTTTGTTTTTGACTTGTAACTACCCTGTTTAGTGCTATGGAATATGTCAGCACATTACAAATAAAAGTTAATAATAAAAAATAATAATTGTACCAATTACTGCTGCTGTTAACTTCATAATGAAACATAAAGGCTATGTGCCTGTATTGGGCTCCCATGTCCATTCTTACCCTCTCCTTCCTCCTTTATGCTTCCTTCTTCCCATTTTCTAATATACATAAAACAATACACTTGCACAATAAAGTTAAAAAAAGTAAATATAAAATATGAGATACAAATAATACAGTGAAATACACCTTACACGTATGGAAATTTGAAGTTTGAGCTTGAGATGAAGGGTCTTTATAAGCAAAAGTATCAGTTACTCTGAAGCTTTGTTTTGTCCCTGTTCTTGTGTATGGATTTTAAAGCCCCTTGGCAAGAAATGGAAGCAGGTGGGTAGTACCTAAGAAAACCCTGTTGGGCACTATGTAAAACTGCCGGGGTCTTTATGAACAAGCGCACCAATTACTCTGAAGCCTGGTTATGCCCATGTATTGGAGCATGGATTTCCATGGCTTTGATCCTGGATTGGAGCTTGGTAATGCCCTTACACTGTAGCATATGGCTTTTTAAACTCTTGTAAAGTTTATGGGCAAGAAGTCAGGGGGTGGTACCGTAAGTGAAATCTGCCGGGCAATGTGGGAACCTGCCAGTAAAAACCTGGTGTTTTTGCTTGAGAAGCAGAGTCTGCACAAGCAGCCATACCACTTACTCTGTCATGGAGCATGGATGTGTAGTCTTTTCTATAGTCTTATATTTTCTGCACAGTGAACATTTCTGCTTGCTCAGAAATCTCAATAACGTATTAAATATTGTATTTGTTAAATTATTTATTTATTTTAACTGACACAGAAAATGCTCCATTTATTGAAGCGAAAAGTGCACATAAAAATAAATATAATTGAACTTGAAGTCCTACTGAGATCCTGAAGAGTTAGAGCAATATGGAGACAAAACTGGCAAACTATTCCAGTATCTTTGCCAAGGAAACCTTAAGGATGTGTGCTGAGCTCCATAGGGTCACAAAGAGTCAGACACAACTAAATGACTAAAAATATTACATATATATACATATATCACACTCTGTCAGTCCTATACAGGGCAGCGGCACACTCACCAATCTCATCCTTGTGCTCCATCCGGGCCAGCACATAGAGCAGCCGGGGTAACAGCATCTTCCAACAAATGGCGTAAATAAGAATGCTGTATTAAGTGCACATGGGCTATTAGTATTCACTTTAAATATCCATATAGCTTCTTTGCAAAGCAAACATTTATCCCAATCTCCTTTACGCTCTGACTGAGGGATGTGATCTATTCCAATACATTTCAATACTCTTACATCATTATGTTAATTTTTAACATCTTGCAATAGATGTATCTTCCTTATTTAAGACGTCATTGATGTGCTGTAATACTTAACGTCTTAGCTGTCTACTCGTTTCACCTATGTACTTCTTTTTGCACCAGCAGACAATTTGATAAATTACTCCCTCAGTTAAGCAACAGATCTTATATTTGTATCAGCAGCTGAGCAACTATATGAAATAGGAAATAGTCCCTTTGGGGACTCAGAGTCAAGTTAAGCCCAGAAACTCATTTAAATGGTGCTGAATTGGTCTAAAGGTGGAAAAAAATATTAACCATGTGTTCATTAGAACCAATGAGGTTGATCATTCATAAAGAAAAAGAACGATTAGAAAATGTAAATTAGAACGTCACATAATTAAAAGAAGATTTTAACAAACTTGAATCAAGTCCAGGTTTTGCCAAGTCATATGACAAATTAAGTAGGGAAAATGATAAATTCTGATGTGACGACCCGGATTTGAGGGACCACAAGCACCTCCATTTTCTCTCTCTAGTTCGTAACTTTTTTTTTGTGTTCAAGATCTCAGCATCCAGTCAATATAGTTGATTTTTAAATTTATAAGTATATTGTTATCTTTATTATATGTACATCAAGTAGTAATATATATATATATATATATATATATATATATATATATATGTAACGGAACCCATCACTGTTTTACCCTGTTTTATGATTATTATGGTTAAAATATGATCCTACTATATGTATGTTGGTTGATGCTCTGCAGAATATTGTCCCAGACATTTACAGCTACTTGGCATGGGAGATAATCTTGTTACAGCGACTCCGCATAAGATAAAGGAAGTCTATTGTATACAGTGTTTTCATTCTCAGATACGAACAAAGAAGTGTAATTGAATCAATGTCTGATTGTATCAAAGTTGCCAGGGAGGTGTGACCCCCCTATTGTTCTCTTTATGTGTATTGTGTGTGGCCAAAAGTGGGCATGGGTATTACCTGTGGCCAAAGAGATGTATATATATTTCTGTAAAGGTAAATAAAGTCAGTATTCATTTGACTCCCAAATTGTGTGTCGTCCAATATGGGAGGTCGGGAATGGTGAAACTGTAGTGCCTCTTGGGTATTTTACCGTATACCAGCGGAGATTTTGGACTGCGTGTTCCAGCTCCGTTACAATATATATATATATATATATATATATATATATATATATAAACGTGGAAAAATTATTTCCATTCAGTAACATACTATTTGTCATGGTAATTTAATATATATATGAATATCATGTATTTTAATATAATTTATTAGGACTGGCAATATTTTCGCAATATGGGTCAGCAGCAAGAACAGCTTCTTAATTCACCTGTAATTAATATAGAAAACAAAGGGTTCAAAAGGAACGCATTTGAATTTCCCTATAAAAGGCTTACCTCTTCTTCATGCAACATCTGGTCCTGGAAGAAGTGGCCAGTCTAAAAGCGATGTCCTGTATTGATGACATCACTGCATACACAGGAAAGCCACGGCGGCATGGTATAACACTTCAGTGTGACCCATTGAATGTATTGTGGGTTACCGATCTGTTAGTATTTTATATCTATAATATGCTGTATTATTGTGTGATATATTTTATGTAAGGTAGATCTATGTATACAGTAGGATGTAATGCATTGTATAATACTATAATATTCTTACAATATATATATATATATATATATATATATATATATATATATATATATATATATATATGTATATATATATATATATATATATATATATATATATATATATATATATATTTCTGTTTATAGTTATTGAGATTGATTTTGTTTAGACCCTTCTTCTGTGATTGTGACATGATGTTTTAGAATAGCATGTAGAGTAGTGGTTATTATTATTAGGGGACAAGTTGACGGCCACATGAGCCACACACACAGTCCTTGTAGGATTTTTTTCTGTTTTTATTAGGTAGGACGTGAGTGTAGATTATTTTTGTATTGTTTAGGGGACAAGTACATGGTTCCACGTGCTGCTACACCAACTGGCACACGGTTCAGTCTTTCACTAATTCTTCACCATTTATTGTATGTTTGTGTCTTTAGGATTATTTATGTAACTCTGTATGATGATTGTATAACTATACTACATAACTAATTACATTTTTTTAATATTGACATTTGCCAGTATTCATAAAAGTACAAGTCACTTTTGGTATATTGATAGTGAGGTTGTATGTATTTTATTGCACTAGACACTTTGCAAAAAAGAGACGAGTGCATATAAATAGTCAATTCAAAGTATTGGAACTGTCTATATTTATGAGAATTAAGAATTTCTCATATAATAAATAATAATTACATATTTGTATAAGAATGGCTCTACCTGATTGATGAATTATAAATTTAAGTTTACATATATATATCAATTGGTGTGACTTTGTTCAAGGGTTACAGAGCCTCTTTTTATCATTTTGATCGGCGTAATTCACATTTTTACATGTTCAATAAAGTAATATCTTATAATTCATTGTGCAGACTTTTTGGATTATTATTTCTCTCAGGGGATTATTCTACTGAGAATAAGAGTGTATTTAACATAAAAGTAAAGTAACACAAATGTATTCTCATTGTACTTACAATATCCAGGACCTTTATTATTACATAAACTTGCACTGATAGCATTGGCTTTTATAACAGTAGAAAGCACCAAGTGAAAGATTTTTTTATTTAATTAGTATTTTATTATGTTTGCATACAATTAAAATAACAAA
This sequence comes from Discoglossus pictus, assembly GCA_027410445.1. Classification (NCBI taxonomy): domain Eukaryota; kingdom Metazoa; phylum Chordata; class Amphibia; order Anura; family Alytidae; genus Discoglossus; species Discoglossus pictus. The sequence continues at coordinate 444,251,432 of CM050166.1, read as the reverse complement.
TACACCAATAGATAGCAGATCTTCTACCAAAATCCCAAATATATATTGTTACAAATAATTTCAAATGGACTATGACTAAACAGATGTATAGCAAAATGTTGTAAACATGCCTGGCTTCCTGGTCCTGAACCCCTAACACTGAAAGGGTTAAATAGCAGTATAGGACAGGCTTGGCTGTCTGAGGGGGGGATAACTAAATCAAGTATTAACTAAAAATGCAATATCTAAGTCAATTCTTAATCAAAAAGGGAAGACACGGAGGCAGAGGGGGAAGAGACACATGGGATGGAGGGGGAGATACATGAGAGGAAGAGACAGAAGGGGGAAGAGACACAGGGGAGGGGGAAGACATGGGAGAGGGGGGGGGGAGAGACACACATCAAATATTATCCTGTCAATTTTGACCGGTAGTTACTAATATTTAATGACAGCTGTAGAGTTACATTCAGGGCCAAGAGGTATGTACTACCCATTATAAAGATTATAAAGTATCAGCATCTCACTTTAATTCTAAAAAAATTGTATAAAAATTGTATAATGCAATGTGTTATTATTAATGACAAGGTGTTTGTCAATCACTTCAATTTATCAGAAATAGTTCTAAAATAAAGATTTATCATTATATATATGTATATATATATATATATATATATATATATATATATATATATATATATATATTTAGGCTGATGGGAAGAGCAAATGGTATTTACTGTCCAATTGGACCAATATACCAAGTATATTGAATTATGGATGAGATTTATAGACGATATCTTGTTAGTATGGAATGGGAATCAAAAAGATCTAAAGGATTTTATTGACATACTTAATAAAAACAATATGGGTCTATATCTAACTTCAGAAAAAAGTGAGAATGAAATCACTTTTTTGGATTTGAAAATTGCAAAGTCAGACAATGGTAAACTTCAGACTACCACATATAGAAAACCTACAGCCACGAACAGTCTGTTACAAGCCAACAGCAGTCATCCCAAATCATTAATTGAAGGAATACCAGTGGGGCAGTATCTGAGAATTAAAAGAAATTGCTCCAGCCAAATCAATTTTGAGATGGAAGCCAGAGAATTACAACATCGCTTCAAGGAAAGGGGATATAAGAACAAACCCCTAAAGAGAGCATACCAAAGGGCCAAAGCAGTGGACAGAGATAAACTGCTATTAAATAAGAATAAACAACAGGAAGAAGTGGTTAGATGCATAGGTACCTACAACGGGAAATGGCATGAAATCAGAAAAATATTCAATGACCATTGGAAGATCCTACTAGATGACGATGATCTAAGACCATTTTTAAGTAACCAGGCCCAAATCACCAGTAGAAGATCAACTAATTTGAGAGATATGCTATCTAGAAGCCATTTAGAAAGTACCAAAAATAATACCTGGCTCAATAGAACGAAAGGCTGTTACAAATGCTTATCATGCAAAGCTTGTAAATATGTAAATACCACCAAAACATTTCCCTCAAAAGATGGAACTGAGAATTGTACAATTCAACATCTAATGACGTGTAAAACTGTAGGGGTGATATATCTCATGATTTGCAAATGTGGGATGAAATACATAGGCAAAACCTGTAGAGAGTTTAGGCCTAGAATATTAGAACATATATACAGCATTATTAAAGAAAATGATACACCAGTGGCCAATCATGTCAATTTCCAACATAATGGAGATCTCAATAATATATCATTCATAGCCATTGACGGTATTAAAAAGAATATTAGAAGAGGTAATATTGGCAAGGAACTATTAAAAAAGGAGGCCTACTGGATCTTTACACTAAAAACCAAAAAACCTTGGGGTCTCAATGATGGTTTCACCTTCACCCCATTTATCTAAGGTATTTGTTTTAATATATAAAAAGGTATTTGTGTATTACAGAAGCTCCAATGTATATTTTTAATATACTGTGTAAATATATGCCTTATTAATTATAATATTTAAAGGCACACAATATATCTCAAATTACACTATATAGAAAAGTATATTTAATACTAGTAATAATAGAACAATAATATATATATATATATATATATATATATATATATATATATATATATAAATATATATACACACTTTTCTTGACAAGTATGGAGAATTAAAATAAAATATATTCTCTTGGATAATAATAAGTATTGACAATGGTAAACTTCAATAACAAGCACTTTAAACAAATACACCTTAATATCCATATATATAGTGTCCATGCTGTTTTATATTAAAGATTATTCCCCTTTTCGTTTTTGTTATATTCTCTATTGAAACATAACCTAGCTATTATAATGGAATATTTTATTCTCCAAGTTTAATTCATCTCTCTTCATCAACATATGAATTTTAAATTGTATGCTTTTAACAATATCATTATTGATATATCTTTTAAAATTTTGAGGTTGCCAAGGCAATAAATAGCTCCTCTGACATCCTATCGGTAACCCCTGATGAAATCTTTAGAAACGTGCGTCGGGTTGCACGTACAACGCCGCGACGCTGCTCTATGACGTCACACGTAGACGCATAGGCGACACGCGGGCAGTTGCTTGGAGCTAAGGCGCTTTGAAATATCACAAACTATATATGCAATACGACTTATAAATATCATCCACATTAAATGACAATTCAAGGAATTACTATAAATTTAATACAGTAATGTGGATGCAAATGGGTACTTAGCTCCACAGATTGTGTAGGGGAATAAACAATCTATATTACAATCTATGCAATATAGGGACTCCCTTTATATTACTAGACATTATATAAGCCTTGATATAGACTCTAATATCCCCAGAAAGCATTAGAAATATATCTATTGTATCTATTAGGATACTACAATATCTAATTATTTATTGAACTTATATCGGCACAATAACACTTTATACAAGGACAATACACATTATAAGAAGGTGCAATATTCACAAGTGCAATTTTCTTATTATCACTATAAGCACAAGTCACTTTTGTATATAGTGACAATATATAACAGTGCAAACACATAGGCCTCAGATACAGACCTATGCTTTTGCAACTCATTTGTATTTCACTACACTGAATGCACCTTGTTCACTTTATGCACTTTATAATTTATTGATCACATTATAACGCCATATTAAGAGGACATAGGGCCTATTTCAACTGATTCAGTCTCACAATTTATGTTAAAATACTAGGAAGTCCAATACAATTTTCATTCCCCTACCAACTTTATCTCGTCAGAATTTCAACATTTTAATAACTATTTTAACAATATCAATAAACGTTAAGTTTTATATAATTTTCTTGCTCTATATTGTTACCAGGGCAAACGGTGTGCACTTACAATCCAAAGGATACTTGTTCTGTCCTCTACCATTTTGTTACTATCTATATCTATATATATCTATCTATATCTATATCTATCTATATATATATATATATATATATATATATCACTTATAAACAAAATTATATACATATTTATAGACAGCTTGACATGAATGGGCGCATTAGAGTCTATGAGCCTATATATTTTTCCTTTATAGCCCTTTAGGCTCAATGTCTTGCACATAGATGCAAGAAAAATAACTATAAGATATGTAATAGCTAACCCAGATTAAACATTTACCACATTCGAAACATGCAACTGGGCCTTATCCTGTGTGATTTCTTCTGATATTTGTAATATGACTGCATGACTTCCCACATTCAGCACACACAAATGGTCTTTAGCATGTGTAATTTTTCTTAAATATATTGTGTTTTGAGTAACTTCCCACATTCAGAACATGTAAACTATCTTTTTCCTATGTGACTTTGCTTATGTTTCTTAAGACTTGTGGCACCACTGAAAAATTTCCCACAGTCAGAACATGCAAATAGTTTTTCTCCGGTGTGAGTTCTCATATGTTGACTGAGATGCGACGACTCACGGAAACATTTCCTGCATTCAGAACATGCAAATGGTTTTTCTCCTGTGTGAGTCAGCATATGTAGATGGAGATATGAAGGCTGACAGAAACATTTTCCGCATTCAGAGCATGCAGATGATTTTTCTCCTGTGTGAATTTTCATATGTTGATTGAGATGTGCTGCCCGTCCGAAACATTTCCTGCATTCAGAACACGAAAATGGTTTTTCTCCTGTGTGAGTTCTCATATGTTCATAAAGATGTGAAGAGCTCTTGAAACATTTCCCGCATTCGGAACATGTAAATGGTTTTTCTCCTGTGTGAGTTCTTATATGTTCATTGAAACTTGTGGGGTGACCGAAGGTTTTCCCACATTCAGAACATGCAAATGGTTTTTCTCCTGTATGAGTTCTCATATGTTGATTTAAATTTGTGGCCAGACTGAAACATTTCCCACATTCAGAACATGCAAATGGTTTTTCTCCAGTGTGAGTTCTCATATGAAGCCTGACACCTGCAGGTTGACCGAAACATTTCCCACATTCAGAACACGCAAAAGGTTTCTCTCCTGTGTGACTTTTCATATGTTGATTGCGATGTCCGACCTGACTGAAACATTTCCCACATTCAGAACATGGAAACGGTTTTTCTCCTGTGTGAGTTCTCATATGTAGCTTCAAACTTGTGGTGTGACTAAAACATTTCCCACATTCAGAACATGGAAATGGTTTTTCTCCTGTGTGAGTTCTCATATGTAGCTTGAGATGTTCAGCTGCACTGAAACATTTCCCACATACCGAACATGCAAATGGTTTTTCTCCTGTGTGAGTTCTCATATGTTGACTACGATTTTTGGACTGACTGAAACATTTTCCACATTCAGAACATGCAAATGGTTTTTCTCCTGTGTGAATTCTCATATGTCGATTGAGAATTTTAGACTGACTGAAACATTTCCCACATTCAGAACATGCAAATGTTTTTTCTCCAGTGTGAGTTCTCATATGTAGCTTAACACTTGTGGTGTCACGGAAACATTTCCCACATTCAGAACATGCAAAACGTTTTTCTCCTGTGTGAGATCTCATATGTAGCTTGAGATGTTCAGCTGCACTGAAACTTTTCCCACATACAGAACAAGAACATGTTTTTTCTCCTATGCAAGTAATTGGCTTTGCTTCCAGATAACGTGATACACTGAAATCTTCCAATTCAAAATCTGGTGAACTACGTGTAATGTGGTCCTCTTCAAGGGAATTCCAAATCTTGGATCCATCTGTTGGCAATAAAAGCGCCAGGAGTTAATGATTTTAAAATCTTAAGAGTTTTACCATACCTTTAAATGGAAATGTTTAGTCTAAGTTTGAGCTTAACGTATACTTAATAAATAGTCAATTTGGTTGAATGTCTAAAGAGCTTTACCAATTATTGTCAATAATGGTCTTTTCTTTAAATACAAATGTATATTTATATGAATTGTGTAATAAAAAATAATTAATCAATGGCATGGGTTTGTTTGCTGCACAATAATATGTAGTACATTTCATTTGTTTAATAAAGTCCTGCATTATTAAAAGGGGAGGCAAAATGAATGACAAAATAAATTAAGTAAACTCAAAATATTTCATTTATTTCAATAAAATGTTTTTAAAAAGTATAGCATTTTGATTCAAAGTAAACAGAGCTTAGTGTGTTGGCATTTAGTGAGAGAGTATTTTCAATATAAGTTGCATACTGAGAGGAATGTCTGTGCTGGACAAGAAACACATTTTGTATAACTCTTTTCTGCACAATATTAAAAAATTAATTTTGAGAATAATTTAATAATATTGGGGTTTCGATTAAAGTAACCATGTTATATGATAGATTTTACATTATTTGTGGAATTTAAACATTTTACATGTAGAGACATATTAGAGACATATTTTAGTAAGTTTGTTGATAAAAATATTATTTCATATGCTAAAACTTTTTATCCATTATCTTTGAAAAAAGTTATTGCGAGCATACAGATTAAATTATAATAAGAAAAAAATGGTAGATGCTGTTAATAAAATGGACAATAAGATTTCTGAGATAGGTTAGAGTAGGAATTGAAATATCAAAAGGGTAATTGTGATGTCCCACCTACAATACAGGATAGATTTGGTATTCAAGTACTCTTTGAATCCTTAGAGTAAGTATCACTGGAAAGCTCCCAGGTTTTGATTATACATTTTCTATTAATAGTCTTATCATATCATCACTACTAATTCAGATCATCATTGTAAAACATTATAGCATCCCTAGTTACTTTGGTACTAACTAAAGTGGAAACAACCTCAACATTGAACATTATACAAACAATTCTTAGAAGGCCCAAATACTCACAGACCATGCTCTTTGGGGATTCGAGTGACTAGATCAGAACTTGAGGCCTAACATTATACAGGTTATCACGGTCATAACAAAATAGTCCATGATAGAACAAAATAGTCCTTGAGTTCAGGGCGGTGACAGTTTGGTCTTGGGCCATACAGGCCCTCCTTGCTGGTGGGGTTCAGGGGTGTCCCATAAGTCAGTCATGACACCCATATTGACTGATGTACATTGGCAAGTCTTAAAGACCTTTCAGAGAAAGAATAGAGTTGCATCATTCTGACAGTAGGAGTGCATTGGACAGTAGGAGTGCCTCTAGTTACCAAGCTTTTTGTGATAAGTGTTAAATTTACACCTGCTCTAAGATATACAGCAACAGACTATATTCCAAAACCAGTGAATAGAATAAATTATCGCTAAAAAGACAAAATGATGCTGCTAATATGAAAGGATTGTTCAAAAATATGAGATCTCTTTAGGGAAAAAATTAGTTTTGCCAAATACAACTGGAACATCTGTGGTGACTTGAGAGTCCTTGCACGTTACTTGTTTGCAGTTCGGCTATACTAAATCTTGTTGTCGGTTGTGCGAGTGGGACAGTCGAGACAGGAAAAGTTATTGCATCAAGAATTGGCCATCGAGTTAGTCACCAACGCCCGGAAAGAAAAATGTTGCACCCCTCCTCCTACCATAGTTAACCTTTAAAATATTTTTTTAACCTTCATTACATATTAAAAGTTTGTGATTTAAATTTAAGGCTATAGAAAAAAATATCCCTAGGATAAGTGATGCTAAAATTAAAATAAATAAATAAATGGCCATCATAAGAGATTTGATTCAAGTTGAAACATTTTTGAAGATCTGTCATACCAAGTTGAAAAGCAGATCATTCAAAAAAGCAGAACATTTGAGGGAAATTTTAAAGCACATTGCTACCTTGATCGTGACTGAACTCTTACATTCAAGTTATGGGATGTAATATGTCTCTTAAACTTAATATCTTGGACTCTTTACTTGGATTTTTTCCCTGAGAATAATCGGTGCCTTCAGTGACAAACATGGTGAGCAATTTTATCAAGACATCTAGTGAAGGGAAAAGAGTTATCAGGGCAAGCGTAGTTCTAGTATGCTTGCTGACTACTAGAGTACACTTAAGAGGGATGTACTCAAAATCATCCATACAGACACAAGAGCCCTATAGCAAAAAAAAACATGGGGGTCACTATTGGCCCCAATTACCTTTAATTAGTTACCAATGGAGGCCAAATGGCATCTAAAGTTAAATGTAAATGAAGGACATTGCATTAAAATAAAATACAAATATTAAACCAATAAAAACAAGGGGAGCTTGGGACCTTCCACGCCTTTTTTTTACAGGAACACCCCTGAATGGTGAGTATTTAGGCCGGGAACCAGCTCAGGAACTCACGAGTACATGACCAGACTGAAAAAGATCCCTTTGGAGTGGAATCTAACAGGAACAGAGCAGAATAATAAACTAAAATGACATATACACTTATTATTTTATGTATCAACCAGCATAACAAACTTTAATAATGTGCTCTCTTCAAGAGAGTTACAGATTACATTACTACTTTCTAAATCAATTAACTCTTCATGAACTAACCACAACTGAACATGCAAACATCTCAACAACTCACTTCTACAACACTATATAATATCACATTAACTATTCATAACATCCCATATTATTAACTATTGCCAGGAATAACAACTTGATACTTTATTTATGCATATAAGCAAAACTTTGCTAATAGTACTATGTAACATCACATATCCCATATATCGTTGAGAGCATGCAGGCCGTTGCTAACGCTGCGGGCCTCACGAAGCGAGGCCCGCAGTTACAGCGGGCTCGCCCGCAGCAACTGCGGCCCTCGCAAAGCTAGCGCCTCAGTTGCTGGCATAGGGCGTCAGCAACTGAGGACCTCTGTAAATTTACGAGCTTACGGAACACAAATACGAGACGCGCCACTAACTGTTACGACCTCACCAAAATACGACTACCGCACGCACCGGAACACATTACAAACATAAAAAATATACACATACACGAAATACATAAAAAACATACCCACAGCAAGAGGGAGCACCAAGGACCTCTGCAAGTGAAGTTACACCTCCATTTAAGTCAAAATTACAGAGTTTAAAGACACGAAAATAACCTAAGCGAAAGAAAAAATGGCCGCCGAAAAAAGCCGAAAACGAGGCTACAGGACCCTAAACACGCAAAACACCACCAAGCACAGACACATTTACCAAAAACCTGTACGAGGTACAAGATACACCATTACCAAGGACGCTACATCATATACGGCCGCCATTTCCCAACAGGAAATTTACACATTGCGGAAGTACAAATATAACCTAATGGTTTCCCTTTGCGCACGCTGCATAGATATATACTACACACTGCACACATTCATCACACTTACACCTCACCCCCACAACACACAGGATATGCTGCAGCAACAGCAAAACAGATGGTCAGCTCTTCAGCACAATGCTTCCTGCATATATAACTTCAAAATAGGTAAAGTATATTCCTTTATTAATGTTTTATTTATTTCATTAACATACAAACAACATTACCTGCCTTACAATTTTCTTGCCGTCATTGTTTGATGGGCAAGTCGCTAAACACATATATAGTTGTCAGCAATGCGGGTTGTTGCTAACGCTCAAGGGCTCGAGGACCGCAGTTGCTAGCAAGGAGCGCCAAAGGCACTCCTTGCCCTGGTGGAGATGAGAGCCATAGGCGTTCATCCCTACGACCCTCGTACCGCAAATGCGGACCCTCACATTTGCGGAGGTGGAGGCTCTACTGCGCCCTACAACCGCTTACAAACACCCACACACGCGGAAGTTTTAAAACAAAAACAGAACACGCAATGACGAACTACAGACTTAAACAAAAAAAATAAAACCCGCGGGACTTAGGAAAAAAAAAGTTACGGCCTTACAACAAAAAAAAACAAAAACCCGTAAAACCATTACAGACTCGCAAAAATACGACCTTAACGGACAGGCCGTGCACAGCAGGAAAATACTCACAACACAAAAAATAAAACACAAATAATAAAAAAAAACATTATCCACAGCAAGGGGTCTGGAAGCCAGGTTACACCTCGATTTCACTTACATTTCCAAAGTTTACACAAACTCGATAATCCCCTAAGCAACAGAAAAAGTGGCTGATGAAAAAAGCGAAAACGAGGCTAAGGACGTAAAATTACAAAAATGTACTCGCAAAACTGAACCTACACTCAAGAACAGTTAATGCGGCACGTAACACACATTATACGGGACGTACCACAAACAAAAATCGCCATTTCACATGCAACAAATAACTACTATTCGCAAAATGGCGTATGGAACGCAAATAGCGCACGCGTATTGCGTCCTAACGGTTTCTACTTCACCTCCAAGTCTATAAATACTGCACACTTTCCAAATTTCTACATTTCTCCTCAGGTGATGAACAGTGTGATGTCACTGGTGGCATTACTTCTGAAGCAACTTCATTATCACCTTAGAAGTTTACAATCTGCAAATTACAACAAAAAGCTATAATACATTTAATTAATTAATAAATCCATAAAAAAAAAAAAAATGTTGCTTTCAAATATTGACAACAACCGTATTAATGTATAGTAACATATGTGTATGTGCCCTAAAATAATCTCAATTTCAAAAAAGAAAAAGAAAAGATTTTATTCATATCTATTAAAAAAAAAAAATACTTATGATGCATTCTTCACATTTCCAACAGACTCTGCGTCAACAGCGTCACTGAATAATTTGCAGAGCTGCATGGTTTCACAATCCGCACAATTTCACTCACGACAAAGAAAGAACAACAGGTAATTTACAAAAATACATTTAATTCACAACAAGAAGATGCTGTTAACAAAAAATAAATAAAATAAAAATACACAAAAAACTAAATTCTTTTTCTTTTTCAACAGACACTGCCTGAAGACTGTCGCAGGAATATTGGCAAGGGACACTCTAATTTATAGAGAACGAATAATTCAACCAAGGTATAGTCAAAAGGAAAAATAAAATAAAAAATCATAAGCCCCTAATGACAATAATGGTGAACACAAAACCGGATACTCCAACAAATATAAACTAGAACAATAAATACTGTTTTATCTGCCTCTAAGCCTAACTCATAATCCCAGAAGTGGCATACAGAAAACAGGATACTACAAAATATATTGTTAACGCATACAAAATTTAAGAATAAATCCTGTTTTTTTGTGCAATAATCTATAAGTCTAAAACCAGAACATAAACCTCTAATGACAACACTGGCGTACACAAACAGGATAGTATCACGCATATTAATTTCTTACCTTTTAATGAAACTTTTGCCTCTCTCTCAGTCTCAACAGACACTGCCTGAAGACTCTCTGCATCGCTACAGCAATTTCCACACAACAGATTTCAAGCAAAGAGGTATAGTATTACAAGGTAAACAAATAATAAAATACAGATATTTACACATATCAAATAGAAGGACCTATCTTGTTTTTTGCTCGACTTTCTGCAAACGTATAACAACCTAACTATATAAGTCTAACACCATAACCGGAAAAAAGTAACAACAACATTGCCACATGCAAAACAGGAGAGAAACAAAAAAAAATATATAGCTAATGCAAGCTATATTGTACACAAAATAAAAAAAAAAAAAAAAAAACACACACTTTAAAGATATATACGCTTTTTACTGCACAAACCTTTAAGCACAACTCCATACCCTAAACAAGTATTAACAGTAGCGCACAAAAATTAAGATAAAACACATGGGGCCACATTCTATAGCAATTTGCCAAATTAAATAGGCCTCTATATAAGTACAGAACATCATTTTCAAAAACAACATTTCAATTCCTGAACTTCTATCCAAAAGCAAGGTCTTCAATAACTAAAAACTTTGATAAAAAAATATGCTCTGTGCTTATATAGAGCCCTATTCAATTGACAAAATCGCAATTGAATGAGAACCATAGAAAATAGAAGGAACTATAATTTTTTCATGTGCCACTTTCACAAAATACACTGCAACCTAACTAAGGGTTTCAATTGCAAAACGACCAATTGAATAGAGATGTACATAAGCACATAGCATATTTTTTTTAACTTTGTACTAAATTAACTTATATCCAAAAATAAGTTCTTCACCAGCTGAAAACTAAAAGACTAAATATAAACTGAGCTCACTGCTTATATACATCCTTATGCAAATGCAAACATTGACATTGAATGAGGCCCTATGTTCCTCACTCCAACCTTATCAAGCTAACCTCATAATGGAAACAGTGATGCACACAAAACAGGATAGTAGGGAGGGAAAAAATATGCTTTTTTTTAATAAAAAAAATATTACAAAAACTAGAAAAAAAATAATAATATTATATTTTTATTTACAGATTAATATGGCAGATAGTGACAAGAAACGGGAAAAGAAAAGAAGTCAAACTAGAGAATGTCAAAAAACATAGGCAGAGCATCAGACGCCGGAGCAGAAGGAAATGCGACAAAAGACTTGCAAGCAGAAGAACATCAGCTGAGAAAATCAAATCCAACCTCTAAGGCCCTCATTCAATTGCAATTGAATAGGGCTGTAAATAAGCACATAACATATTTATTTTACAGAAGTTTTTAGTGAAGACCTTGCTTTTGGATAGAAGTTCATTTACTAAAAACTTATTTAAAAAAAATATGTTATGTGCTTATTTAGAGCCCTATTCAATTGTCTGAATTGCAATTGAATGAGGGCCTAAGAAGGCAACTAAAAAACAAAAGCATTTAGAAAGTGTTGCTGAACAATCAGATAAGATTTCGAATGAGGATTTAGAGACCCATATTGATATATGTTCTCACAATTGTCCTTTACTTAAATCTTTAGCAGTAGAGGTTCATAATTGTGGTCATATGAATATTGTCTGTCAGTTTTGTGGGGCTTATTTCAAACAGGAAAGACCCAGAGATGGCCAGTTAGTTAGTTGCTGTCAAAAAGGCAAGTTAAGACTTCCACAAAGACAACAGTTCCCACCATATTTACAAAGCATTATGACGGAGCCTGCTTTCCCCAACTACCAAAATTTCAAAACAAACATAGGATCCTATAATAGTGCCATATCCTTTGCATCTGTATGTGCAACATTAGTTGCTAATGTGCCAGGACATGGTCCTACTGCTTTAAAGTACAAGAACAGATTTACCATTGTACTTCTCATTTACATCCAGAGGAAGGAGAGCAAAGAAAATTTGCTCAACTATATGTCCTAGATAACAATGAAGCTGTTGAGCAACATATGCAGCTTCAAGAAAATAAAAAAAAATGCTCACCCATTGTGATTATAGAGCTAGATAAAATTATGGCTCAAAACCCATAATCTCAAGCCTATAAAAAATTGGCAGAAGTAGAAAAGGAAACAAAAATTCATGCAGAAATACATTAATTGCCAATCCCAAAGGTCATTATGGCGATTAAAAGAGATTGCCATACAGATAAACGCAGTTATGACTTGCCAACATCAAATGAGGTTGCAATGGTCTTTCAAAATGACGAAGGAGAACCACCATTTCAGAGAGATATTAGAATATATCCAAGAAATGAGTAACAACCTTTCATTAATATAAGCATCTTTAGAAGCAATTTGGATCCAATGACATATCATATATTTTTTCCACATGGGGAAGCAGGTTGGCAACCCAAATTAACTCTTCAGATTCACCCAAATTCAAAAGTACGTGTGAGAAACAATATTTCCATGCTTGAATTTAAAGTCGCACAAATTGCCTTTCGACATGGATTCAATCCCATTTTATGTGGTGGAAAACTGACAACAATGGATCATTGATTCATATTTCTAAGTTGAGGCAAATAATTTAAACTTCATCAAATATCAACAAGATAAACTATGTGTAGAACAGTATTGTGAATTAATTGGTTATGTTGCTGAGGTTGATAGAACCATCATTTTACCATCTTCCTTCCCGGGATCTCCACGCAATATGCGAGAAAGATACAATAATGCCATGGCTATTGTCACTAAATTTGGAAAGCCAGATTTATTTATTACATTTACATGTAATCCATAATGGCCAGAGATTACACACAATCTGCTAATTGGACAAACTGCTTCCGATAGACCAGATTCAGTAGCAAAAGTCTTTGAAATCAAATTAAATTAATTAATACGTGACATAACCATGACTCAGTTATTTGGCAAATGTCTGGCTTATGTTTATACCATGGAATTACAAAAAAAAAAAAGAGGACTTCCACATGCACATATTTTTAGAATCCTTCAAGAGAAAGATAAATTGGATACTGGTAACAAAGTGGATTCAGTCATTATTGCTGAAATAACAGATCCAGAAATACATGGTAGACTATATGAGATTGTAACTCATCGTATGATTCATGGACCGTGTGGAGATATTATCCACAGTCACCATGTATGGAAAACAAGAAATGTACAAAAAAATGTCCATAAGATTAGAGAGACAAAACTAATTGTGATGACTATCCATTATATGGAAGAAGAGAAGGACAAACTACCATTATTCGGGGCAAAAAAGGTAGACAACAGATATGTGGTACCATACAATCCACATTTACTTATAAAGTATAATGCACACATTAAATGTGGAAGCTTGCACTTCTATAAAATCCATTAAATATGTCTACAAATATATTTACAAAGGCTATGATGCAGCTACTGTAGTCGTCAAAAGTGCTGAAAATAACGAACACAGTGAGTTAGTACATGATGAACTTGCATCTCATGTAGATGCTCCCTATGTAAGTGCACCAGAAGCAACGTGGCATCTTCTAAAATTTGAAATGCACGATCGCTCACATGCAGTATATCGATTAGCTGTTCATTTGCCACAAAGACATTTAGTGGATTTCCATGTTGGAAAATAAACAAATGCTTTGGCACAAAGTGAGCATCGGCAAACTACACTAACTGCATGGTTTCAATTAAATTCTACTGACTTCGAAGCAAGGGAATTGTTATATATTAACATTCCATAACATTATGTTTTCGTTAATGGATTATGGCGAAAACATTGTGGAAATAAAATAATTCCAAGAATTTACACTGTAAATCCAAGGGACCTTGAACGTTTCTGCTTAAGATTACTACTTCTAAATGTTCCTGGTGCACAAAGTTTTGAACACTTACGAACCAGGGATGACATAGTATATGAATCATTTCATTTAGCTGCGCAACAAAGAAACTTCCTAGCCGATGATACAGAATGAAAAATATGTCTAGAAGAAGCAGCACTATGTCAAATTCCATGGTAGATGAGAGAACAATTTGCATACATTTGTATCTACTCAAATGCTCCAAATGCATTAGCTTTGTGGGACAAATTTAAAACAAATATGGCTGAAGACTTTTTGCAACGATACAATGAGCCTATTGCACAATTAAAAGCATTAATTGAAATCCAAGAGGTCTTTCTAACTCATGGATTAAGTTGTGCAGGTTTTAATCTGCCAGATCCAGGTCTCATAGACGACATAAACTTTGAAGTCTATGACACTCAACTACAAAGAGAAAGTACAGAAGAAAGACTTGCAACTTTAAATACATTACAAATGCAAGCATTTAATGCAATCAAAAATGCCCTAGATGATGACATGCTAAAGAGCGATATTTCTATCTGGTTGGACCGGGTGGATCAGGAAAAACTTATCTATATAATTTATTAATGAGTTTTGTACGAGCACAAGGTGAAATAGCGCTGGCATTTGCAACCACTGGAATTGCCGCACTTTTGTTATTAGGTGGAAGGACTGTGCATAGTGGATTTAAACTGCCAGTGCCTATTTTAGAAACATCAGTGTCGGATATTCGAATAACATCACAAGCAAAAAAAAAAAAAAAATGTGAAAAAATAGGTGTCATAGGATCATATATTAATAAGGAAATAATCAAAGTTACTAACTCTTATAAAAGGGTCTTTATCACTGTCAATGGTTTACTTTATCAGATGTATGCTCTTTTTGGAATGTGTATAGCCGACTGAACTCCCCTGAACATTGGCCCTATATCCTAGGTCTAAAACACTGTAAATCTTGGTTTAAGTTTTGTTAGGTAAAAGGGTATAAAATAAAAAAAAGGAACCCTAATAATAAGCAACACGAGAGACAAAGAACCCAACCAAACGAAAGTGAAAACTAAGACTAAGAGACAAGTTGGGAATAATCAAACTACAAACCCAACTTCTTTTTTCTCCCCAAAAGGGAACTATGGAGCTTTAAACTCCTCCCAATTAGAATCACCCACACAAAGTCAGTCCCCTCTCTCAGTAGGAAAAATTTAATCACCTATACATGAGGAATCGTTAGACACAAGTAGCCTACAAGAAGAAGAAATATTAACGATATCTGTAATGAAAAAGGCTTTTTAATGAGTTTCAAATCACTTTGAAATCAGATTTTGCACAAGAAATTTAATCAAATAAAACAGCTATTTCCGGCTTGTTAGAAAGAATAGAATAATTAGAATCTAATCAAGAGACTTTGTTTAAAGATTATCAAAAAGCAGTTAAACACTCCCTTAACTTGGAACATAAATTAGAATTCATGGAAATTAAAAGGATTCAACAGGAAGATTTCTCTAGACGAAATAATTTGAGGCTCAGAGGAATTTCGGAAACCTTGTATGCTGAGGAGTTAGGAGCCTATGTAACCGCCTTCTTTACACAGTTAGTACTACCTAGTAAACCATGGATTAATATGTTAGACCGGATACATAGAATCCCATTACCAAAAGATTTGAAAGGGGAGAAGGTCAGAGATGCAATTGTTAAAATATATTTTTATAAAGAAGCAGTCTAAAAGGCCTCTTGGCAGAAATCTAAATTCGACCCCCCCTTTGAAAAATTAACCATACTTACAGATGTTTCAGGGGAAACTTTAGCAAACTGTAGAAGATTTGCTGAAGTTACCAAAGCTTTAAGAAAGGAGAAAATATTATATAAAATGGGATTTTCCCACCAAGTTAATTATCTCAAAAAATAATCGGAAGATAATGGTAGGCTCAGTATCAGAGGGGGAAATGTTATTAAAGGAATGGAAGATACCAGTCACAGAAGTAGTCAGGGATAAAACCTTAGACACTGATTTACAAAAATGTCAATTTACAGAATGGAAAAGGAAGGGATTGTAGGACAACCAAAATGTAATCTTATTCTGATTAGACGGTGAGGGATTGGGGGAGCGGTGGGAAAAGGTAGGAGCTAAGACATTTTTAAATACATTCTTTAGGGATGAGAGAAAAGAGGAAATGAAATTAGAAGTTTGTCTAATGAGGGAAACTCACCTGAGTATACTTATCACAAAACTATAAATGATGTTTATGTTAATTTGTCTTAAGACAATCTTAAACACTACTTAGAATAGTTTAAACTTAGTTAATTTAGATTTATTTTTATTTTTTTAACAAGGGTATCCCCACATGGTGTAACCAAGTAGAGGATTTTTTTTGCACGATGTAGTAAAAAATAAAGAAAGGGAAAGAAAAGAGGAAAATCCATAAGGACGCCTATTGAAGGGTGATTTAACTCTAAAATTGAGCGGGTAGCGTTCCATGTGCAGGTTTGTTTTTCTGTGGGGCAGCTAGACGAAGTTAGATCTAGCTATTTTTTTTAATAGATTCTGTTTACATTTGTCTATGGCTTAGGTTTATCATGTATAGGTTGCATATTGATATGAATGTGATTGGAAAGGTTGTTTCTAAGGAAAGATGGTATCCCGATCAAGTTATTTATAGAGTTAAATGGGGATAGAGATAGTTTCACAGAATGTTCAAGGTTGGAATTCTCGGTTTAAAAGAAGAGTGATCCTGGACCAATTCCAGAAGGTTCAGGCAGATATTGTATTTATTCAGAAAACACATTGGCAAAATGACAAAGTCCCTTTTTTTTATAACTCCTTTTTACACCTAAAATAAATTCAACCTTTAGCAAGAAATCGAGGAGTCCCCATCTTGTTTAGCAAAAATGTAAATATCCAAGAACATTTCAGAGAAGTAGACATGGAAGGAAGATATATTATTTGGGGAGGCAAAATGAATCAACAAAATTATACTATAGTGAACATATACTCTCCTAATGAGAGACAAAATCGCTTTTTAAATAAATAAGCTACTTAAAAGGGTCAAAAATCTTAAGTCAGGTAAATTAATTATTTGCGGTGACTTTAACATGGTCCTTAACGCTTCCTTAAACAAAAAAGGCAATATAATTAAAGGCCCTGACAACCATACAACAAGGAAGGCTAAACTTTTCCATGACTATTTTGCGTTATGAGCTATATGACGCATGGTGGTTGCGGCATGGTAACGAGAGAGAGACTACACCTTCTATTCACACTGCCATGCATCATACTCCAGAACTGATTATTTTTTGAAAGATGCAAATACTCTTCTGGATGTTACATCATCCAAGATTCATATAATCAATTGGTCGGATCATGCTATGATCAAACTACAACTTAATGACCAAATAGTCAAGAAAAAAAAAATCCTAGAAAGAGGTTGGACATCTCCTTATTTAATAAACCAGATAAACGCATAGCTTTAAAGAAAGAAATAGAAACCTTTTTTCACACAAAACGAGAATACGGGGATTACATGTACCAAGTCCTATCAAAATTCGGGTTCGATAGGTGCTTTATACTACTCTCCAAGTGCCTTTATCTCTGGAATTGGCTCAGGATCATCCTCTATGTACATTAACAATGGATCTAGACAGGGTTGCCCTCTATCCCCACTGATTTTTATCCTAATGATGGAACCCCTGGCGGAGGCGATAAGAGGAAATAATAAAATTCATGGTATTAAATCTGGCAAAACTGAATATAAAACTATGCTATATGCAGATGACGTGATACTAACTCTTACCAAACTAATCTTTAACTCACATACAAGAATTAATAAAAAAAAGTTTGGATATATCTCCTGTTACAAAATACATTGGTCCAAAACAGAAGTATTATCCATTTTTATAGACGGAAAAGAAAAAAAAAACTATTGGAATCAATTTGGGACATTAATTGGGAATTGAAAAAAACATTGTATTTAGGTATAGAATTTACTAGTAAGGTGGAAGAAATAATTCAAATACATTTTAGTAAACTATATGATAAAATAAAAATCAAGTTAGATAACTGGAAATCAAACATGCTATCTTGGTTAGGGAGAATTGTGGCCATTAAAATGTCAATTCTACCCCAAATAAATTATCTTTTTAGATGCTTACCCCTGAACGTCCCTAACTTTATAATTAGAAAACACCAAACTTTAAAATAGACTCATTTATCTACAATGGAAAAAACCCCAGAATTAAACTGACGATCAGAAAAAGTATTATAAAAAGGTGGCATTGCATCTCCATGTATTGAAGATTATTATATTGCTGTAAGACTTTCACACTGTGTAAGCTTGTCATCTAAAATAATTAAAAATAGCTGGGTAAAAATAGAGCAAGATCTGACTACTAATTTGGCATTATCAGAATGGCTTCGGTATGATAAATCATCTAGTAAGAAATAAGCAAATGCCTTCTACAGTGAAATCTGGATTGGAATTTTGGTTTAAGTGGAATAACAAATTTAACTTTTCTCCATTCCCTTCACTTGGCACAACATTGATATGGCCGAGTAAGGTTCTCAACCTGCCATTTCTCCAGGATTGGAGTAATTGGAATATTTACTTGTTAAGTGACCTGATTGATTCAGAAAAAATAAAATCTCATGCCGAGGTATGTAACAAATTTAATTTCCCTGTCTCCAACTGGTTAGAATACGAAAGGGCTTGAAGGACAATAAGTCAATCAGAATATCTTATTACTCATAATAGAGAGTTAACCAATTTTGAAAAATTAGTATTACATAATGATGGGTAACATATAATTTCTAAATGTTACGACATGATAAAAAAAAAAACAGATCATTATGGAGATAAATCCAGCTATGCAGGAATGGGAGACAGATTGCAGTAATCCCATCACACTTGAGAAATGGTCTAGGGCATTTAATCTCAGAGAATTATTAAATACTAATCTTAGAGAAATGTATTTCAAAGTGGTACAGAGATGGTATTTTGTTCCTGTAAAAGTGGCACTGATCAACAAAGACCCAAATGTGGGGGTATGTTGGAGATTCTGAAGCCAACAAGGCTCTCATAAACATATTTGTCAACTCTTTAAAAAAACTAGAGAATTAGAAAAAGATATATTTAATATATATATATATATATATATATATATATATATATATATATATATATATATATTTATATTTATATTTAATATGGGCATTGTTTTGTCCAAATGCAATAGCTGGGCGGAATGGGATAACTACCATCAACTTAGTGGCACACAACCTTTCCAAGGGCAATGCTATGTAATTATGTAAACCTGTATATTTCCACACTACACCTGTACTCTCAATTTGATTTTTATTTTTGTTGTTGTCTTTTATTCACGTTTCTTTACTGTTGGCATAAATGAGAAATATATTATGTATCTATTTCAAAATAAAAATAAAATGTCATGCTACTGCGAAATATGAACCCAAAAAAAAGGACTATGTGATGGGACCAGATTAATTGTTCAAGAATTAAAGGACCATTTCATACATGCTGAAATTCTAACTGGTACCCATAAAGGCGAAGAGAGTTTTCATACCAAGAATAGATTTGGCACCAAGTGAAAGTAGCCTCCCTTTTGTACTTCAAAAGGAGACAATTTGCCATCACCATGGCATTTGCCATGACCATTAATAAATCACAAGGACAAACTTTCAAATCTGTGGGTATCTTTTTAGAACAACCAGTGTTTGCACATGGCCAACTGTATGTTGCATCTCAAGATGCAAGAATACAGAGGCTATTAAAGTTTACATTGAAAACAACGAAAGTCAAGGTGATTTATTAGATAATGGACGCATTTTTACAAAAAACATTGTCTACTATCAGGTACTATAACTTTAATTCCACAAAATATAACAATACAAGACATGGCACAGAACAAAAAAATAAAAAATTCACCTCAACAACAATTTTCAATGAAAAAACAAAACAAAAATAGAGCACAGTGGTTTGATTTCGAGGACGAACTTTTAAGTCACTCTGGCTATTTTTAGAGAACCACTATTTCAATAAAACAACTCTCTAAAATGGTAAAAAACATAGGGCCTCATTCTATTAGCGGCCGTAGGCGCTGCGGGGCCGCAAAGACCGGCCGCAAGCTATTCTGCTATTCTATTCCCCTCCGCCGGGGACTCCGGCAGGCGCCTTGCTATCTCTTGCGGCCGCACGCGCCGGAGGAAAGCCTTTGATCTAAAACGGCCGCAAGAGTTTCGGCCGCAAGAAAAGCCCGGTTGCTATTCTATTGCTCCGGGAACCCTGTCTGCAAGGCTAAAAGCGAGCCGCAGCTTACTTGCAGCAAAAAGGTCCCGCTAGCACCAATTAAGCACATAAAATAGCTCAAATAAAGCCATCCTGCACTTTGAGAAGACTATAAAGTGATTTTAGGTGTTAGAAAAAATAGCACAAATTTCCCCTATACTCAAATCCGTAAAATATTTTTTTTTTATATATGTCAAATATACATGTAAAAAGTCCATAGGGCTTGGAGCACCTCAGATACGCCCACGCCGCAGCCGGAAAATAAACAGTTAATTTAAACTCAGGTTTGGGCTGATGTGCAAGCTTGAGAGTGGGTTACTTTTAATCCTCATGTACCCCAATATGATCCCTAGCATTTACAGAGCTGTACAGTGCAGGCTTGAATTTATTTTTGAGTTTTTAGATTTCTGAGCTTACGGCCGGTTCCAAGATATGCGGCTGGCCGTAAGAGGAGATCCTTGCGGGGCCGTATAATTGAATTGCAAGTTAACAGAACCCCCGCAAGGAATCGCAGCCTTACGGCCGATTTACGGCCAATAATAGAATGAGGCCCATAGAGAATAGTCATTTTACTTCCATTATAACAACAACAAAATGTCAATAATAAAAATAAAAAAAAATCAACAACAACAAAATAAGATATTCTAATTTTATGGAAGTAGCCTTTTAGCATGATTAGCCCCACAAAAAACACTTTGCTTGAATTTTAGAACAATTATTATTTAAATGTTACTTCATTAAGTTACTGTTTATAATGTTACTATTTTTGGAAAAAAGTGTGCAAAGTTGTTTCATTGCATATATTTCAAAGTTCATGTTAAGAGTAGAAGGAGCTTTTTGTTATACAATTTAAAATGTATAATTCATTTATGTATAATATAAATATTAATCCAGGGAGTAATCCGATCTCCAGTTAATGGGGTCAGGAAGGAATTCATTTTTTTCCCCTTGGATACAATTGGCTAAGTTTCAATGGGGGTTTTTACGGTTTGCCTTCCTCTGGATTCAATACATATTTAGTTTACCAGTTGTTAATCTACAAGTTGCATGTTACAAAACATTATGTCATGTTTACAATTCTCATTAATACAATGTTGACCTGTTCTTACATTAAAATGTTACTACTCTTAAAAAAAAACATAATTTAACAGTTGGTCACCTACAAGTTGCATGTTAAAAAATGTAATATGTTTCGTATAATAATTGTACTTCTTTAAAGATAATAAAAAGTTTACAAGTCTCAAATATGCGTATTACATGTAAAACAGAATTCAAAACATACACAATTAATTGCCGTCATTTTTTGACAGGCAAGTCGTTAGTTACTTTATAAGAGTTTGGTCGTCACACCCGTTTTATATAGCTACTTTATAAGCCATAGATTGGCTTAAATACAGTACGATTTACACATTTTACAACCAATCAGTGTAAAGGGATTAAAAAAGTACCAACCATATGATGTTGCATTGCTCTGATTGACTAATGGATTGGCAAATCAGAAAAAAGGAATTGTGAAGATCAGAGGACTTTTTTTTTTTAAGCACACACTATTTGCTGCTCTCCCAGTTTGTTTTAACAACCAAGGCTAAGCTATCCTAAAGGACTAAAATAACTATTTCTTTTTTCACTGCAGGAAGGGTTTAAAAATTGGACGTGTCATTAAACAACCAAAAGGTGGCCCTGCTTGTCTCCAGAACCCCATAAAGACTATTCCCCTTAGTGGCTAGCCCTCTGGAGCCAAATTTCCCAGTTTTCCCCTCTGATGTGATCGTCGTTATATGTGTGTTTAATACAGAGGCTCCATAGACTTCACTGGGACTGTCTGCAGAACTGATTTAGACAGATATCAAGCATAGTTAACTAGGTTGCCAGACAACCATTGAAAAACTTTGTATTGATAGACAAAGTTCAACAGATGTCAAATACTTTGTAAGTAATATCCCTTTGACCCGCTGTCTAGTGGTCAACCACTTAACCTGTCAGTCAGCCCCTCCCCCCCACCTTAGCTTCACAAATGTATGAAAACCCAGGCTGGCTGAAAGCATGTCCTACCCCCACCCCCTTAGCTAAACTCCCTGGATTCCAAACAGCCAACTACCCCATTGGAGAAACTGTCTTAACCCCATGGAGAGCCCAGATGCTAGAATGAAGGCCTGACCATTTGGTGGGGAGACAAGCCAACATCTGGCTCAGGGATTAGACATCCTCACACCCCTGCCCCTGACAGAGACTCTGCAGACCCTTTCCTGCTCCAATTCGCACTCATCAAGGGGCTTGCTGATTAGCCTATGTAAACTTACCATTGTTTTATTGTATGGAATAAATTTATAAAATTAAAACCAAAGAAATAAAGATGATGCTCTTTCTGGGAAACATTGTGATGGTGTGTTTAATTTAGAGGGAAAGCCTTTTATTATTTTATTTATATTGTGCAAACCGGTACTGACATTCTTTTACTTGTCCTGTGAGAAGAGATTCAGAAGAACTGTGTGGACCTGCGGATAGGATTGTATTGTTGGACCCGGTAACGGAACCCATCGCTGTTTTACCCTGGTTTATGGTTATGGTTAAAATATGATCCTACCATTATACTGTATGTATGTTGGTTTATGCTCTGCAGAATATTAGCACAGACTATTGCAGACCTTGGCATAATAGATAATCCTATTACAGAGACTCCGCATAAGATAAGGAAGTCTATTGTATAAAGTGTTTTCATTCTCAGACATAAGAACAAAGAAGGATGATCTAATCAATGTCTGATGGTATCAAAGTAGCCAGGTAGCCTCAGGGAGGTGTGACCACACCTATTGTCTCTCTATGTGTATTGTGTGGCCAACTATGGGGGATGTGTATTGCCTGTGGGAAGAGATGTGTATATATATTTCTGCACAACAAAATAAAAAGTCAGTATTCATTGGCTATTTGACTCCCAATTGAGTGTCGTCCAATATGGGAGGTCGGGGATGGTGAGACTGTAGTGCTTCTTGGATATTTTACCGTATACCAGTGGAGATATTGGATTTGTGTTCCAACTCTGTTACAGACCCTTTCAAACCAATGAACAGCATATCTTGACAGGAATCTAAGGGTATATTATAATAATCATTTTGAGCAGGTTTAATATTTTTTTTTCTCTTAATGCACTGTTTATTTTACATTATAAATATACATTCTTTTTAGTAATGTATTTATTATTTCTAGTAATTATACAGTGGAGTCACATTATTATGACCACTGCCTACTTTTGATGTAAGAAGCGCATAGCCAATGAAATACAGCTTGTGTTGTGAGCTGACTTGGTGGGTATATAAAAAGGTGACATGTAGGAATTCTGAGAACATATCAACCGTCGATGTCATGGGTAAAACGTGAGATTTATCCGGCTTTGAAAAGGGTATTATCAATGGCTGTTTAAATATGTTGTTTTTTTAACCTTAGAATGATGAACCAAGGCAAACTAGATGTGACCAAACATGAGATGACAAGATTAAACGTTGATATCCTGGGAATTAGTCAACTTAAATGGACTCAGACAGCTACCAGATCTTCTGTTCAAGAATAACACAGAAAAAAAATGGAGTAGCTGTCAAAAGCAATCAAAGGGTGGCCAAAACAGTGCTCGGTTGCTACCCAATACAAGACAGAATGATTTTAATTTGAATTCAAGGCAAGCCATTTAACATCACAGTGATTCAGGTCTATGCTCCAACCATGGATGCTGAAGTTGTCCAATGCTACAAAGATTTCAACACCTCAGACATAGCACCAAGAAAAGATGTTACTCTCATCATAGGAGATCGGAATGCTGAAGTGGGAAACCAAAACATACCTGGAATAATAGGCAAGTATGGATTTGGAGCACAGAATTAAGCAGGTCAGTGATTTCTGTCAAGATCATTTTCTTGTTATAGTAAACTCTTCCAACAGCCTCAGAGACAAATCTATGTATGGACATCACCAAATGGACAATATAGAAATCAGACAGACTATACAATTTGTAGCAAAAAATGGAGGAGCGGTTCAAAGTCAGCAAAAACAAGACTTGGAGCTGACTGCGGCTCAGATCATAAGCTTCTTATTGAAAGAAGCAGATAAAGATGGTGTGGCAGGAATACACAGAAGATCTATACAGGAAGGATCTTAATAGCATTGATAACATCAATAATCTGTCTAATTAGTTGGAGCTACATATCTTGGAGAGTGAAGTGAGAAGGACCATAGTAAGTCTGGCTGCAGGAGTTGATGGAATCCCAGATACATTATGCAAAATCCTGTGACATGAGGTTGTGAAAGTGTTGCTTGCATTATACCAACAAATTTGGAATACTCAAAAAAAAAGAGGCCAGTGGTCTGGAAAAGGTTTTTACACCTCAAAAAAAGCACAGCCACAGAATCCTCCAATTATCGACCAACTGCACTAATTTTACATGACAACAAACTAATGCTTAAGATCCTGCAAGCTCTGCACCAACAATATATGGAGCAGAAACTACCAGATGTGCAACCCGGGTTTTGCAGAGGCACAAGAGATCAAACTGAAAGAATCAGGATCAGTATTGCTGGGAGAAATATCAATAACCTCAGATATGTGGATGATACTACTCTGATGGCTGAAAGTGAGGAGGAACTAAAGGGCCTATTAAAGTGTGAAAGAGAATGTAAATACTGGCCTGCTTTTTAATGTTAAAAAAGACAAAGATCATGGCAAACAGATGGGCAAGAAGTGGTGGCAGTGACAGATTTTATTATGAGGCTAAAGCTCAAATACTTTGGCCATATCATGAGAAGACAGTATTCCCTAGAGAAGAATCTGATGCTGGGAAAAAATAAAGGCACTCAAAGAAGGGGAGGAAAGGCAAAGATGGATAGATGAGATGAACATGGTGTGCTGAGGTTCAGAGTCACAGAAAGTCGGACATAACTTTACGACTAAACAAGAATACCATGGTGATCTGAAGGGATTCCTATGGAAATGGGTTTATTTTAGGTACCATGGAGGTTCGTAGAGGGTAGGTAGAGGCTCCATAGGGGTCTGTATAAAAGCTAGATAAATTAACATTTGGGATAGGAACTATGGTGGTGCTAGGTAGGTAGGGGTATTTAAGAGTTAATGACTCC
Source organism: Discoglossus pictus (assembly GCA_027410445.1). Classification (NCBI taxonomy): domain Eukaryota; kingdom Metazoa; phylum Chordata; class Amphibia; order Anura; family Alytidae; genus Discoglossus; species Discoglossus pictus. The sequence continues at coordinate 444,225,572 of CM050166.1, read as the reverse complement.
CCCACTCAAGCACCAAAGGGTCTGGGGAAAGAGCCAGATGACCCCCTAGGTGTAGAGGGATCCCAGGAATACTATGTTCATTTAATATATTGGGGTAGAGGGGGCATAGATGGAGAGGGTCATAAGCCCCCATATAACAACTTTTATTTATTGTTTACCCCAGTGATTGAGACAGAAAGGATATATTGTTAACTAGAGTGAGGACTGTTACTTGTCATATAAAAGTTTTCTGCAGGGTTGTAGACTGTGCTACCGGTGGTTCAGTTTACACATTAGGTTTAGGCTCACTACCAGCACAGAGCTTACCGACCACACATAGGATTAGCCGAGAATTCTTAGGGGGGCAGGCAATTACATTTTAGCTAAAACTGTAAGCAGCAAATGCAACAGGTCAAATGTTAGGGTTACATTTTAGGGTCTACATGTTACATATTAGGTCATAAATATTGCTACAGAAGTCATGTAATAGAGGTCACAATTTTTAGCAGATTATTCACTATAAACATAAGGCCAACAGAAACACTGGGGTCTAATATTTCTACAACAACAGGCCACCACAATGGCCACCTCACAACAGCTTTCCCAGATAACCATGTTCCTCCTTCCTATCTGCACTAAAACTACCACAGAAAATGCAAATATAAACGCACTGTCCTGTAGAAAAAGCTAAAGGATTAGAGACTTATGGAAATATTTGAGCCTTCTTCATTTCTCCACTCCTACATTTGGCACATTTAGCAGAAACCTCACATGTCTGTCATGTCACAGAACATAAAAGGGCTAAACATACCACACATATGTAGTACAGACGTGGGTTACTGTCACACACATAGAGATGTTATCCCTATATAAGAGACAAATTGTAACCTGGACCAGACACAACCCACAAGATACAATATCTCCTCCAACACTGAGAAAAATGATGTAACAATCCTGCTCAGATTGTATTGTGTATCTGTATTAGAATACATTGTATTACGTACCTGTAATATACTATACACACATATGGCGGGTGCAATTTTTATAACAGCAATCATAAAAGTCATTAAGTGATCAGCCTGTTATCTAAGGTAGTGATATAACTCGCATTGCTATACATTATTCTAAGGAATTGGAAATGTGTACTTAGAGATCCATAAGGAGTATTAGACGTCTTAAGCACCACACAATTATTTAACTCTATAATTATGTCATCTGCATATTAATAAAATCTAGGTTTCTCTACAAAGACAGCTTTACACCTCCTATAAAAGGTGATAAATCTGCAGTAAATAAATGTTAAAACTGTAAAAACAGCTTCTTGTAAGTATAAAAAAAAAAAAATAAGCAACTGTGTATTATTTTATTACAAATACTTGTGTAAGTGCTGATTGATATTACGCTGATCTTATTCTTTTATTATTTATTAATTACTCACCTGCGATGACATTTAATGGATTCTCCTCAGACGGCAGGTGATCCCTCACATACGGCTCCTCTCCTTGCTCAATCATTGCGATGACCGTAGGTTTTATATTGTCATGACCTGTATATAAATAAGGAGAGTGATTAAACAATTATTTTATCTTATTCTAACACATCTCATGAGTTTTACATTAAATATTTCAGGAAATTTCCATATAAAGTTTCATATTTGCTCACCTATAAACATGAGGTTCTGGTAATTCTCCATCATCACCTCCTTATAAAGCTCCTTGTCTTCCTCTGTTATACAGTCCCACTCCTCCTTGGAGAAGAAAACTGCAACTTCATCAAAGTCTGGAGACGCCTATTAGGAAACAGTCAGGCAGTTTAGGGACTCGATTACATGACTGGCGTAGGAACAGCCGTATGTAAATATTCCACATAGGGAGCTATGGTGCTATTACATACCACAGTAGCAAGTCCTTACAAGTAAACCCTTATGAGTGATCACTGTTATGTATTGTGCTGTTGGTACGGGAGATTTGATCTAAAGTGTAATTACATGGCGCCCATACGAATGAATGGAGTGTGAGGATCAGCTTGGAGGCGGCTGGTTGCCACTGACAATCTCTACCTGAGAGAGCCATGTCCTGTCCATCCTCCCCGATTGATATTACATTGGAAGTAGGTGTTTCTGGGATAGGCCTTGCGATGACCCACCTAGAAGCCCATCCATCATCAGAAACAGGACATGGAAACAATGGACTCTGCATCTTGATAAACAAATTGCCTGAGGGTATTATGTAGCAATGGACAGGAAATCCAAACCGTATAATAGAGCTAACAACTTTAGAAGGGAACTTGAGTGTGTTTAAGTTAGTGATGTATATACCAGCACACTGTGATGGGATTAACTCCCGCACCCCTCAGGTTGGACAATGAGGGTTGATTGAGTCAACTGATAAAGGGAAGGTAATTTAATCAGGTTTGTAGATTGAATCAAAGTTACATTGTTCTTTTTCCTATAAATATAATACAACATAAATGTCTGAACTGTATCTCTGAGGCTCCAAGGGGGCTTTATTCTAAGGTGCTAATTGGAGGACTATACACAGCAAGAAGCCCGCACTGCAGGAGAGCAGAAGGAGGAGCTGATCGCATGATAGTAAGGAGAGAGGGGAAAGGGGGTAGGGAGGTAATTGTAGAGGGAGAAATGAAGGAGGGAGGTGGATGAGGGGGAAGGAGACACAGGCGAGGAGGGGGGGGGAGAGTCAAAGGGGGAAGGGGGAGAGTCAAAGGGGGAAGGGAGAGAGAGAGAGAGTCACAGGGGAAGGGAGAGAGAGAGAGAGAGAGAGAGAGAGAGAGAGAGAGAGAGAGAGAGAGAGAGAGAGAGAGAGAGAGAGAGAGAGAGAGAGAGAGAGAGAGAGAGAGAGAGAGAGAGAGAGAGAGAGAGAGAGAGTCACAGGGGAAGGGAGAGAGAGAGAGTCACAGGGGAAGGGGGAGAGAGAGAGAGAGAGAGTCACAGGGGAAGGGGGAGAGAGAGAGAGTCACAGGGGAAGGGGGAGAGAGAGAGAGAGAGAGAGAGAGAGTCACAGGGGAAGGGAGAGAGAGAGAGAGAGAGAGAGTCACAGGGGAAGGGAGAGAGAGAGAGAGAGAGAGTCACAGGGGAAGGGAGAGAGAGAGAGAGAGTCACAGGGGAAGGGAGAGAGAGAGAGAGAGTCACAGGGGAAGGGAGAGAGAGAGAGAGAGTCACTGGGGAAGGGAGAGAGAGAGAGTCACTGGGGAAGGGGGAGAGAGAGAGAGAGTCACAGGGGAAGGGGGAGAGAGAGAGAGTCACAGGGGAAGGGAGAGAGAGAGAGAGTCACAGGGGAAGGGAGAGAGAGAGAGAGAGTCACAGGGGAAGGGAGAGAGAGAGAGAGAGTCACAGGGGAAGGGAGAGAGAGAGAGAGAGAGTCACAGGGGAAGGGAGAGAGAGAGAGAGAGTCACAGGGGAAGGGAGAGAGAGAGAGTCACAGGGGAAGGGAGAGAGAGAGAGTCACAGGGGAAGGGAGAGAGAGAGAGTCACAGGGGAAGGGAGAGAGAGAGAGTCACAGGGGAAGGGAGAGAGAGTGAGTCACAGGGGAAGGGAGAGAGAGTGAGTCACAGGGGAAGGGAGAGAGAGTGAGTCACAGGGGAAGGGAGAGAGAGTGAGTCACAGGGGAAGGGAGAGAGAGTGAGTCACAGGGGAAGGGAGAGAGAGTGAGTCACAGGGGAAGGGAGAGAGAGTGAGTCACAGGGGGGAGGGGGAGAGTCACAGGGGGGAGGGGGAGAGTCACAGGGGGGAGGGGGAGAGTCACAGGGGGGAGGGGGAGAGTCACAGGGGGGAGGGGGGAGAGCCACAGGGGGGAGGGGGAGAGTCACAGGGGGGAGGGGGAGAGCCACAGGGGGGAGGGGGAGAGCCACAGGGGGGAGGGGGAGGGGGAGAGCCACAGGGGGGGAGGGGGAGAGGGAGAGTCACAGGGGGGGAGGGGGGAGAGGGAGAGTCACAGGGGGGGAGGGGGAGAGGGAGAGTCACAGGGGAAGGGAGAGAGAGAGAGAGAGAGAGAGAGAGAGAGAGAGAGAGAGAGAGAGAGAGAGAGAGAGAGAGAGAGAGAGAGAGAGAGAGAGAGAGAGAGAGAGAGAGAGAGAGAGAGAGAGAGAGAGTCACAGGGGAAGGGAGAGAGAGAGAGAGAGAGTCACAGGGGAAGGGAGAGAGAGAGAGAGAGAGAGAGTCACAGGGGAAGGGAGAGAGAGAGAGAGAGAGAGAGTCACAGGGGAAGGGAGAGAGAGAGAGAGAGTCACAGGGGAAGGGAGAGAGAGAGAGTCACAGGGGAAGGGAGAGAGAGAGAGTCACAGGGGAAGGGGGAGAGAGAGAGAGAGTCACAGGGGAAGGGGGAGAGAGAGAGAGTCACAGGGGAAGGGAGAGAGAGAGAGAGAGTCACAGGGGAAGGGAGAGAGAGAGAGAGAGAGTCACAGGGGAAGGGAGAGAGAGAGAGAGTCACAGGGGAAGGGAGAGAGAGAGAGAGAGTCACAGGGGAAGGGAGAGAGAGAGAGTCACAGGGGAAGGGAGAGAGAGAGAGTCACAGGGGAAGGGAGAGAGAGAGAGTCACAGGGGAAGGGAGAGAGAGAGAGAGTCACAGGGGAAGGGAGAGAGAGTGAGTCACAGGGGAAGGGAGAGAGAGTGAGTCACAGGGGAAGGGAGAGAGAGTGAGTCACAGGGGAAGGGAGAGAGAGTGAGTCACAGGGGGGAGGGGGAGAGTCACAGGGGGGGAGGGGGAGAGTCACAGGGGGGAGGGGGAGAGTCACAGGGGGGAGGGGGAGAGTCACAGGGGGGAGGGGGAGAGTCACAGGGGGGAGGGGGAGAGTCACAGGGGGGAGGGGGAGAGTCACAGGGGGGAGGGGGAGAGTCACAGGGGGGAGGGGGAGAGTCACAGGGGGGAGGGGGAGAGTCACAGGGGGGAGGGGGAGGGGGAGAGTCACAGGGGGGAGGGGGAGAGCCACAGGGGGGAGGGGGAGGGGGAGAGCCACAGGGGGGAGGGGGAGAGGGAGAGTCACAGGGGGGAGGGGGAGAGGGAGAGTCACAGGGGGGAGGGGGAGAGGGAGAGTCACAGGGGAAGGGAGAGAGAGAGAGAGAGAGAGAGAGAGAGAGAGAGAGAGAGAGAGAGAGAGAGAGAGAGAGAGAGAGTCACAGGGGAAGGGAGAGAGAGAGAGAGAGAGAGAGTCACAGGGGAAGGGAGAGAGAGAGAGAGATGTCACAGGGCTTCCTGGTTTTAATTCATTTTACTGGAGCTGCTATGGAGAGGCTACGGGTCCTTAGCTCTGACTAATAAATCCAACCTCTTATCTGCCACGATATTTACTGATGCTCCTTAACGTTACTGGGGATGGGATGGGAATTACTGGTTTCCGGGCTCTGACTCACAACGTTATACTCACATCTGCATCATGTTAATACCTCTAAAGTACTCATAAGCTATTTTATTTACATTACAACATCATAGCTACATACCAGTAAACCGTACACAAAAAGACCTCTGACAGCCCATAAATAATGTTCTGTATGGTATGTATCATTAGCATATGCCGGTTTGGACACAGCAAGAAGTCGGCACTGCAGGAGAGCAGAAGGAGGAGCTGATAGCATGAGAGTAAGGAGAGAGAGGAAAGGGGGTAGGGAGGTAATTGTAGAGGGAGAAATGAAGGAGGGAGGTGGATGAGGGGGAAGGAGACACAGGCGAGGAGGGGGGGGGAGAGTCAAAGGGGGAAGGGAGAGAGAGAGAGTCAAAGGGGGAAGGGAGAGAGAGAGAGTCAAAGGGGGAAGGGAGAGAGAGAGAGTCAAAGGGGGAAGGGAGAGAGAGAGAGAGAGAGAGAGAGAGAGAGAGAGAGAGACAAATCTC